>JAKTSM010000002.1:600000-1000758 GCA_030580195.1 Torulaspora gathmanii | reverse complement strand
TTCTACTATCCCCCTGTCAAGCCAAATGGATGGCATTACTTTGATATCTCTAACCTAACAGATGCCTCGGAAGTGCCAGAAGTGATCATTCTGTACTCCCAAGGTTTGAACCCCGAACTTATTGTGAAGGCCGTCAAGGACCTCGGTGCAAAAGGTATTGTGTTGGCGGGTTCCGGTGCAGGCTCTTGGACCGCTTCGGGTGGAATTGTGAATAAGGAAATTTTCGAGGAGTACGGGATCCCAATAGTTCATAGCAGAAGAACTGCCGATGGTACCGTTCCCGCAGATGATGCCCCAGATTATGCTATTGCCTCTGGTTATTTGAATCCACAGAAATCACGTATCTTGCTACAATTATGCTTGTACTCCGGCTACAGCATGGATCAAATCAGAACAGTCTTTTCTGGTGTCTATGGCGGTTAGAGAATACAGCTATTGGCTAGTCTATTTCAACAATCAGTCTTTCCGACAACTTGTCATTCATCCCCCTAAATACTTTTAGTTCTTGATTAACCTTTCTCTTGATTTCCCCCATGTGCACATTCATCTCAAAATGGATGGGCGGCCAAGCGACTAGCAGCCGCAATTCACGTTACATCTTGCCAAATGAAACTTTGACACTGGTCATTACCCTAGTAATCAAAACCGATTCGTGTATTCGTTGCTGAGTTTTCACTTTGGTTAAAACTCTACCGCGCCCAGATTCTTGGAGTATCAGGTCCTCGGTACTTGCACGCCAAGGAAGAGGTATCATGTTGGCTATCAAGTGTGCATTAAATAGCGATGCCTCCAGTTCCTAGTTCATACTACGCCCAATCTTACGCTTTTTCAAACCAGAATTAAAACATTATCTAGCTCCTTTTAACCATACTAACCAAGAGATTCAACATTCAAGATCGAGGAGCCGAGGAGCTCTCACTGCTTTGATGGCGTGCGATAGTCTCCTAATTGCACACGAACACGCAGATTAAGCTTTGTTGCCGGAAAACACTACTTTACTTTATCATGCGAATCGATCTTGAACTGTCGAAAGATAGGCGCTGAACGTCGCGGATTTACGTATCCATCACACGCCGCCGGAACCTTACATTGTTGAGTTACTAGAAATTTCAGGAGGCTGAAAACAACTTTTCGCATAGTCCAAAATATCAGGAAGTGTGATGAACTCACTTGATACAGCGCGCTCATAGAGAGGATGTTGATTTGTTAGTCAATTCGTCTTGCCGGCGTTAAGTAAAATTCCTCTCAGCGCAAGTGACGTTCCCGCTCACAGGATGCGTGGAACAGCCACTAGACTGCCATTGCGAAGAACCCGACTTTATCTATGGTCACATCTGGCAGACATAAAAACCCGCCATTCAGCGTCTCTTGCTCAGCGACAAGGACGCAAAATGCTTGGCACGTCGAGCAACTAAGGGCATGAAGTGGATCTGGCATTCCTCATTTTAGATGGAATCGGAGCCTATCATCTGAGCAAAAGGCCCAGGCAATTTAAAGCACCCCTTTGCAATGATTTGTCTTCATTGAAAAGCCCCTGTAAATCTAAGTATGCCAGAGAATTGATACTTCAGAAAAAGAGAGAGTGGTCCCAAGTTACTTTATCCGGTGTCATGGGCGCGAGTGCGGCAGACTTCTTTTTGCTGCTGTTCACTGTTGGTTACCGATGACTCGTCGTGCAGCCATCAAGTGTTGTGGATGGCTGAAGGTCATCTTCAGTCCGGGATTTCCAAAACGATATCCCCTTCAGTCGAAGAAAGAGTTCATGAAACTACTTCATTTCGGAAGTTTATTAAGTGCTCTGGCGAAGTGCATCTAAACAAAAGTCTGTTAGGCTGTTGAATGCCAAACCAGTTCGAAAGATCTTTCGTGAACACCACCTATAAGCTGACCTGAGCAGAAAGAAGCGTTTAATTTCTTCAAAGTACAATTATCCTTCAATTCCTTCGCGTATTGTTTGGGTCTCAACACTTAGGAATCAGGGCTATGATGCAGTAGGGTCGCCATAGGGTTATTGAATTGCGTTGATTCGTTTCCGGATATCGGCAATGAAAGACAGCGCTTACGCAATTATCTCTGAAAGCAGGTTAGAAATAGCCTCCACTGAGCAACTTTGTGGCATGATAGAGAATCTAGGGCAGAGCTCTATGGCTCTGAAAGCGTATTTTGCTCAGAGTGAAACTATACCACTTAGAGTCCTTTGTACATTAAACCATTACTCTACAATACGCTCTTTAAATTTGGACTGCTAATCAAAAACGGGAGGCAAATGAAGCTCTCTTCAATTGTATTGATCGATCTTCAAACTTCGTCGGAGTAAATCCTAGCAAGATTACTGTACGTGAAGAGTAATGAGTGCAAAATTAACATCGATAGATATAAAAGGCATTGAGCTTCCTAGCGCACAAAAACCCTATACTGCTCAGAAGTCCAGATGAATCCCATTTCCCACAGTTCCCCATTCAAACGTGAGTAGGTGCTGGATGGTACTGTTGCCCTCTGTAGTTTAATAGCATATTAACAGGAAGGGAGGAGCGTCAGCATTTTCTCGATCTTTTCTGGGAGTCACGTGTGTTAACGTTTCGATCTTGCTCTCTGGGATATAAATATTATCCGAACTCAACTAAATGTTAAACGACAAAACGTTAGCTCGTATCTCTATAAGATCAACTAGGAAAGATGCTTTCTCTGCCGTGGCACCTTTGAGACTTTCTTATCAAAATTTTACGCCCTCCATAATCCAATGCGACAGCCCACCCGCGAAGGGATGACACTTCTATGTCAAGATCGAAGTGTGGCAAGGTGAAAGCAGCTCTTAATGCGGGCCAAGCAAGATCTTTGGTCACACACTAGCTTTCCATAGAGTCGAAAATAATGGTAAAATAACCGTGTTTAAGTGTTGGCAGCATGGCACTACACCTCCTGATGTCAACGGTTTGCCTACCAGATAATCTCTCTGAAGAGATCTTACCATTAGATATCGATCTGGAAACCTGCTGATTCACGAACAGTGCAAAAAGCGAGCAATAAATATCACACGACGCTAAAGGCCATAATTAGGACCAATTATATATGATCATTCTTAATATTCCGTCCATGACAGGGAAGACAAAGTATGGCGCCTGATGTGCGTAATGCGCTGGAAAATTTATGTGTTGCCAAAGGTTGATATACCCTATTCCAAGCTCCATCCCGTATAAGTTTGAGTATTACACTTATCCAGTTACCTGGTCTGGCTACAGGCGCTTCATAAAGCGTGTGGTGAGTAAAAAGATAGATTGTAGCTTGCTAGCTTTGTGAAACTCAACAACATTTTAAAGGTACTCAAAGCCACTACAGTTGTTGAGAAATAGCTTGCTCTTCGCTTGTTCAGAGGATAATTTCAACGCCAGGGGACATAACCTCAAAGGGTTAATATAACTTGGGCAGAACCATCTAGAGAGTTTCTACGAAAAAGAATTCTCACTTAAATCCTGACTGAATGACTTATATCTCTTATAAGTGTCTTCAGTGGAAATAGAATTAACTTGAAGGTTTTCGGGTGTATGGCAATCTATCTCCTGAACAGTCAAAGTTGCACTTGTCAGTGTAATTATTAACAAAAGTTGATACCCTGCTTGCTTTCATTGACAGAAAGTTGAAAAACATCACCTCTTGAGTAGTGGCCAACGACGTCAAAATCATACCTTGCCTCAAGGATGATATCTGTGTCAATCTCTGCCGTGACAAGGCCCTCCTCACCTAACAAAGGCCCTGCAATGATATCTCCATATGGATTAACGATCACGCTGCCGCCGTTAATACAGTTCTCCGAGGAGCTAGGCCATCCTGGTAGTTTCCGGGTTCCATCATCATCAATAACTTCTCCCAAACCCATCGTGGTAGCGTCCGGCGCAAATTGCACAGCACTAACTACAAAAAGTCTCCCCTCGTATCCGATATTCTGCATGACAGTTCTCCAAATTGGACGTGAATCGACAGTAGGAGCGCACCAAATTTCGACTCCCTTGGCATACATGGCTTGTCTCAACAGCGGCATCTGGTTTTCCCAGCAAATGGCCCCGCCGATCTTACCAGCTTTCGATTCCACTGTTGTGAGGGTAGATCCATCTCCTTGACCCCAGATCAGACGTTCTGTCGCTGTTGGCATCAGTTTTCTGTGCTTACCAACCAGCCCCAAATGAGGGTCGATATAAATCATGGTACAATACAAAGTGGTGCCTTCTCGTTCGATACAACCGACAACTAGCGATGCACCAGTCCTTCTTGATAGCTTTTCTAAGGCTTTAACCTCCAAACATTCCTCACCGTTCCCGACCTTAATCGCTTGCTTAAAATATGCTGCATATTCCTCGCGACCTGCTTGCAATCTGTAACCCAGATATGTTCCAAATGTAGATCCTTTGGGGTATCCACCTAGCGCAGCCTCTGGGATGACAACAAGTGAAGCGCCAGATTTTTTAATCGCTTCTTCATATGACAATATTTTCTTCAACGTTTCGGCTGTGCCCTCCGGCGAGCTTCCTATCTGAAGAGCAGCAACTACTGATTTAACCATTTTTTGAATGCTAGTTTCCGAGCAATTGGATTTGAATAGCTAACTCATGGCTTGATGATTTTATAACCCCATCTGTTATAGAAAGAGACTTTAACTCACTGGAATGCTTGCTTCCTGAAGTAAATCATTTGTCCTATCTTAGCTTCGCGGGTTTTTCCCCACGAGACATTCGGGGCTCAAGAGCCGCCTTTTGTCGCTTAGTAAAGGCATGATCGATCAGACAAAAAGACAATAAGCAGCTTATCTACATGGCCAAGACCTTCAAATCTTCGAATTGCCTTCCAATGAACGCTTGCAATTTGCGAGTAGCACCCGTCAGTAACAAGACTGATGAGCAGATCTTGACAATCGAATTTACTAGCGTGTAGGCAAAAAAATGAAGGAGTTTTCGCGATTAGACGGAATTGAAAGAACCGATCGGCCACTGACTCTGTTCAGTGGTAACTGCTATTCAGAACAGTTTTAACAGATGTTTTTTGTCACTGTGCGGCTTAGCCAAAGACTTTGAGCATCTATGAAAATCAGTCACATACGGCAATATGAAAAGTAGCGCACCGAGGTGGACCTGATCCATCTTCGTCACAATGTGTAATAGAAAGAAGTATACCTTTCTATAGGTAATATCAGGAACTAATTGCAATTCTTGGTTCCATTTTGAGATAGCAGAACCCCAGAAAGATTATGGTTTCGTGAGACGACTTAGAAATTGGAAGCGATACCGACCAGTCATATGGTGGAGCCTCCTTCGCTAATTTACAGCTAAATTGAGAATTTTGAAAAGAATGTACATCTGAGGGCTACTGCAGTAATTGTAGCTGAGCCGATGCGAATACTTCTTGGAAAGGCTCCTGAACCCTTGAACTTCACACCTTCCACAATGCCTCCAATCTCTCTGGAAAAGGTTCAAAAACTCTCATTATTGTCGGGCTTACGAGCCCAGGCGATTGTCGAGAAAAAAAATGATTTACTGGAACATTGAGCTCTAATGCCATGTAGGAAAGAAAAATTTGACCATTATGATGTTAACCAAGTAAATCGCAATTAACTGAAATTTACACGTTCAATTCCAAAAACTTGCATTTTACAATCAACCATTCAATTCGGAGCACATGCTTAATCGATGTCGGATGAATTTAATCGGCTCCGAAGCAGAACCTTGACTTACAAAGAGAATTCTCTCTTTCCTTACTCTCCTCAATCTAGAACTGTTCCTTACATTAGATGTAATGATCGCCAGACAACTACCTGCGCCCAAGCATCAGATTTACGAGAAACTGGAAACAACATGCAGTTTTTGGATAACCGGTCTTCCCGAAGTAGTCAAGACACGTAGTTAGGCTGCAGTTTTTTGTGACATCAGCTGCATTCGGCTGTAAACGAGCCGTTGAATTGCAAAGCGTGTATTGCTGATCGCGTTATCAGGAAATAAAGCGACCACAGAAGACAACGGATCAAGGCCGAAATCATTTCAATTAGCGTGCTGTATCACAGGCATTGCTCTTCCAGAACAGAACACGGAAGATGCACGGATTCTTTGTTCCGTCACCTGTAGTTTCCCTCTTTGGCCATTTTAAGTTCGCGGGGTGTTCCACCAGAGAGCCAGATATCAGCCATTTTTTTCCTAATGAAGCATACACTCGTTAAGTTGTACGAAAGGACGTTAAACATTGCCTATGGTCTGCGGAGGTGACTATATGTGTGCTTGTTTAACAGACGGGCGTTCCTGATGTCACCAAGGTTGGAAGTGATCATCAGACTGTTTTACACAATGGTTTCAATAATGCTGGGGTCATTGTCTTTTTCCGTTTATTCTAACTTATTCAAGCAGCAATGTCTTACCGGAGTTTAAGCTGATGTCAGTAAACACCTCTCGAGGCTAGGTTGAAAGGAGATCAGTTTGTTTTCACGAGGCAGTGATACAATCAAACCGGACTTTCGGGTGACATGAAAGATAACAGATGAAGTGCATTGGTCCTTGCTGTTTTTCTTCTCTCTGGGAGTATTCCTAGCTTCTAACTCTGCTGGCTTGTCTACCCGTGCGAGACAGTCGCCAGCTTCACAGTCAGATTCTATCCATACAACATCAGCGATTTAAAGTCTTACTCGGATCCGGCTTATATGGGTTACGGTTATGCGCGGCAAAGTCTTTGGATTTGGTTGTTGGGCTAAGTAAAATAGATTTCAATTACAGACCTTGCTCACTTTATCCAGACCCTAATTGTAGTACCAAGCCGTACTGGGGCAATAACATCTATGAATTTTACACGACACCATCCAACTTCACTGCAGGAATCTCTGGGTACTTTCTAGCCCCACAAATGGTAGGTACATAATAGGTATTTCACAGATCAATGACTCTGCAATTTGACAGCTCGCCTTCAACTGTTGTAGACAAAGTCTGGAGCCTCCAGAATCAACTAACAATTCGATAAATGCTGTGAGACCCTTGGAATACCTGAACCATAATGCTGAATCCTGCACAACCGTTCAGCTTGCCAGTGACTTTTATTATCCTGTTACGATTGTCTACACCAACCTCCAAGGGGGAGTTCGCTTATCCTTCAACATCACATTACCAGATGGCGCGCTTCTACAAGAGTTCACTAACTACGTCTTTTCCTTCCCGGCAAACTTGACGCAACACCCAATTGTGCTCTAGAACTGTACAGCCAATAACCACCACCACCACAAGAGGCTGGACTGGATCTTTTACCTCAGCCTACTTGACGATCGCCAGCTATATATCAGGGACTGATGGCGGAGTGACACCGGAGGTAATCAAAAAAGTAGAAACGCCAACTCCTGCACCTTCTTCAAGCTCATCAAGTTCTTCCGCCACGTCAAGATCATAGAGATCGTCAAGGTCACCAAGCTCAGCAAGCTCTTCGAACTATTTAGAACCAACAAGCTTTTCGGCTTCATTATCCTCATCAAGCTCTGAAACTCCATCCAGTCGGTCACCGCCTTCTGGATCTGAAAATCTATCGAGCTCAGATAGCTCTGCTGTCACTTCGGGATCATCCGGAAAGTCCAGTGTATCTGTTTTGTCGACTTCTGAGGTAGTTTACAGCTCCAGCAGATCTTGGATGTTCTCGAGCTGGACATTTATTCCTGTACCATTATACAGGGACGATACGTTTTCATCAAACTCACCAGGCTCTGCAACAGCTTTTCAATCAACTGAGACCTATTAATCAAGAACCAACCCGGCTCCACTTACTCAGGAACGCGAAATTATACTCCAGGTCCAAAAACCCCACAAATCACAAAGTCATTAACATCAAACTCTGACCTTACTCCGGAAACCTCGACTAATGATCGCTCAAGAGGCAAGAAAACTAACACCCAAACAATCAAGCCCTCTCTAGATCAAAGATCTTTAAGCGAATCTACTCTCACCAGTTTGGTGTTAACGACGATAATCGATGGGCAGACAACTGAATTTACAGCAGGCACAAGTACTGAAAACACGCAAGATAGACCAACTGAAACTGATAATAAAAGTGAACACCAATCGACAACAAATGATCTGATCAGTACTACTGATAAAATGCCTTTCTCTATTGGTATCTATCCAGCTGCCGGTGGTGCCACCCAATTCTCTACATCATCGCATGTGAGTGAGGAATTGAAGTCGACTGATGGCGAGATTACTTCCTTTGCTGGGCAAGGTTCAAGAAAATTTGGAAGCCAGTGGGGAGTCATCGCTGTTTTCTTGCCTTTTATTTTATGAAGAATCTTAGTCAGTTTCGCACTTTTGTATGTAAGTAACTCTTTTGGCCACATCATTAAACATTTACAGCGATTTTGACACGTAACTAGTAGAGCTCATCGCTGGAAGGAGTTGAGACACATAGTATCATTGCAAACGCAGCATAAGAACAACCCGTTCTGAGAATAACGACCGCTCGTATAAACAAATGGTGGTCCGACATACCTCTTTTACTTCAGACACTATTCATCATAACCGCAACTGGAAGCGACTGGTCAAGCCGAAAGTATCTTAATGAGACGTCTACACTATTTCTTTAGATCTATGCACCAACCAAAGCTACAAGAAAGATAACCTTGCCTTATTGAGGGTGGTTGATAATAATTAGCTTCGAAAAAACAGCCTAAATTAACTCGCTTCTTGCTTTAAACCAACATCAAACGTCTGCGCCCACCCCCAGTAAACTGTTCCCTCGGGACTACTGGTAAAAGGCTTTCTTCACACTAGATATGGTGTCCCGTACCAGATTGGCGCCTTGTGTCAGCCGATCGTTCATCACCATCGCTGTATGGGGAACGCCTTTATAAATGACGAGTTCGGACTTTATCCCATTCTTCAACATCTTCGCATGATATGCTTCAGCTTCTGACCTTAAAACGTCGCACTCGGCGGCAGCTATGAATGAAGGTGGAACTTGACGAAAGCTTGCATCAGGATAAAACAGCGGACTCGCTTCCACGTTCTTCAACGAATCACCGGCCTCTGGTAAGTAAATTTTCCTGTACCAAAGCATCTTGGAAGCAGGTAATTGAGGAGTCTTTTCGTTTTCCTTCCAAGAAGAATAGGTGGTGCCAGTTGCACTATTATCGGTAACTGGAACTACCATCATTTGATATTTGAGTTGGGGTAGTCGTTTACAGTATTCAGACGCTGCATACTTGTGACTCATAACAGCCGCCAAATTGCCCCCAGCGGAAGAGCCGGCAACACATACTTTCCTGTTATCAATCTGCAGGTGATCTGCATTTTCCATGACATATAGCAGGGCTTCGAACGAGTCGTCAACACAAGCTGGAAAGGGGAACTCGGGAGCTAACCTGTAATCTACAGTAATCACAGTGCATCTTGCTAGGGCAGCTAAATGTGTACAATATGAGTTTTCTGTCCCTATATTCCCAAGACAAAATCCTCCACCGTGATACCAAATGGTACATGGCCAGCCTTCAAGCGGCATTTCACCCTCTGGTACGAATACCCTGGTAGGAATACAAGTTTCCGAGGAAGTGTATTTACGAGGGATCTCGATGTCATAAATCTTCGCCATTTTCATAGGAGCAGATTGCCCTGGAATCACATTCCCTCCCTTCTTTGTCACTGCAATCGGATACTTGTGTGTTTCTAAAATATCGGGTCTTTCACATAAAACTTCGTTGAAGAACGAAATGTATTCAGGATCCAACTTTCTCTTCATTTCAGGGTCCAATTGAAGAGGAAGTTCATTGAAAGGTTCGGGCCAGCTGTAGTCTTCTTGTAGAATTGTGTCGTAGATACTCATAATGGTGGAGTAGTGGTTTTCATCTTGTAGACCATATCATCTACTTGATAACAACGTGGTCCTTTAGTAGTGCTATGTTTCTGAACATTAAGTGACACATCTGCTAATCTCTTCATCAGTCCCCCCACCAACGGAATCAGATCTGGTCTTATCTCTTAGTGATAAGAGATTGACGGTGGGGGCGCGGACTTGAAGAGAAAAACTCCTATTAGTTGTAAAACCAATATAAACAATATCATTAAGTTAAAGTTACGCAGCTATCTTCCACTGAAGCTTCGCAACTCAGCAAGAATCTTCAATAGGAATTGGTCATGTCATACCCATTCATGCTTACGCCTGTCGCAGATAAACAGAAGTTGCTAGATGCCTACAAAGGGAAGAGCCTTTCAGATCTACCAACCCCATCCTTCATAGTCGATCGAGATGTGTTTAAGAATAACTGTGAGAGGATGCTATTGAATGCCGGTCGCCTGAAGGCTGATTTTCGTGCCCATGTTAAAACTCATAAGACTGTGGAAGGAGCTCGTCTTCAGCTGGGGTCGGAGCAGCTGAAAACTGACAAAATTGTTGTTTCGACTCTCATGGAAGCATGGGGGTTGCTTCCTTTGATTCAAGAAGGGCTCATCAACGATGTTTTGTTCAGTTTACCAGTCGTTGAAAGTAGGCTTCCAGAGCTACTGGAATTTAGCGAACATGTCCCCCACTTGCGTTTGATGCTTGACGATAGAGAGCAACTAGATGCTTTATTCAGATTCAGTAAATCTTTTAAGGAGGCAAAAAAGTGGTCTATTTTCATCAAGATTAACATGGGCACTAACAGAGCGGGTTTTGAGGAAGATGATTCTGAGCTCGAAAAGACCCTTCAGCATCTATTGACAACCCCGTATAAAGATCACATTTCACTTTATGGATTTTATTGTCACGCGGGACATTCCTACGCTTCTTCAACCGAAGAACAGGCTCATTCCTTCCTTCTCCAAGAAATTTCGAAAGCCAATGTTGCATGCCAAAAGGCTCTTGAGTATGAACCCTCATTAAAATTACAGCTCTCCGTTGGGGCTACGCCAACTGCGCATGCATCTCAGATTTTAGACCTTTCTTCAGTTGGAAAACTGTATGGTAAGTTAGAGCTACATGCTGGAAATTACCCTTTCTGTGATTTGCAACAGTTAAGCACTGGTTGTATTCGGAAAGATCAAATATCGTGCAAAGTTCTGGCCGAAGTTTTATCCTCTTATCCAAATAGAGGGTCTAAAGGCCCGGGTGAACAACTGATCAATGCGGGCGTCATAGCATTGGCAAGGGAATTTAGTCCTATACCTGGTCACGGGCTTGTGAGCTCTCCTAAGGTTTACGGAGAATGGATTGTGGGCAGATTGAGTCAAGAACATGGAATATTGACGCCTTTGAAAGACGATTCTACGAAAATGATACCATTGGGCACCCAAGTACAAATAATACCACAGCATAGCTGTATCACGGCAGCAGCATACCCTTGGTTTTTCGTCGTCGAGAGCAGTCAGACAGTTGTTGATATCTGGGTACCTTGGAGAGGCTGGTAGATAGATCTTGACCGGATCTTAAGGTCATGACAGGATTGCTTTGGCCCCCGGACCAAGAAAAGTATGTAAGTACTTGTCAAGAGATATCAGAACAATGCAGACATAGAGAATAGGCGAGTAAATATTACTCTTGATGAATTCTTGAGGCAACAACACTTGAGAACGAATTGAATTAGAGGGCTCAAAAAGTCCCAAAAAGTGTTGAGTACTTCTATCAACTGGGGTATTGCATTTTGATTTACTGTAGGAGCTGATCACTATATGTTGTAAGCTCCTAAGTTGAATTAACGATACGAAGTTCCTAAATTGGGGCGTTTTAGTCCTCAGTTAGTAAACTAGCTCACAAAATCAGTCCCCCCACCAACAATGATTAAACACCTTATCATAAATAAAGAATTGGGCAGGGGAGTGACCGGAAGTTTATTTAATGTCTCTAGAGAATACGGTTTAGGTTCACGATATCAGAGAACGAGTGGTACTGGATCAAAGTTTCATGACCTGTGAACAACATAACATGACAGCTAAAAAAATCACTTGGAATTCTATCGAGGGTAAAGAGCATCCAGTATTATCACCGGCTTTCATCAGCAATAATCATATTTATACGTCCGGATTAATCGGGACTGATTACGCTACTGGGGAGACTCCGGAGGATATATGCGCTCAAGTACACTTGGCTATTGAGAACTTGCGCAGGGTTCTGGTAGCAGGAGGATCTTCCTTGGATCAAGTGTTCAAAGTTACCATGTTTATTTCCCACGAGAAATATTCAGAGGTTGTCAACAAGATATATGGTGAATACTTCCCTCAGAAACCAGCCAGAAGTTGCGTAGTT
Source organism: Torulaspora gathmanii (assembly GCA_030580195.1). Classification (NCBI taxonomy): domain Eukaryota; kingdom Fungi; phylum Ascomycota; class Saccharomycetes; order Saccharomycetales; family Saccharomycetaceae; genus Torulaspora; species Torulaspora gathmanii. The sequence goes on along the minus strand of JAKTSM010000002.1, from coordinate 988,539 downwards.
GTTGCATTCATGGACAAAGCCATAAAATACGAGCTAGAAGTCATTGCGACCCTCAACTGAGCATTTTCTGGCTAAGAATGTTCTCATTTTATTAAATCTCAAGCGCTATCAGGTTTGGTGCGAAGTTTCCGTTGTGATTCTTCTAAATTACAACTTTATCTTGTCGGTGAGTTTATCTGCTACGTAATGAGCTAGGTAGATGTCACAATCAAATACTTAAACTATTTAACTATTTAGCGTCTTAGAGTTAGCACATAGAGGCGAAGAATGGAACAACAACATTTTTGTATGTTTAGTACATCCATCTATAATTTGGATTCTCTGGGCCCTCGGAAAGCTCAGATGTTGGAATGTCTTTGTATGTTAAGCAAATTCCGCTCACTTTATTTCTACGGCGGTTATCGAGCATCATATAAGCGAGAATTCCAAGTATAAGCAGGATAGCGGCACCACCAAAGCCAGCAGTGATACCGAGGGCTGGTGCATACTTAGGAGCGTCTTTGGCCCGGAATATATTGGTAGAGATCAAACCTGCTGCATTTGCTAACGGAATGCCGACTGCGGAAATTACAACACGACGATTCTCGTTAGGTGTATTGTTGTTGTACCAGGTAGATGTCAATACTGATGAAACAGATGCTCCGGTTGTCATCAGAAAGCAGCTGAAGTAAGCTACCGCCAAGTGCTCCTTAGTATCAATGCATCCGAAAACGACGAACCCGATAAGAGTTACGCTGACGCCGATGATTATGAAAACAGAGCGAACCCGAAAATAATCTGATGAAAAGCCAAGGATGATGAGTGCAACTGCTCCCCAAACGTTCGGTGCAACTGTGTATAAGTTTGTTTGAACAGTTCCCTTACCTAACGATTGGACAATCTGGGGAAACCAATTATTTATTGAGTTTAGTGGGACGCCTATTAATATCTCTTGAAACATCCATGCGATAGCTATAGGATGCTTGAAAACCTTGACAGCATCCTTAAATGAAATACCCTCACCAGTATTAGCGGAAGAATCAGTATCTATTCTCCATCTCGCACATTCTCTCTCGGTCTGGTCTAGGAAAGGAGACTTATCTGGACCTCTGGGCAAATAGATGTAGGCAAATACAGCAACAACGACAGTAGCAGATCCTTCAATTAAAAAAAGAATTTGCCATCCAGCAAGTGTACTGTCCTTGATTTGGAACACGCCAAATGACAACAGACCTGAAAAAGCGTTGGCAATATTAGCTGCCGCGTAGAAAACCGACAATCTTCTTGCCAATTCGTGACGACGGTAGAATGTGCTCAAGTAGTATATGATTCCTGGAAAAAAGGCTGATTCACACATGCCTAAGAACCATCTGGCGGTCATGAGAGATGCGTAATTGAAGACCGAAACTGCAAGCATCGATATGGACCCAAATGTGAACATCAAGATGGGAATTACGTTGGCTGCGTTGTATCTTTTGATGACCAGGGAGAGTGGGAAGGCAAAAAGAACAAAAGGTATGTAGAATATTGACAACATGTTGTTCCACTGCTGTCCCTCAATGTGCAGATCCTTATCCAAGCCATCAGTCTTCGCATTAGAAATATTACCTTTGTCCAAAGCATTGAACAGGTACATGATAGCAATTATGGGAAGGATTCGGATATCAAACTTCCAGCAGATCTGCTTTTCAAGTGCTTCATCAAAGTGTACAACCTCGTTAGCAGCATTCAGCTCATCATTAGAGTAAGTTGTGTAATTGCTCACGCTTTTCTTTCTCTCTAAAGAGGTCACTTCGATACGCCCTGGGGTTTTATCCATTGTGTTGAAGAAGGAAGAAGGCTCTTGACGATCGCTCAACTTTCTGGCTTAGATCTGATTAGCACTTTCGGCCACCACTTTTTATATGACAAAAAAATGCCTTGATTACGATTGCCATGCTGTCTAGCATCGGTTATGGTCTGCCATCCTAGTCTACTGACATCTCGCTCAGTATTTGATGAATCTCTCTTATCTACTGCTCCCCCCACCATGCTTTTCAAGCTGCACTTTCGCCTGCACTTTCGCCTGCACTGCTGGAAAATATGACAGCCGCATCTTCAACAAAGCATATCAACATCGAGCATTACAAGGTTAGTTCTTCGATGAAAGAAGCAAATCTTCACCAATCAATGGGCTCTGGTCATTGACAACTCCCCAATCTAGCTTGTAATCTCAATAAGAACTGAACTACAACGGCAGGGAAAGGTGGCAGTAACTAGCATTCTTTTTCAGCAAAACCTTGTATGTCTGGGAAGAAAAGAAAAAGAGGTTTAGGACCTTTCATCTGTCCATCGGCCGGCTGCGGTAAGGTATTCTCTAGATCTGATCATTTGGCTCGTCATAAGGCAAATCACTCCACGAGTAAGTTCATATGCGGCTGGCCTGCCTGTGGTAAATCGTTTGCTCGTCCGGACGTGATGAGAAAGCATGAGCTTAGACATGCAAAGAATGGCATTCCGTCATATAGCGTGCCAGTCAGTGATAGCGAGTCCAGGTTTGAAGCTCCTGTCGAAATGCAGATGCCCTTCAGAAAAGAGGAAAGCAGACAAGAATTTGGCACTTCGGAGTTTCCAGATGCCAAGAATCGTTCCCATCAGAGTCATGTGGAAAAGTCACATAAAGAAACTAGGGAACCAGACCTAATTACTACTTTCATTGAAGGCTCTCAACCGTCAGTTAGGCCTGCAAAACAAAGAGATACCTCCGATATGAATGATCTGGATAGTCATGTCGGTGATGAAGTGGCAGAGACTTCTCCATACGACTCGGAAAATGGTTCTGTGCAGAGCAGGACTCTGCGTTCTTTAAGCTCAACAGAAGGCACTTTTCTTCCAGGTGGAAGACTCGAGCTCTCGGCTAGGCGGCAATCAAAGGCATCCAATGACGAAAACCCTGAAAGTTCAAACGCCCATTCCAGGAATCTTTCTCCCTTTCAATGGTTGCTAAACGACGCAATTGATACCTCGCCCCCATCTGGTAGATCTTCAATTCAACTTGAAGATGGAGCTTTTCAGTCTTACCGTAAGGGAGAGCTCGGCCTACCAACATTCGAAATGCTCAACAAAGTGTTTTCGTTAGAGTCCCACCTTCCTAACGTAGATTGCCAGAGTGAGGTTAATGAGGACTTGCTATCTGGATTGAGGCATCTCATTCCTAAACTTGGAAGTCATCCCGACTTTGTCGTTGTGAAAGTGAAATGGTTTCTCGATTTGTTCTGGAGGCTGTATCATTTCGAGTACCCTATCTTACACCGTCCCTCGTTCTCTGTGTTCGAGTCTCAGCCGTTACTGCTCCTCAGTATGATAATGATGGGGGCTTCGTACTGCAAGAAAGCTAATTTACCAACTCACTTTGACATTAGAGATGCTGATGGACTGGCTGATGTAATAGCAGAACCTTTGCGGTGGTTAATTTTTGCTAGTGAAGAGGCCAAACCACCTTGCCGATCCTGGGTGCTCCAGAGTCTGATTATTTTGGAGACTTATGAGATTACAGGCACATCAAGATCTCTTCACGAAAGAGCATGCGTTTTTAAAGGAGCGAAGATACAGCTTTTACGAAGGAGTCCTATTCTAGGCGGTGATCCCTCGACAGGCTTGGAGTCTGATATAAGTCACGCTAGAGGTCTTTGGAAAACTTGGATCGAAAGCGAATCGATGAAAAGAGTAGCATTGATGTCATTCTACATCGACACTCTACACGCAATTGTTTTCGGACACCCTGTGAATCTCCTCGCCAACCAGATCAAGCTTTCGCTTCCCTGCCCTGACAGCCTATGGGACTATCGAGAGTTCGATCAAAAAGAATTGCCTAGTTCGGCTAAACATACACCATTGTTCTGCGAGGCGCTTCGGAGTTTGCTTCTGCAACAAGCGCTCGATGCCTCGCCCTTCAGTCAGAAGATTCTCTTCGCAGGATTGGCCAATTTACTACTCCAAATGGAGCAGAATGTATGCCAGTGGTCGAATTTGGGGTTGGAAGCTGTACATGAGGGGTGGAAGGAAAAAATCACTTCTGCAATTGGCTTCTGGAAAACTCAGTACCCAGGTTGTAATCATCCAACGACTGCTTTTGGTGTAGGCAATGGCGATTTGAATCAAAGTCTCTCGTCGACTTTTCTGAGGTTGAAATTTAATCGCTGTTGTTTCTCGGAGTTCTATGCCGCCCAGATATACCTGCGAATCACTCATTATGATTATATTGTTTTCGCTGGCGCACCGAGGAGAATGAATGTGCCTATCCTACAAGAAGACTACAACAGCGTTGTTCTTAGGATCTCAAGTTGGGCAAAGTCATCTCTTGGATCACAGTGCGCCGTGTATGCTCTTATCATGCTATGTGAGCTTTTCTTGTCGCCGGACGACTCAGTGGAGGTTGTTCATTATCTGTATCAGCCTGACAAGGATCCATACCTATACAGGCCCAATATAGTCATTTCAGCTGTCCTTTCACTGTGGGCATATGCCTTTAGCTTGCACGGTCCCGAAAGCCAACTCAAATCACGAAATGTCGCTGGCGATGTTGAGCGTTTATACTCACCCGCAATCGAGGACTTACCAACATACCTGACCAGAATCAGAGGGTGCCTTCTATCCCTCACCGGGTGCTCATTTGAAAGCCTGAAAACTTCGAGTGCTGAAAAGTACACAAGATCGATTGAAGAATACAGCAGAGCACTACGCAAGGTGGATAACATTCATCACTTAGTTGGACTGTTGAGTACGCTGAGAAATGCCTACCAAAACTGTCATTGGCACGTCGGTCAAGAGTATGCAAACCTTTTGAGCAATTGTATTGACAGAAGCTTGGGGAATGAAGCAGTTACTTGTCAAGACATGTATTCCGTAAAAGCAAAATAAGGTCAGCCTATGGTCAATCGCTTGCACACACTAGTTTGGTCTCTTTCTTTGAATCAGTGCTCTTACAGTATGTCTTCAAGAGATTTAACATCCGTCTGTTATGTGTCTCATTCAAGCCAGCAACACCGAAGCCCATAGTATTGACTAACGCACGAGATCGGGTCCTCAGGATAACTGCTCACGGTTTTGCTTTGTAAGTTCAAATGAAAGTCGGTCCCGTCAAGGTTCAGGTTGCTGTGAAAGGCCTAACATTGCGATTTTTCATGCCTATCTCCCTCAATGCAGACTAAATTTCAAGAAAAGCGGCAGAAGGCATCTCATGCGATTAAAATTGTAGCGCGACAGCTACGCAAATGAGCCGCCATAAGTCCTACTTCTTTCCTAAGGTTCACTTGTCATTGCCAAGCCCCACAAATATCTGTCCTCTGGTAGGTGATTCTAGAAAAGTAAATTTTCCAATCGCTACCTTCTCAACAGTCTTTAGAGCAAGGTTCGAAAGTGTCTCTTGACCCAGGTGCTGAGAATAAACAATTAGCTACCTAATTCAATGTCTTGCTCGCGGGGAAATATAGAGGAATATACTACGCTCTTGTGATATCCCGTATTCGCCATTGTTTCACGGAAAGTAACAGGATCAGGCTGGTGATCTGGCACACAAGTACAGTTGTCCTAGTCTCGAAGGCCGCTCACCTTTTACGCTCGATTTCCTGGTTCCACTTAGTGGGTTGATTTTCCGCAGAAGATTATAGGCCTTCAAGCAAAATCTTGATCTATTCACTAATATAGTAAATGACCCATTTAGTAGGCAATCAATCAGTGATGCAAAGAACCCGTAATACGAAGTTATCATAGCTGCTGACTCATTTTGCTTGCAAAGGAAGGAAAAAAAAACTCCGAAGCGGGGAGTCGAACCCCGGTCTCCACGGTGAGAGCGTGATGTGATAGCCGTTACACTACATCGGATCGTAATCAGATGTTTAAATTACGCAAGCAAACCGGTAAGTTTGTAAAATCCATAAGTTTTCAAATCGATCGAGCTTAACCCTCTAGAGAACATAGCTGAGCTTCTAGTGAGACCATACAATGTACTATCCCCAAAAATTGTCCATGCTGTTTGACGCTGGAGACATGAAGTAACATACTGAGCTAACTACCGACAGCTTGACAGGTACGTTGCCTGTTAAGCCGAAGGTGTTGTATGACCGAGTAAAAATCTTTCACTTAATATTAGAGATCTGTAATCCTAATCAGTTGATTCAAAAGTAAACATAGAACGTTCATCGCTTATTGGGAGGATAAGTACTCCTAACAAGTATGATAAGTGCGCATGCGAAAGCATATTGTTCCATTTTTAGACTCAGTCACCAATGAAATGAATCGAATCAGAAGGTAACCTTTTCGCCAGAAAGTTGGATTTGATCATGGACTATCAAATGCCATGAACGTGTTATGAGACTAGCTGTTAAATGGATATTTTGGCCCACTTGAAGTGCTATTTTTCCTGCTTCACTACGAGCGACTAGGAACGTTTGCCGAACTTCAACAATATCTGGAGCGCCTCCTCCTTTGAAGCATTTGTTGGTCCCAGGTAATACCTCAAAGGCAGTTAAGTCTACGTTTAGAATCTCAATTATGACAGAGTGGAAGTCAAGAAACTTGACCGCCACATTATTACAATATGACGAGGTGGCATATACATTAGTGGTTGACAAATATGTGACACTGCCGAGTAGGTCCTCACATTGCTAGAGGTTTCATTTTGATAGAGTGCAGGTGGACTTCCGCGGACTTGTGAATCACGAATCACTGATCTAAGAGTGTCGCGTTGTAAACAGTGGTATTGTAATCCCAATAGTAGGTCAAGCTGGTACTATTGCTTACTGCTGTGACGTTGCATGCGGTAGAGAAATCTAAGTTTTGCATCCTTTGTGCAGCATAATGGTAAAATTCACTTTCTGGGCATGAAAAACCTGGCCCTGAGGAGCACAACTCGATCGGAATGACAGCGTCATTGACGACATATCTGATGTACGACTCGTTAGCGCACTGGAACTTCTGAGTGTAAACCCTGGCACCCATCGGCACTTGCCATGAGCTGTGGAAAACTTGATCGCGGAATGGGACATGCGTAGTGTTCAATGGTTTACCATCATCAAATAAGCCCACCGTAGTCAAAAAATTTAGGATGTCTATATCATGGGTAAAACTTAACCAAACCTTCTGATCTAACTCTTGGCTCTGCTGCAATAATTTAACGCTGGCATTAAAAAGATTGGCACCGACGTCCATAATCATAGGATAGCCGGGACCATCCGTGTAATAGTTTGTGAGGTCATTGAAGTAGGAGTAACTGATCAGCTCGTCTGGTGTAAAGACATTGCAAATATCACTGTAGCCGCGGGCACTGATCTCAAAAGCACACCAACTAAAAAGCATAAATGAATCACTGGCAGTCAAGTTCAATCCAGGGTTTTCGTAGTTCAATCTTGTAGCAATACTTTTCAAGTAAGCATCGGAGTATTCGTCAATGATACTGCTGGCGTGCGATTCGTTCCACAGCGGACAGGAGTAGCACGCACTGATGCTGTTGGCGCCAGCAGATGGCTGTTCATCAATTACTTGCATGTTGTAGTAGTAGTCAGATCCCAGAGCATCAGCGAAATATTTAGCAGTATCGTACACCCTCCTAGAGTTTGTAGTGAAAATGGTCAAATTCGATGTTTCCGTCAACAAATCTTTGTATAGTTCTAAGAAATCACGCGCATGCTGCTTGGCGTCCATCTCACCAGTGTAAGGGTTCAAAGGATTGACTGAGTTTTTTAAAGTGGTCTCTTGCTCCAGATTATCGAGGTCTTGAATGAAGAACTCGTAATCATCATTCAAGAACGACAACGATCCATTGAAGGTCTTGGTGTAATTGGAAAACTTATACCAAGTGTCGAAAATCTTCTCTGCTCTACCTTTGGATGGATATCTTTCGCCATGTCTAGCGAGTAGCTGAACCTGGGTCATCGCACAGCTCTCTGGAGCCTCTCTTGGGATCCCATAGCCATTTGGATACGAGAAATAAGGTGCATCACCACCCAAATATGGGAATATGTCATCTTGGGTACCTAGTTTTTCTAGTTCGATTATTCGAGGAACCACCAAACCTTTCGCTAAAGGTGAGACCAAGAGAGTGGAAAGTGCGGCCAGGATCATGGTCAAGTTCAAAGTGTAACTGTTTGAGTCATTAGGTTGAATAACCTTTGTTGCTCATTGGGTAAATTGAAGGATTTGTTTTATAACAATGCACATGAAGTATTCAGTGAAGCTCTTTGAACATCTGATCAATGTCGAATGAGTCCTTTCAAAGTGACTAGCAACTAATAGAGCCAAGTGGTAAGCATAATTGTCTTAGAAACACTACTTCTTGTCTCTTCGTATAATTAACAACATTTTCCCTCTCTACGTAGGCGAAGATGCTTCTCAGATCTTCAGAATGTAGCTTCGAGTACGCCTAGACCCACATAAAATCATCAGCCCATCGACCGTCTGACCTTTACCATGAGTGCTAGCTTCAGACATGCCAGAGCTTGCATCTTAGCATAATGTTAGATCATGAAGATAAGAGAACATTAGTATTATGTCCAAAGATGAGGGCAAGAACATCTCGTTGTCAGCCTGCTGGTTCTCATAACTTCCCGGCGACGAAGAAGAGAAGCAGCTATTTTTTCCTCTTACAGAAATGATCTGCGGGAGGATTTACATTTATTCTTGGCTTCGCACACTTTCAAGTAAGACACCTTGTGATGCATCAAGCAGCGTAATGAAGACTGCTGAAGATGCAGTGCTTCTAAGTAGCCTAAGAATCCGTCTGACAGGATGTGATCACTTTGAATCGAATGTGCTAATCATGAATGAAAAAATTTGTCTTGAACTTGATGGTTGAACGTAAGCCTTGGACTATTAAACTCTACCAGTAACTTAAATCGGTGGCCTTACATAGCGTTCTTGAAATAAGCTATGACTTGAAAGGTCTCGTAAGGTACGTAGTAAAATAATAGAGGTCGGCAAGAGGTTTCCTGCCATGGACACTCTAACTCAGCAAGACCCAAGCCGCTTCGTCTTTGATCGTGCAGCTTCATCGCGATTCCTCCATTCCACCTTTGTGGTATCATATGGGAGTTCTACGACAAGGATTTTCAAGACACTAAGGATCGGTTGCAAAGCTTTCCTTGCCAGTCCGCTTGCTAATGAACATCTACTGAAATCGAGTAAAATACACAAACTAGTCGGCCTGGCGCCTTAATTGTATTTCAAGCCTTGATCGCCTACCCGAAAATTCTCATCAACACATCATAAGACTCCCTTGCATCAAGGAAAGAAGGAGGAGACCCACAAAGTTTCACCAGTTAGTGATATGATTAGTCACCTGCCACATTTCTAACCTGGGAAGGCTTATTTGTTGTCGAATGTTTACGGGGTGCAAGTGAGCTAGGTTGCGTCAAGTTGTGATTTGCAGACTAATCTGTGGTTTTTACAGGAGATAATCAGTATCTACATAGACCGCGAATTTTTCAAATCAGTCTTGGTCCTTGTCTGAAGGAGGGATAGCATTCTTTCTCAGACCATCTCACTATGGTACTTCACCGAAGACACTGATAGGGGTGATCGATGAAGATCATTCTTGCCAATGACTCTGATTCCAGCGGAATGTCGCATTTTTTCAGATCTTATTTCTTATACGACTACGATTTTCCTTATACGAGCTCATTCGGAAGAAGCTGCTTAGTTGATGTGGCAGCCAGAGAAGAATTGTGTGCTTGGCAGATATCAATGTGCTGAAGCCACTGTTTCTCTGATCATCCCATCATCTCAATGCTTTCAGATGGTATTTAACGACATGGCGATCATTTATCCAGCAGCGTATCTATGAATTTTGACAACCAAACGAATTGAAATTTATTTGCTCGATCCACGGCGGAATTATAGATGACAGAGATTGCCTTTGGACAGCCACTACCCAACGGTTTGGATTACGCGGTTTCGTTTGGAATACCAACTTGGAACTCTGCGATAGGTTATGCGGAACATGATCCTGAAGTCTTGGAAAAAATGGTAACTGGATATCCAAGATATTTTCCTCAGCCACCAGTCCAGAAGCTTTGTAATCATTTTTTGAAGAAGTTTGGTCGTGCTTCAGAAGATTGCCGCCCTTTCCCTTCCCTCCAGCTAGCTAATGAGTGTCTGGCATTCGTGAGATCGAGATTTGGCTCTGGGAGCCAAGCTCACCTTGAGGTGGAAAATATCAAGTTTGCCGACAAATCTGAACTAACAGTTGCAGCTGTGCTTGCATCAAATGAAGAGTTTGGCATAGTCAGGGAATACTGGAAACTCAGAGGTGAGGGCGTTTCCAGTAGACAGGCGTCTTTTCTCACTTCACTACTAGAGGATAGGGATTCTGAGTCAAATGCGAGCCAGCGTGCGGATAACAGTACATTTGCATCTGCTGAGAAAGTTGGCAATGCTGCTAAAACCATAATAAGAAGAAGAATCATTGACAATCATTACAAACCTTTCGGACAAGAAAGCAAAGACTCAGGTTACGAAATTCTTAATCCAGAGACGGATGTCCACTTGGTATCAAGTGGTATGTCTTCCATCTTCAAAGTTCGTGAGTTGTTGACTTTTTGGGAGAACAAGAGAGTGTCTGAGACAGGTGTGACTCCATGTGACACAGGCGCTATATTCGGTTTCCCATTCAAGGACACGCAAGTCATAATGAAAGAGCTTGGAACATCCAAGTTTTTCGGTTATGGTGACTCCCGCGATATTGAAAAGTTGAAGGAATACTTGAGTTCTGGTAAACAACGTATCCTTGCAGCCTTCATCGAGACTCCATCAAACCCTCTGCTCAACATGCCGGATCTAAAAGCTCTGAGACAATTAGCTGACAAACACGGTTTTGTGCTTGTGATCGACGATACTATCGGTGGGCTCAATGTCAATATCATGCCTTATGCTGACGTTGTTTGCACATCCCTCACCAAACTTTTCAATGGGTCTAGTAACGCCATGGGAGGTTCGATAATTGTCAACCCAAAGTCAGTTTTGTACTCAACTGCCAGAGAATATTTTGCCAGCGACAAATTCGAAGATCTTTTGTGGAATGAGGACGCTGTCGTTCTAGAGCAAAATTCCCGGGACTTTGAAGATAGAACGCTACGTTGCAACGAAAACACTGAACTGCTGGTAAACAAGCTACTTTTACCTGAGGTTGGGAAAATTTTCAGAAAGGTTTATTATCCATCGGTCAGCTCAAAGGAGACCCGTGCAAACTATGATTCTGTCAAGAGTGATCGCGGAGGTTACGGAAGTATGTTCTCGGTAGCACTAAACAGCGAGAAAGATGCCCAGACCTTCTATGACTCTTTAAAAATTTTCAAAGGACCTTCCAATGGGACCAACTTCACATTGGCTTGCCCATACGTTCATCTGGCTCATCACACTGAACTGGAAGATGTCTCCAAATACGGAGCCGATCCAAACCTGGTAAGAGTGAGCGTAGGACTGGAGGACAGTGCATGGTTGCTTGATGTTTTCAAGACTGCGATTGAAGATGTGAAGAGCAGGCGTTGAAATCTTCATTGGTTAACACCTTCATCTCACCGTTTCTGCCGTGCAACTGTATGACGCTATACCGCGACGCCGTTTGACGAAGTTTCTCGCAGCGCGGCGCTAACAAAAGTGATATACCTTCGTAACCAGTAGTGAAATCTGCTGATGTTCTGACTATGCATAAATGTTTCCCCATTGAAAAGGCCACTTCACGCTGCCCATCATATGGGCTCTCGAAGTTCTACGCACCTGGAACCTTACATTGCAACTCCGCTAGAATTATGTAAAAGCCTAGTAGTGGGAAACATTTGCTATCCGGAGTTTTGCCATTGGCCCTCGAATCTACTGAACAGCATTGTTTCGCCTATGAGAAACTAGAGCATAATGGCCTTTAATTGGCTCGACAGTCTCTGCTACTTAAAATGTGGTTAGAGTTCTCTTGTCAGAATATATAGGGTTCTAGTACAAACACGATTTGACTATTAGCGATTTGAGTCGTCAAAACGACTAGTCCTAACAAGAATGAAGAAGTTCGCTACTTTTACAGCAGGAGGGACTAAGAAATGGGACAGCATCGGCCGGTCGGGTGATGATGTGTACGACTTATTGGATGGGGTCGAGGACCTTGACAGAAAGGACAAGAAGTGTACTTATGAATTAGATCACCTCGAGTTTACCAGTGAGAGCATCCAACTAGATCCAGTAAATGATGACAAAGGAATAGTAAAGGGTTTCAGTGCCGCTGAAGATGCCAATGAGGCTAACTCCGAAGAAAAATGTATGACATTAAGGGAAGCGTTAGCGAGATACCCCAAGGCAGCTGGATGGTCCATACTGGTAGCAACAACCTTAGTCATGGAAGGTTATGATACTGCATTGCTTAACGCACTCTTCGCCCTTCCGGTATTTCAAAAAAGATTTGGAACCCAGACGCACGATGGAAGCTATGAGATATCTTCTCAATGGCAAATTGGTCTAAACATGTGCGTCTATAGCGGTGAGATTATTGGATTGCAGATGACAGGTTTGATTGTGGATTACATGGGAACTCGTTGGACCATGATTTTGGCTCTTTCTTTACTGACAGCATACATTTTCATATTGTACTTCTGTAAGAGCTTGGTAATGATTGCCGTCGGCCAGATTCTTTCAGCTATGCCATGGGGTGCTTTCCAAAGTTTAGCGGTCGGTTATGCCTCTGAAGTTTGTCCTCTAGCACTTAGGTATTACATGACCACTTACTCAAACATTTGTTGGCTCCTGGGCCAGATCTTTGCCGCAGGCATAATGAAAAACTCCGAAAGAAATCTGGCGAACTCTGAGATGGGCTACAAATTACCATTTGCTTTACAGTGGCTCTGGCCGGTACCACTGGCACTTGGCATATATTTGGCCCCCGAATCACCATGGTGGTTAGTGAAGAAAAGCCGATATGTTGATGCCAGAAGGGCTTTGAGTAGAATCCTAAGCGGCAAAAATCCAGAGAAAGAGATTCAAGTTAGTATCACACTAGAGAAAATTCGTTTGACGATTGAGAAAGAAAGGATGATAAAGAGTAAATCACGCTCAATCTTTAACTGCTTCAAAGGAGTCGACGGTCGAAGAACTCGGATTGCCTGTCTAACCTGGATGGCGCAAGGTACCAGTGGCTCCATATTGCTAAGTTATTCCACCTACTTTTTTCAGAAAGCTGGAATGGCAACCAGTGACGCATTCACGTTTTCTGTTGTATCATACTGTCTAGGACTGGTTGGGACTTTATGCTCGTGGGCCATCTCTAGAAAGGCAGGTAGATGGACAATCCTGACCGGAGGCCTGGCACTACAAATGGTGATACTCATAATAATAGGTGGCTTAGGATTTTCTAAGAACCCTCGGGCTAGCTGGGGAAGTGGCAGCCTTCTATTAGCACTTTCATTCTTCTACAATGCAGGCATTGGAGCAGTGGTGTACTGTATCGTAGCAGAGGTCCCATCTGCAGAACTGAGGACACAAACAATTGTACTAGCACGTAATTGCTACAACCTGACGGCTGTTGTTAACTCTATTTTGACCCCATACATGCTGAACGTCGGGGACTGGAACTGGGGCGCCAAAACTGGACTGTATTGGGGTGGAATGACAGCACTCACCTTGGTATGGGTTGTCTTTGACCTGCCGGAAACCTCAGGTAGAACCTTCAGCGACATCGATGAACTGTTCGCTCAAGGTATTCCAGCTAGAAAATTCAAGAGCACTACTGTTAACCCATTTGGAAAAATGGAAGATCCTGATAACTCATCAAAGGATAACAGTGTTATAAATTCTTCGTCTGACACCCCAAATGACCGTCGTTCTGACACTGTGAAGCATGGAGGGTAGCTTCAGGAGGACAAGATCGCTGTGAGATACTGCCGACTATTGCTGCCCCACACTTCCTATGAACCCTCAATAAACCCATAGCGGCTGTGTGAGTTACAGGTACCGGAACCAAATATGGATGGCGCTGTCGAAACCAAGGTGGTAAACCATCATGCATCATGGATTTGAGAGTTAGAGCCTGTACTCGTTCTAGCGCTTATTGAGTAAGACCACAAAAGATAGTGATTGATGCTATTCAATGTAGCCCTAGAGGGATTAACATTGCGTCCATGCAATTGTGATATTACTCTGGCTAGATGTTTCTTTACAGTGATTTTGTTTATTGCCGCTGCACCTCCTAACTTCCAGTCCAAGCCGTAATTTAAAGCAAGCGCCGTTAGTAACACACCAACAGATATATCAGCACCGGAATCGCATGCAAGCAGGATTGGTTTCTTGGTGGCGGACGCTTGCAGGATTTTAGGTTGTAGCAGTCGACAGATCTCAGGCAGTTGAGTCCTGAGGTCTCTTGAACTGACCTTCGATCCACTTTGTAAGTTGTATACTTTAATGAAATCTAATTGCTCGTCACCAAGCGGTGTTTCCATCACGACGCAAACTGATGGACTGAAAACCATAACCATCGAGTAAGTTTCACAAAGCTGTTCAGTTAATTTCTTGCTTATCTCGAGATTTGCTAGCACAATTCCCAATGAGAGCTCTGGTGTTATCGTGTCAATCTGAGAGAAAGCGTCATCGATACTCTTATCTTTATTTGCACTCCCTGCTTTAGAGACAGCCTGAGTAACGCGCCTCTCGAGTTCTTGTTCCGAGCAATCAATGTCGTGCAGTGCCTCTGCATTGGACCAGAATAGTTCAGCCGTTAGGCCTTGAGACCATAGTTCGTGATCATCTGCGGCGCCCTGAACATAGGTGAACCCACGCCTCTTGTCGATCCCATCCTGTGCGCGATAACTCACTGTACACAGGATAATTGGGATTGTATCCTCATCTCCAGATTCCCACTTCTTTTGCAACAGCTCGCCGGTAAACACATCAGTAGTTGGTTCAAGGATATACGAGCCAGGATATACCCAAAATGGTCTCAGAAGTTTCCCACCCAGTTGGTCATGTAGCTTCTTCCCATCAACAATATCAAATTCTTTCAGCTTTTTCACCAGAGACGGTATTTTGCTCTTTATCATATGGTATTCAGACTCAGAGACAGAATTTGGCGGTAAGTAAAGCACTTCTCGCGCAGAATCTTCGACTGAATTCTCCATTACAATGCTGTTAAGCACAGCGCACCATATGGGTACTGTCTTGCTCAGAGCATCTGGAATTTTTTTCCCACGTCTGGTACTATCAACGATTATGACTCCAGAGTACTTGGCAATTGTAGGTATCAGATGAAAATTCAATCTTCTCAAGCTAAAATCCCACTGATTCACATGTCCATCAGTACTTTTGAAGTAGCTAGTCTGTTCATACTGTTTGGGATCACAATACCATAGGCCGCATCTTTCATTAGGTATAATGGGTAAATCTGGGAAGCGAGGTACCACTTCATTGCATAGAAAGCTGTTGTCCAAGAGAATACTTCTCAGTCTGTTCCTCAAAGACCGGTCATCTTTCTTGATAACCTTCTCAATCTGATTCCGAAGGTAGTAAAAGTCTTGATCCATTCCCTTTATGCCATCAATTCGAGTGTCTTTGATGAATGTGATCTACATGCTCGGTTTTTTTGTCAGTCATCTCGTATTTGTTAAGTTATTATGAGAGTTTAAATGATTTTAAGTCAATACAAGCGACTATTGCAAGGCAGCCTCAGTCAAGGTAGCATTTTTCTCAATGGCTCGTTGATTTTCAAGGCCTGTCTTTATAGATTGCACGTTCCTACCTTGGCGACTTCCCAAGGAAGCAGCTCTGGAACTGCATTTGATCTTTGAGTGATAGTCTGAAATATCTGGCGTAGCTTTCAACCAGGTCACAGCTTGCCAGGAGATAAGAATTCCTGAGGACGAAATGAATTGAGTTCTGAAACTAAGAACGCTAAATGAACTTCGCTCTGCAGGACGTTAAATTAGCTTGAATGTCAACAAGTTATCCATGATATTGTACATAATTGATCGTGAAAGATCTTAAAGAATTAGAATATATTGGGGCTGATTAACTGTGTAGACCTTACCTCTTGTCATACAACTTCATGATAATCTTTCAAGGCCTTAGAAAATTTTAAGACTCGTGATGCCTTCGATGAAGAAACACACAAGTAGTAACAGGAAATCTAGCATTATTTACAGGCATGACTAGCCAGGATAGCGACTACAACGATTTCTCATCTGATGACGAGCAAGATCAAAACCAGCTGCTAATCTCCAAGAAGAAATCATCAGTTTTGAGTCAACACATTGATGAGAAGAGCGACGGCGAAGACCAAGTAAGCGACCAGGAAGAACCCAATGAGAATACACAAGATAATCAGGATGTACCTGAAACAGATGACAAGCCGTTGCCGAAAGACACTGAGGCGCAAAAGGCATCCTCGACTCCAGATCTGATCAAGAAATTGAAGGCCAACAAGAAACTGAAACACAAGACCGGTGTTGTGTATCTTTCCAGCATCCCGCCATACATGAAGCCGGCCAAGATGAGACAGATCCTATCGAAGTTTGGCGAAATTGATCGTCTGTTCCTCAAGAAAGAAGACGAGCAGAAACATAAGAGGAGAACTAGAGGTGGAGGGAACAAGAAAACCATGTACGAAGAGGGTTGGGCCGAGTTCATACGTAAAAGGGACGCCAAACTTTGTGCTGAAACCCTGAACGGTAACATTATCGGCGGTAAAAAGGGCTCCTTTTACCACGATGATATCTTGAACGTCAAATATCTCCCCGGCTTCAAGTGGACAGACTTGACTGAACAAATTGCCAGAGAGAACGACATCAGACAATCCAAATTCGAGATTGAAATATCGCAGGCCAACAGGATGAACGCAGAATTCGCCAAAAACGTCGAGAAGAGCAAGATGATAGAGAATATCAAGAGATCCAAAAGACAAAACAGCGACCAAGAACCGCAAGAAGACGGAAAACCTCAGAGATCCTTCAAGCAGCACAAAGTTGCCACTTCCAGAGCCAATGCACCTTCCGAGATAAAGCAGAAGGACTCTTCAAAGGACCTTGGTTCAGTGTTGAGCAGCCTCTTTTAGGTCATCGTCGTTCTACACGTCGCGCGAGTCCACCTTTTTCATCGCTTTGGAGACTGAAAAATTTTCAAGCATAAAAGTCATCTCATCTCATCGCATCTCATCTCATATCGTAATACTTAATCTTTGGTGTTTTTCAAGTGAATTGATCGTTTTCTATTGGCCTTAAGCACCAATTCGATTCCTTTGATTAAGTAAGATTCAAATTACTGGGAATCATGGGTACCGCCAAGAAGGAGAGACAGAGAAGAATCCGTCAAAATGATACCAAAGATGGAAATCTGCGGGTGAAGGGAGAGAACTTCTACAGGGACTCCAAGAGGGTTCAATTCCTAAACATGTACAAAGGAGGTAAGTCTATCAGGAATAAGAAGGGTGATATTTTGAGAGCTGCAGCATTGCAAGATGCTACCATTCCCACAGCCCGTGTGCAGCCAGATCGTCGTTGGTTCGGTAACACTAGGGTTATCTCACAGGATGCTTTGCAGCATTTCAGAGATGCCTTGGGTGATACACAGAAGGACACTTACCAGGTTCTGTTGAGAAGGAACAAGTTGCCAATGTCTCTTTTAGATGAAAAAGACTCTACGGAGTCTCCTACCGCAAGAATAGTAGAAACAGAGAGCTTTGAACATACATTCGGGCCTAAGACACAGAGAAAGAAACCACGTGTGGCGGTCGCCAATTTGGAGGAACTGGCCAACGCTACAAATCAGGACAATAAGAAGTTCCAGGAAAAGCAAGAACTAGATGCTACTCTCGGTCTCATGGGTAGCCAAAGTGACGAGCAGGATGGCTGGACTCAAGAGGCGAAGGAGGCGATATTCAGTAAAGGTCAATCAAAGCGTATTTGGAACGAGCTTTACAAAGTCATCGACTCCTCGGATGTTGTTATACACGTTCTGGATGCTAGAGATCCACTGGGCACGCGATGCAAGTCAGTTGAGGAATACATGAGAAAGGAAACACCGCACAAACACTTGATGTACGTTTTAAACAAGTGTGATTTAGTACCAACATGGGTGGCCGTATGTTTTTTTTTTTTTTATTTTTTGGGAAATTTGTTTGCCAGTTGTGAATTAAAGTTGAGTTCGAAAATTATCAGAACCAAAACTCTTTGTCAGGGTGCTCTCCGTCGCAGATGCTTGGGCAGCTGCAAACTCACGAGAGGGCCTGTTACAGTTTTGGAAGAGCAATATTGCCCGCGTTATCCGTTATTCTTCGTTTTGAAGAAGTTTGGATGATAGAAGGATAATTCTCGTTTTGAAAGTACACCTTCGCCTATGGGTAATGAAGACCTTCCAGAGTTGAGCCTTTGTCAGAAGCATGTTAGCATCTTATCAATACAATTGCTCGTAGTATAGGACTTCACATTCGGATAACAACAGAAAAGCTACTGGCATTGCTAAATTTCCGTTAAAACATGACAATAGTACTAACAATTTTCCAATCAAACAGGCAGCTTGGGTCAAGCATCTCTCTAAAGATCGTCCAACTTTGGCGTTCCATGCATCTATCACCAATTCTTTTGGAAAAGGTTCCCTGATACAGCTTCTGAGACAGTTCTCGCAGCTGCACACCGACAGGAAACAGATCTCAGTTGGATTTATTGGGTATCCCAACACCGGTAAATCCTCGATCATCAACACCTTGAGGAAGAAGAAAGTGTGCCAAGTGGCTCCTATCCCTGGTGAGACCAAGGTGTGGCAGTACATCACGTTGATGAAGAGAATTTTCTTGATTGATTGTCCAGGTATCGTCCCACCATCAAGTAAAGACACTGAGGAAGATATCCTATTCAGAGGTGTGGTTAGAGTCGAGCATGTCTCTCACCCTGAACAGTACATCCCTGGTGTTCTTAAACGTTGTCAAAGGAAGCACCTTGAAAGAACTTACGAAATTTCAGGATGGGAAGACTCTACCGAGTTCATACACATGTTGGCTAGAAAGCAAGGTAGATTGATCAAAGGTGGCGAACCAGATGAAAGTGGTATTGCCAAGCAAGTCTTGAATGATTTCAATAGGGGTAAAATACCGTGGTTCGTACCGCCTCCCGAGAAAGAGATGCACGAAGCCGGCAAGGATGATGATTCTAAGAAATGAACTTGAGAGAGTTGAAATTCGAAACCAGCTTCACTTGTATATTAGAATAGTTCATTTTATTTAATAATGGGGGTCTCTATAGCGATAACTTGGTACGACTTTTCAGATAGCTTGAAAGATCGACAAGGTTGCGCACTATCATGGGCATCTCACTAGATGAATGAAGGTTAAGTGCAAGTTATCTCTGGCGCTGGATATTCAATTACTGTGTTGCAGACGAGATGCAGTCAGTGAATATGCGACCTCATATGTTTCCGATGGGAGACCAATTTTTTACTCCACAGCAGCAAGGTGAGCAACAGGCTAATGTGCGGATGAATGCTCCTCAGGTTTTCTCGCCACAGATGAAGCAGACGACGAGGCTATATCCTCAGCAGCCTGGAATGGTTCAAAGCTTACCGATAATGGGTAATGCTCAAATGAATCCCGATGTATCCAATTCTTTCCGTCTGAAGCAGAAACTCGATCCCTCCTCGTTGGGTCACAGCCAAGCATCTGTACAGCAGCAGCAGCAACAGGGCCATGGCCCTCAAGGTCCTCAACATGCGGCTTTTAAGATCCCCAATCCGACAGGTTTGACTCCTAACGGACCTCCAGGCATCGGGGCCATTAACCAGGCAGTAGCTGGTCTAAATCGTCCGGCAAATAACTCTATTCCAAAGCACATGACGAATGCTGGTGGTCCTCCGGTACTGCTGACTCCACCTAATCATCTATTCATCCGTGAAGTGTGGTCGAACAATTTGCACGCTGAATTTGCTGCTATAAGGAAAATGGTTACACAGTACAATTATATTTCGATCAGCACTGAGTTCGTTGGAACAATAGCTCGGCCAATTGGTAATTTCAGGTCCAAGACTGATTACCACTACCAAACAATGAGATCAAACGTGGATTTTTTGAACCCTATCCAAATAGGTCTATCACTCAGCGACGCAAGCGGAAATAAGCCGGAATCTGGTCCTTCAACCTGGCAGTTCAACTTCCGTTTTGACGAGACGAAGGAAATGATGTCGCTAGAGTCCTTTGAGCTTTTACAGAAATCAGGTATCAATTTTCAAAGTCACAAAGCAAACGGCGTAGGTCCCTTTGAGTTTGCCCAATTAATGATCGACTCAGGGTTACTGCTTGAATCTTCCGTAACCTGGTTGACCTATCACGCCGCTTACGACTTTGGTTTCTTGATTAATATCCTAATGAACAATGATATGCCTAACAACAGAGAAGATTTCGAGTGGTGGGTTCATAAGTACATGCCAAGCTTCTATGACCTCAATTTGATCTGTAAAGTGATGCAAGACACGAAACAGCAGCAGCAACAGTCAACTCAGCAACAGAAACAGTATACCTTGTCGTCATTAGCCGAAGAGCTTGGTATCCCAAGATACTCTCTTTTCGTTACTACAGGAGGGGAAAGTTTACTAACCGGAATCTGCTTTTTCCAACTGAACAAATTCCTGGCTGGCAAAATGCCAAACGGATCCAGCTTCTCAAGCTATAGAAATTTGATATACGGTATTAATGGAGAGTAAATGTCTACGCGAATATGTATAAGTAATACACCTTTATTGGGAGCTACAGGGATAAAAGGCTAACGAAATTCACAAGCATAGCAGATCACGCAAGCAGTAGTAGCTTTACACCAGGTACAGAGGCTTTGACATGGGTACCAGGCCTGAATACTATTCTTACTATCACATATCCTCTGTTGAACCGACGTACAGAGTTATCGTGAATCGGATCTTCACGTAATGTATTGAAAAATTTTCAAGGTTCGCAAACTGTTAACTGCGCTTTTGGAGGTAATCAAGCTCAGTACGATAGTTAAATAGCATTTGCCGATCCTAGATCAGCTCGATCTCCTTTTAGGTGGTCCAAACTACGTCTAGCATTTTCAAGCCCGGCTGAAAGTTATTTTTTACCTGATTTTTCCACGTTTATCTCAAATTTGCAAATAATTGGAGGGGGGGGTCTAATTGAGCCGCAATTTATTCATCACGGAGTTCTTTTTGTTTGAAGTCATTCTAATCACCTGTAAACCATAACGTTTTGTTTCCAAGCAAGATCTTTGCATAATTTGATAGAATAAGATAACATCGAGCTTCGAATTGAAATTTTCCAGCATTAAACATCTGCATAGTTGCATTGTTACTCGGTTCGCTAAAGTCATCATAATCATCACAGAATAGCATTATGGGGGCAGCCGTTCAGGATATCGTGTATGCCTTTTTGCAAACATACTACCAGCGAATGAAAAAAGATCCCTCAAAGGTATCGTCTTTATATTCGACCACTGCTGAACTAACGCACATCAATTATCAATTGGACTTTGACAAGAGTGCAGATGTGCTACCTACCATAAAGCTGACCGGAAAGGAGAACATCAGCAAGTTTTTTACCAGGAACAATAAGAAAGTCAGTGACCTCAAAGCCAAAATTGATACTTGCGACTTCCAGACTGCTTCCCATTCGAGCATTTTGATTCTAACTACAGGTGAACTGTTCTGGTCAGGCACTCCAGCCTATAGGTTCTGTCAAACTATAATACTGCAACCAAATGCTGATAATAAAAATGCGTATGATGTCACAAATGATGTTATCCGTTTTATACCGGACAACTGGATCCCCGCTAACATAAAAGTGAGCTCAAATTCAGAATGCTCAACAAAATCATCTCAGTCATCGGCCATTAATGGGCAACCCAATGTGGAGGAAGCTTCTGATGCAGAATTGAAGATGGAGAAAGTACCCGAACCCCCGAAACCAGAAGTAAAAAGCAAGCCACAACCAGTATCTCGAGAAAGCACGCCCACAGATCAGACCATCAACGTGGAACCTAAAACTGATATGAAGAGTGATGAGTCAAGAAAAGATCAAAAAACTGTGGACAAAGGTTATGCTCTAAATAGGACAGTAACGACGGAAGTGGACAACTCAGATGACAAAAAGCCTTCAGAAATTGACGACGAAAGTGGTACAGCCTCTGATAAGGAGAAACAGAAGGATGTAGATGCGACACAGGAAGCTCAGATTAGACCTCCAGCCCGTATGAGTTGGGCGTCAAAGTTGGCCGCAAGTAACGATTATATCAAATCAACTTCGCCAGTCGCACAACCACAGAACGAAGCAGCTAGGTCTGATGTGCAACCTTTGAATAACAAAAAAATAGCTGAAAACAAATCCGAGTCGCCCAACCACAGGGATGCCAATGTCACCAAGCCAGTGAAGAAGAAACCGCAATTCAGCACAGTCAACAAGGATGGTTTCTACCCTATCTTCATCAAGGGCACCGCCGGCGTCAAGGAAGAAAAGCTCAGAAGCGTTCTGGAGAACGAGTTTGGCCACATCATGAAGATGACAACAGCCGATAACTTCGCAGTGGTCGATTTCGAGTCACAAAGAAGTCAAGTTGAGGCGTTGGACAGAAGACAAATGATGGTTGGAGACACCGAAGTCCATTTGAGCCGAAAGACTCTCAAGAAAAGCACAGGATCACCGCCGGTAGGCTCTTCAAGCAGCACTCGGCCGCACAAGAAGCACTCCAACAAGAAGCGTGATTAAAGGTGCACCAAGGGCGCTTCTAGAATCAAAAATTCAGATCACTTAACGAGGGACGATAGATATAGTAACAATAATACGTGTATATTTAAAAAAAAAAGCTGTAAAATTTCATAATGGTGCATTCGGTGGTTTTAATTGTAGATTTACTTAGGCTGTAGTTTGTCTACTTCGCGCGCTGCTGAATGTCGAGATATAATAACGACACGAGGTAAATTGGCAAGAAACTTCACCAAACCGCAGCTTGGGTTCTACCAGGGTCGTCTGGAACGCGATAGAGGAACGAAATCTCGAGTTCAGAATGCTTGTACCTCCAGCAAACTTCGGTATCGCGGAAGAGGGTATCTATCGCTGCTCGAAAGTCGAAACGCTAAATCTGTCATTTCTGGAGACATTGAACCTTAAGACGGTGCTTTTCATTGGCGGTCAAGAACCATCCAAATTCTTCCGTGAGTTTTTCACTACCATGTCCATTGAGTGGAATCTGATACGAGTAGCTGACTTCTCAGCAGCCCTTGAGCCTGTTATGTCAGGTGGTTCCAAGAATTGCGGCTCAAGAGGCGATCATGAAGCTACGAGGTCTGATAAATGGCGTGATTCTGGCAATAGTGATGCCGAATCAAGTTTTGGCGGAACTTACCATCTCACGGACAATGATGACTTAATGCTCATTAAGAGTAGCTGTCTGAAGAAAACGTTCTATGAGCTACTAAATACCGAGAAGCATAATGTCTTGCTTGTCGACAGAACTTCTATAATCATCGGCATACTGAGAAAAATTCAAAAGTGGAGTCTGTCGTCAGTGATCAACGAGTACAGACTGTTTTCTGGGAAGAACAGAAACTATTTTGCAGAAACATTTCTGGAAGTGATAAAGATCAACGTTGAACAAGAAAAAGAGGAGCAGTCACTTATAGAGTCAATCGACAACCTGCATTTACCACATGACCCGCTGTTAAAATCGACAGAGATGGATAGGCGGGCTTCCAACACTGAGATCGTCAACGAGGCAGATCTGAATCGTTCGCCGACGGTACCTTCGAGACTGCTCAGAATGGTAGAAGAAGCTGAAATTCACACCCGATCTCAGTCACAAACAGAGGAATTTGACCCACCACAGATGAAAAAGTCCTCATCCAGCTTAGGTATCTTCGGAAACCGCTACAGGCTCGCATTCAATAGAAACGATTTCAAATACTACCGAAGTCAAGACTGCAACGATGCTCAAGATGCTCTAACGCTAAAGATCCCACGAGAGTCCTCTCTCCCACAGTGGTTGAAGTTTCAAAGAGACCTTTGGGAAAAGGAAAATGTACCGCAAGAACACAATTTCTACACAGAAGACATTTTCACATAGAATATTGTCTTTTCAAAAGTTATAGCACGTTTCAAAATGGGAATACAGTAGGCTTTAGCTGCAACTTCCCACTCTGCGCTGCATACCGAGGTACACAGCACCCGTGCGTCAATCTATGGGTTTCGTTTACCACAAATATGTGAGAATCTGCATAAGTATGGTGATAAGTCCCAATGGTCATTTCTAACTTTGAGTTAGAGGTAGTGGATTGAAGTCAAAGGTGGGTGAATTTTTCACTTTAAGCAGGACCCAATGTGATAACTACATACGGCAGAAGATTGAATCGCCAAGAAAGCATCGATGGCAAGAAAACATCTAGTTGGGACTTGGCGTCGATGTTTGCGGCATTGACCGCTGTTTTCCGAAGCCAGTTAGAATTGGCTAGGTATTTTCAGGTTCAATGGCTTCAGACTCTTAGTTTCTGGGAGAAAATGTGGCTTTTTGACCAGAATGGATGTCTAGAAAAGAAAGATCAGTTTAAGAATGTATCTGACTCGCTAGAAGTTACGTTTCTTTGTCGAGATGGCCCGTTTTCCACTGCATCTTCCATACTTGCAGCCGTTGTCAGTAAAATCTGGCCCGCTTCGACATCAGCGATCGGAATTTCAGGTCAGGCTTCGTTCAAGAAACCGCTAGCATTGGATATGACAGCATGAACCTCATTCGTGGTTGATAGAGTTAACGGTTTCGAGACTCGTTGGTAGTGGAATATCTGGTCAATTTCCCGATGGGATTTCTATGAATGATGTGGTCCAAAGCTGTCATTTTTCCGGCGGAATTTCATAGGATATATGAACGTGAGCTACTCGTCAATATAAAAAGACTCGATTTTGAGCTTTAGGATCATCTATCCACCCTTTGAAGGTGCTTCACAGTCCTAGGAGTTGCAAAAATGGTCAAGAACGTTTTATTGCTCGGTTCTGGGTTTGTGGCCCAGCCAGTCGTCGACACCCTGTCGGCTAACGAAGATATTAATGTCACAGTTGCTTGCAGAACTTTAAACAAGGCAGAAGAGTTGGCCAAGAGTTCTGGGTCCAATGCTATCTCTTTGGATGTCACAGATGATGCTCAATTGGATGCTGCTTTGGAGAAACACGATATTGTTATATCTTTGATCCCATACATCTATCACCCAAATGTTGTTAAGAGTGCTATCAGATTGAAGAAAGATGTTGTCACTTCTTCATACATTTCACCAGCTTTGAGAGAATTAGAACCAGAGATTAAGAAAGCTGGTATAACGGTTATGAATGAAATTGGGTTGGATCCTGGTATCGACCATTTGTATGCTGTCAAGACTATCGATGAAGTGCACAGAGCTGGTGGTAAGATCAAGTCATTCCTTTCATATTGTGGTGGTTTACCGGCTCCTGAGGATTCTGACAACCCTCTAGGTTACAAATTCTCATGGTCTTCCAGAGGTGTTTTGTTAGCACTAAGAAATTCTGCTAAATATTGGAAGGATGGTAAGATTGAGACTGTCTCTTCCGAAGATTTGATGGCATCTGCCAAGCCTTACTTCATTTATCCCGGCTTTGCCTTCGTCTGCTACCCAAACAGGGACTCTACCCTTTTCAAAGAGCTGTATCATATTCCAGAAGCTGAGACTGTCATTAGAGGTACTCTAAGATACCAAGGTTTCCCAGAATTTGTCAAAGTGCTTGTTGACATCGGTTTGTTAAAGGACGAGGACAGTGAAATCTTCAGTAAGCCAATTCCATGGAATGAAGCCCTACAAAAGTGGTTGGGAAGCAAATCGAGCTCCAAGGTTGATTTGATCGCAGCTATTGACTCCAAAACCTCTTGGAAGTCCGATGAAGACAGAGAAAGAATCTTGTCCGGTTTCCTATGGCTAGGATTCTTTTCCGACACTTTGATTGTTCCAAAGGGCAATGCCTTAGACACTCTATGTGGTCGTCTAGAAGACTTGATGCAATATGAGGATGGTGAGCGCGACATGGTCGCTCTGCAACACAAGTTCGGCATTGAATGGGCTGACGGTACAACTGAAGTTAGAACCTCCACCTTGGTCGATTATGGTAAGGTTGGTGGTTACAGTTCCATGGCTGCAACTGTTGGTCTGCCTGTATCCATTGCCACCAAGTTTATCCTGGATGGTAAGCTAAAGGGCCCTGGTCTACTGGCTCCATATTCCCCAGAAATCAACGATCCTATAATGAAGGAATTGAAGGACAAGTACGGTATTTATCTAAGAGAAAAGACCATTGGTTAGGAGCTGGATCGTCCGCTTTCAGATAATGCATATGTATGAAACTATTTCTATTACTTAAATCGACCGAACCAGGGTTATTGGGCAAGCTGGTGACTCATTGGAATCAACTAGTTAGGTTCTAGTTGAGACTGAAATCATGTGCTTTTCGTTTGTTTAGATGTAAACTGATAGGACATCGTATCTTATAAGACTACCAGTAGATAAAAACTCTACGACATCAATAATAGTGTAGTGAAGCAGGTCTATCGGTACCACTATCATGAGTACAGCATCGAATCATGGCTCTGGAGGACTTTGGGATAAGTTTCGGTCCTCAACTAAATCGCTTTCCTCTTCAATATCCAATCTATCCGTAAGAACAGAATCAGACGGTGATAGTGTTACGAGTACGGTGGTTCATAAAGCTTTGGTGAAATTCTACAAGGAGCAAGAGCCGTTTACGGGATTTCCGGGATGGTTGGGTCATAAGGTAGATCTACCGAACGAGCAGAAGATTCTTAAGAAGCAAAACCATGTCAGTTCGAATCCTATCACGAATGGTCTGCATCATATGCGTAAGGCATCTTCAGATTTAAAGAAGAGAAACAGTTCGGGCCCATCACCATTTCATGAACCCGAGCAACACTCGAGCGCTGGTATGTCTTTCCATAAGATTTATATGAGTGAGACTATTGACGCTGCATCAGAACCTTCTCAGTTGGTGAAACAAAGCAGTGTGGTTAGTTCTATCGATGTTAGAAGTCAGCAGAACACGTCACAGAATGTGGAAATCAGCTCATCATCGATGATGATGCGTGAAAGACTCAAAAGGCAAAACACCAAAACTTCCATCAATGTTGGAATCAGGTGAGAATGAATTGATGACTTTTCATCTCCAAGACACTTTATGATTGGAATCCAAAAGGGCCTTAAGCATCTCCAAAAATCGCTGGACTATGTGATCGCCATTTATTGATGGACGGGACTTCCTTCAGTCATGCAAAATCCATCAGAAACAAATTTAGTCTTAAAAGTACGGTTGATGCACCAATTTATAACATGAATGATATATATGTACTTATCACAGAATCTCCCGGAGCGGCACGTTGTTGCTACTCTGCTGCTCTCCATGACTCTCAACATTACTGTCAAAGTTAAGGTAGGAGTGATCGCCCATTGTTCTTGGCTGTATGATAACTTTCACCAGGAAAATAATTGCAAAAAGGGCTGATATACCTGCCACGATACAATACAGCACACCCAGAGACATATTTCTCCCTCCTATGATACTATTTGTGGTGAGGACTATCGACTTGGTGCCTCCAAATGATGATACTGGATAATTCAGTCCGATGTTTATGGTATATGTTCCGTTAGGTAGCTCACCTGTCTCATTTTTCAATGCAAGTTTATAGAACGAAGGTAGCGCTGCAGTTCTCATCCATACTTGTAACTCCTCCCAAGTCCCAAGATCAGGAATGTTCTCGTCTGTATATCCGTCAGGATACTTTTTGGCCCAGTTAGGCGGTGGAACGATCTGTGAAGCATTGTAGGCAGTCTTCTTGAAACGACGCAGATCAGTGTTCCACGCTATACCTTTGTTTGTTAGTGGAAAGTCACTTGTACCATCACTACCTTCAAGGACAGTACCGAAGGTGTCGTTGAACAGGGAGTTGGCAATCAGACCGCAAGGATACACCGCCTTAGTACCAGATTCCCTCAAGGGGTTACAATTGGTTGTCAGATCTCCCGCATCGATTGCATCTCCTTTCAATTGCAAAACATCAAGGGACTCCACGTATTTACGGTGATTCTGGTAGAAATTCGTCAGCTTGTAGTAAAGATAAATGGCATGCCTGATGCGGTTTGGAACCTGAAATCTTACTTGACAAACCGTGGTATCCGCATCACTTTCGTCAAGCTTCCACTGCGGTTTCACTGAAACGGGTCTCTTAAAATGGTAATGCACATATTTTGAAGGTATTTCCTCGAAGCCTTGCGCATTAGCCTTTGCTTGGCAGTCCGTATAATTGATGACAAGGTCCTGAACGTTTGTGGCACTCACTATTAGACCTATCCCAATTGGTGCAAATATACAGGCCACAAATATAAGCAGAGGAAGTACACTTTGTGGGGAAAGGATCGGTTGCCAAGCTTTCAATCTTTGTTGCCTGAAAGCAGTGTTAGGTGGTTTCCTTGATTTCTTTATTGGTTCACCAGAGTCAGGATCCACTAGAGAGACCTTTTTTTTCCTGAAGAACAACACCATATGATATCAAATCAATGACGGGCTTCAAACCTTCCTTTAGTTCAATCTTACTCTCTTTACTTGTATTCTTGATCGAGATGTATTTACAAGTGCTCGCGCACAAGCCTTGACTGAAGAACAAGGCGATTTGACCATTTTTTGAGAAACTTCAACAAGACTAAGACTAACCATTTGCAGCTCATCATTGGTCTCTAGTTCAGGCTGTGAACTGTAAGCGCAATTCAAGAAGCTTCGAGGTCTTCGAGGTAAAATCGTAAAACTTCATGGTAATGTGCAGAATTATTATACAATTTGGTTATGGACAAGCTGGTGCAAAAAGCATTACACTTTGGCATCTACAGTGCTTGCAACAACGTTGGACATCGGCGGATCAGTCCGGGTGTCTCTTTGGGTCTCGGGCGACGTGTATCTATAGAGGGGCTCCAACAAAGTGGCCACCTCAGGTATCCTTTTCACAAAGTCAAGTTCAACTAGGTTCACTTCTTTACTCTTGATCAACTGTGTAAACATGACAGATACACCCCATGTGTGAGGTCTGTTGACGATGATTCTTTCGAGCAAGTTGCGCAGTATTAACTCTTGAACCTCAGAGAGCTGTTCACCCCATCCATCGGAAACAAACATCTTCTTCAGAGCAAAAATGAACCACGAGGTATGAACATTTGGGTATCTCAACTGCTCAACCATTGCCTGAATAACTTGATACTTCAGTTCGACAGATCCCTCGTGTATTAAATTGAATAAAAGGGTGAAGTAGGCAGATTTGGTATTGAAAACGGCACTGGGCGAGACTGTTTGACACTCCAGACCGGCTTCGATACCAACATGAAGAACGATGGCACGAACTGTCTTGGCATCGACAGATAGACAACTGTATCCGAGACCATTCTTCATGTCATATTCGGTCCTTTGAGTGGCGCTTAAGATACTCTTGAGTAGTGAGTTCGAAGGGATACGGAGATAGTTGTCAACAGGTTTCTTCAACGTGCTGGAGTCTGAAATTGGATCGTAGAAGACGTTTGGAGGTTCCTTGCACTCTTTGATGTCCTCTAAAGACAACGAAGAGTTGTAAGGATTTGGCAGCATCATCTTCTTTGGAATGGCTGACAAAATCACATTCTTCAATTGGAAATAAGTTGGAGGCAAATTATTCATCAGCTCCAAATGGTTCTCAATCAAGAATTCAGGCATGTCATTCGAGATACCTAAAAACACACGCAGAGCACCTTTGTAAACCACTGATATGGCATTGGATACCTCGTTCTTGTCGGTGTAATTATCCAGAAACTTGAGTAAGCTGATGAGAAGCAGCATCAAGTTTTTCCATCCACTATTATTAGCTAGACGAAGCATAGTAGGCAAAAACATTCTGTGCGAAATAAGTGTAACCCAAGCAAATGAAAAGCCTGGAAAAGCGATCGGTTGAACAGATTGCAAATATGTGGAAAAGATGTTATAGAACTCAGCATCAAAATCCAATAATTCCTTTCTGGTTTGAACATCGCGAACCTTGATGAATCTATGCCCTCTGAGAGTCTCCCACTCGTATAAAAGGTTGGAAAGGAGCCTAAAATGAGGTCTTTCATTGAAGGTTGCATTCTCCCGTTCATGATCTTTGGCAAAGACAAGCGCAATGACAGAGAACACTATATTCAGATAATCAGCTCTGGATAGATTCGTAAAATCTTGAACAACCAAAAGCGTGGTTATCATCTTACCTAACGCATCAATCGTCGTAAACACTTCCCCAGTAGGATCACTTTCTTTGAATGAGAAAACCGATAGCTCCAAAGCGGCCTTAATAAATTCGATCAGATCATCAGTATTGGAGAGTACGCCCTTCTCTTTCATCTGTTTCATAAAGATGACGGTAGTAATGTCGTTAGTCTCAACTCTTTGCAAGAGCTTAACCCACTCTGTGAAAACAAGGAAGTATTTCTCTTTAGTTGAAACCTCAGTTCTAACTTCGACTGGAATTATCACACTGTTTTCAAAGTCTCTCATGAACGACTTTACATTGACATCTTCAAGACTACCCAAGTATGCCAAAGTATGTACAAAGTCCATCCTCATCAAAATGGCAGATTCTGACATAACGGTATCTCTTATTAACTCCATTGCAAAGTTAACGGAATTCTCCATTTTATTTTCCATTGTAGTAACCAACACGTTGTCCAATTCGTTGGCATCAATCAACTTGACGTCTAGCAGAGATCTGATAACCGAGACATTGAATTTCCTACTGTCGAGAGCATAAACAAGCCACCATACGACATCTTTCCTCGCGACGATTGACAGTGAGCACAATTTTTCCAGCAACATGGAGAGAACCTCCCTGCACAGTGGACTTTCGCTAGTAGCAAATAAACTATTAACGACCGCTTGAGATACTTTCAATGCCAGCTGATCTTTCTGAGAGCTCCGGGCGATAAAGCTTAGAATTTGGAATATGATGGCCTTTATCGAGTTTTGCTCTCCTAAGTCTTTCAGACTCTTTCTATCAGCATTCTCTTTGATCTGTACAACCAAGCCATCCATTAGATGAACAAGCACCCTGTGATTTTGCTCCAATTCGCTTTGAATTCCCATGGCCTGAGGGTTTTGCATTGGCATTTGGCTTTGCCCTGGCAAAAGCTGTGCCTGGATGGGTTGACTTGGATGCTGCTGTGGTTGAGAGCGCAACTGCTGTTGTTGCAGTATCACCTGTTGACGACCTGGTTGATTTTGGGCTGGTGCATTAGCCGTTGATGTTCCTTCAAAACCGGGATTGAAGTCTCCCTGCTTCTCGTAGATGCTAAATTGTTGAGGGGTTACACCTGAACTCTTCAGGCCTAGCGGCTCTGGCAAGGTCAACGAGTAAGGGTTTGTATTTTGGGTCAAGAAAGGTTGACCTGCTCTTCTTTCTTTGTGATAGCGGCGAATCGCGATTGGCTGCAGCAACTGTTCACCCACATCCTGAGTAGCCTTATCCATGGCTGCCTTCTCTATGATAGCCAATGCAATACCCAAGTTGTCATTCATGGCTGTGTTTAGTTCTTCAACGAACGAGCTATGCATGTTCATGAGATTCGGAGCCAGAGACTGGGTTGTTGATCTAATCACATCCTTTAATGGTTCAATCGCTGTTGTCCGAGCCAGACTTTGAGACAAATGTCTGACCATTCCTACAGCAGCTGCCTGCAATTTTAGTTCATCCGCTTCTGTGGCAAAATCCTTCAGAACAATCTTCATAGTCGTAACCACAGCGATACCTGAGGCTTTCTCAACGGCAGGTAAGAGTACTTCGCGGACCGATTTTGCCATTGCCATTTGAAACACCCGCGTTAAATCAGGATGGGTAGCAAAGATTGTGGAACCATTGATGTTGCTGAAGTTGCTGTCACCGAGATTGCCATTATCAATGGCGACAGGACCTTGTTCTGTAGGAGGAAGTATTCCACCGGACATAACTCGTTGTTGTCGCTGTTGAGAAAGTAATACTTGTTGTTGATATTGTTGCATGGTTGCCATTTGTCTTTGCTGCTCAGTTTGCCTTTGCTCCACAGTCAAATTACTCATGTTACCGGCGAGTTCGTCAGCAATATTGTTGACATCAATGAGATTTGAAGGCGCTATCGCCTTGGGATCTAAGTTAAGCGTTTTCAAAAGCACTTCAACTTCGAAGGTCAAGCTGAGCTTCCAATTAGCCTTGCTGTTAAGCTCGAGAAGGATTTGAACGATTCCCAGAGTCCAAGGGTTAGGAGGTTTGAAAACTCTTGACTCGGCAGCATTCTGTAATATTTTGGCCACAAAAGGCACCACTATGTTCAATCTTTTTTCATGGTAAGCATCCAAAAGCATTTCTCTAAAAGCGATGTTTCGGTGTCTAATGGGCCTATCAACCGCCAGGGTGATACAACCAAGCCACATGGACATATTTTTTAAATGATTTTTATCAATGAGCTGGGTATCCTTCGTTGAAAGTAAAGAATACAGCTGCTTGCATGTCACTGCTACCATAAATTCATGTAAAAGTTCTGATTTCAGAGATGAAAGAATTCTGCTGTAAAGCTTATGATAATTTGGTTCTGTTTTAGCTCTTTGATTGACAAGATAGCTTGAAAACCAGGAGAAATAGTTTGGCGATAGCACGGATTTCAGATCTGCAATTTTTGCCTCAAAATTGGCCATTGTGATATTGTTAACAACGAATAGAACTTTCTCTGTTATCTCCTTGGGAGGGCTTTCTTGCTGCACATGAGCAGGTAGGTCTTCCAGAACAAAGTACTTAAGTGGTATTGTTTCTGCAGTGCTTCTGCTGCTCTCTTGTCCTCCACCTTGTCCTTTCTCAGCCGAAAGCGCCGCATCTACAACAGACTGATAAACTTGTGGTTGAGACTGCAAACCAGGTACTTTTTCAAGTAGATCTCTGCAATAATTTGGGTAGTCGGCTAACCTAAACTTGAATGCATAGATTGCTTGAACAGCAAATTTAAACATCTTAGATTCAGGACCTTCTTTTGCAAACCCTAGAATAATTCTAAATGCAGTATCCAACACAAATCCACGAAGTAGTTGAAACAAAATCATCGATCCAAAAAGAACAGACGTTGTGGCTAAGGCGTCTAGAGGATAGTCTCTGAAGAAGCTTGACTCTGCGATAACAGCATGGGCCATGCAAGCAAAAACATCTTGATCCCGACCGTTTTGACTATCCCTTAACTTCCTCAAGATATCAATGATATCTTTGATGGCTAACTCACCACTGTACATTTTCTGTAGATAGTTTTGCATCTCCTTCTCCACATCCGACGGAATTGGGGTTAGATCTCCATTACTCAAAATCGCCTGATCATGACCAAAACCAAAGTTGATCAGCCGTGGATGAGCGATAATCAGAGAGAACTGTAATGATTCAAAGCGTTCGAGATCATTCTGATTTAAAGTAAGGTTGACAAGTGCGGTGATTAAAAAGTGTAGACCCGGTAGATCTAAACTTTGGAAACCTCCCACGGGTGCCTGAATTTCACCCATCTTTGCTTGCAATTCTAACAAGTCCAGTACTACCGGAGCATTGCCAGCATTAAGTTTCCTCTGAATGAAATTCTCAAATCCTAGCCAGCCAACTTTTCTGGCGCAAGGTATGATCTTTAAAGCTTCAGTGAATGATAGTTCTTCTATCAAATAATCTAGTTTGTTTTCCGTGGCAAGGACTTTCACGAATTCAGTAATCGGTAAATTTCCTTTACTTAACATGATTCTCGTAGCTTCGACGAGGCGCTTGTTATCAGGCAACACTCTTACGATAGGGCCCAGATATTCTAGTGATCTTTCAGATATTTGTACCAGCAAAGTCACCATAATCTCGTTAATTATGGTTTTATTCTCGACCAACAATGTAAAGTGTTTCATGTTAGTTATCAAGGCGAACCCCAGCAGCTCAGGAACTTTACTGAAATCTTCGAAGAAGCATTCTTGGTAATAAGGCAGCATTGGGTTATTGGTCAATTCATCTCTCAGTAAGAATAACTCCAAGTCGAGCGATGCGACTGACGACAGATACAGTAATGAACCCTTTGTGTTGGAGACCTGATCGGTAACTTTCTTGGTGCCTTCGACGGCTAAAATATCGAAACAACCCTGCTGTGGATCCCACTTGTGAAGAATAAATGCTAATTCTAACTTGAAGTTCATGTCGCAATCACATTCAAAGAATTGATCTATCAGGGGTCCTTTCTGTAAACATGCAAGTAAGGAGCTCAGGGAGCCTGCAGTTGGCTTTATCATGGTCGTGAGAAAATATTTGGTGGACATCAGATTCAGAACTCTATTCCAATTTATAGCGTTGCGCGCCAACTTATCAAAAGATCTGCGAATAGCGTTACCTCGAGCAGTGGCCTCGGCTTCATCAGTAGGTGTGAACCAACTTTCCTGTGGATTCGTCTGCACTCTTTGGGATCCTGGTGAAAGAATCTCCGAGAGCATAAGTGCCACCATGTCATTCAAGCTTTCGCCCTCCAATGAATGGAGCACATCTGTCAAATTAGACTCCAATGAGTTGGGCGCTGATTGCAAAATGAAATTTTGCAGATGCTTCGTGTTGTTCATCTTTAAGTCTTTCAAAGACTTGAGTGTGTCCAAACTGATCTGAGGGTCAATTGACTCTAAAAGGGTTTGATTATGATCGATGAGTCCAGTGATATCCTTTCGTGATAGCCCGCACTGGTCTAAAAATGCAATGTCGTTGAAAATCTCCCGATTGAGTGCGTCTCTGGTCTTTGAATCTTTCAATGGAAGTTGTTTGAAGAGATCCAGTAGTAATCTGTGGAATAAGTTATCCTGCGGCTCCAAACGATGATGTTGTCTGATATCTAGCGAGCAAAGTACTAGTAATTTCTTCCAGTATCTGATGTAAACTGCAAATGGTGATTTGTCCAACAGAAATTGGATCTTCTTGCTGATCTCCTCGTATTTATCCTCGGTGAGCGCGGTAAGCAATAAACTGATTTGCGATATGACAATCTGAACGGCCTCTTTTTCCTGCTTTTTCTCTCTAGAGGCTTCTGGTCTTGCTTCTTGCATGTAATGGAGTCTTTATAAAGGGTTAATGCGGTTAGTATAACAAAATTTCACACAAGCGGCACGAAAACACTTTGAGTCACAATTTCAGCTCAGTAAGCTAATCAAGAAACATACCAGCAGCTGGAGGTATCGTTAAGGTTCGTAACAGTGCCTTTCTTTCGCTCAATCGTTCTCCCTTTTGTGTATTGAAAGCTCAAGGCCGTTGATTTACGTTGGCCACTGGCCTTCCCTACTCGGGCCAAAATTTTTTACTATGTCGTCAAGAGTTACCGCTTAATCAGGCAGCGACAGTAATGATAGACGCTTCTTTATGGTTTGTAAATGAGAATAAGTGGGCTCGAGATATCCAAGAAGCTCCTATTTAGCCGCTGTGCCCATTGGTAAGTTTATGATAAATTTTTTCACATTTTTTGGAGGCCCCAAGGGATTTTTTGGCCTTGAGTATTCGCCGTTACCTTACAGAGCCAAAACTTTGAGCTACGTGTGTTAGGCTAGAGACGTCTTAGTGCTAGTAAGGTCAGTGGTCTGCACAAATTACAATTTTGAGTTCTTTTCTTTAAAGTAAGATATTGTCATATAGTAGTCTAAGTTGTGCCGAGTGATCTTGAAGTCATCAATGAAGAGCGAAACTATAAATCTAACCTAGTGTTGAGAGATTGTCAGAAAGGCCATTGGAACTAGGACTCTGAGAATTGGATGGTTGGCCAACCAACGATAAGCAGGTTCTTCAAGCCGGTGAAGCACTCGAAAGAAGCCTCAGCGGAGAGCCCATCTAATAGACACCAGCATAGCCCAGAGAAGGATGTGGTTGTTCCACAAATAACACTAGATGACGGCTGCGATGATTCTGACAAGGACACTGAGGTATTGATTGTCGGTAAGAGATTTTCAGAAGCAGACTACTGCTCTGGAACGAAAGAGAGCAAGCGTAGGAAACAAAATATTGCGTCCAACAGTGGAGCTGCGAAGGAATCTAGTAGGACCAGTCGTGGGGGCACTAAGTTCGACAAGCTCACTCCGTTGGATCAGCAAGTTAAAGAGCTTAAAAATGCTAACAGTGATAAGCTTTTAGTCGTTAGAGTCGGATACAAGTACAAATGCTTTGCTCAAGACGCCGTAATCGCCAGCAGCATTTTACAAATCAAGTTGATAGCTGGTAAGCTTACTTTTGATGGATCAGATCCGCAAGATTGCCAGCACAAGCAGTTCGCATATTGTTCGTTCCCTGACAACCGTCTCCACGTCCACTTGGAAAGGCTTGTCAAGCATGATTTGAAAGTTGGCGTTGTTGAACAATCGGAGACCAGTGCTATTAAAAAATTCTCGAAGGAATCAAACAAGAGCAATGTGTTTGTGCGTGAAGTGACCAACATATTTACTAAGGCCACATATGGAATCAACAACACCTTCTCTTCCGATGCCCGGCGAGTACTTGGTGATACGTGCAGTATATGGGGTCTTGATGTGGTGAACTCTGGCAATCGAAGAATGAAGATACGCCTTTTATCTGTCGCTCTGAATACCGGTGATGTGGTTTACGACGAATTCGAGGACTTAGAGCTATCTGCAGAGAAGCTTGATACACATATAAGATATCTAGAGCCGAAGGAAGTTGTCACTCACGCGAAATTGCCAACTAACGTCGAGAAACTTTTCTCTAAGAGAGAATGTTCTCTTCATGTGCGACACTTGCCTGAAATCTTAGACGTTGATCTCGAAAGTCTTTTACACAAGGCCAAGCTGTCGACCGATTACTCTAATCTCTTCAAGCTACTATTTGAATATCTGAAGGAGTACGGTAATGAGAAGCTTTTATCGATTACTTCAACGTATAAGCCTTTCGCTTCGACAACATACATGCTTCTCAATCCCAACACCCTTGAGAGCCTCGACGTTTTCACCAATGATGGTGGAAAGGGCTCATTGTTCTGGCTGCTTGACCACACGAGGACGTCATTTGGGTCTAGAATGTTAAAGGATTGGGTACTTAAACCGTTGACAAATCGATCAGATATAGAAGATCGTTTGGATGCCATAGAGTGTTTGAAGGATGAGATTAGCAGCGTCTTTTTCGAATCTCTAAATCAAATGTTGAGAAAGACTTCAGATCTTCTTCGTACTTTGAATCGGATAGCATATGGGAATACCTCAAGAAATGAGGTCTATTTCTTTCTGAAGCAGATATCGCAGTTAGGATCTCATTTCAACTCACACTCTAGCTATTTGGAGAGTCAGCTTGGTGGTGATGGGGGACGTATATACAAGAGATCGGGGTTACTGACCAAATTACTGAGCCAGATGATAGAATATTCACGCAATATGACTATGCCACAGCTATTCTCCATGATTAACGTCTCAGCTGTAATGGAGAAAGATATCGAAGCCCAAACTACTGAATTTTTCAATTTGAATAATTATGATCATCCAGAAAGGATCACACAGAGGCATCGAGAGATTAATAGTGTCCAAGATGAATTGGCAGAGGAGCTTACTAGCATAAGAAAGATTTTAAAGAGACCGCATCTCAATTTTAAGGATGAAACAGATTATTTGATAGAGGTGCGCAATACCCAGGTAAAAGGATTGCCAGCAGACTGGGTTAAAGTCAATAGTACGAAGATGATAAGCAGATTTCATACACCGAACATCATACGACTGATAGAAAAACTCCAGTACCACAAAGACCTGCTGTTACGAGATGCAGAAAGCGAATATAGAAATTTTCTATCCCGTATAGTCGAGGAGTATGGTCCACTAAGGAGCTTCATCAATAATATTGGTATCTATGACTCACTTCTAGCTCTGGCTGCAACTTCGTGCCATAGTAACTACGTTCGTCCCAGGTTTAGTACCAAGAAACAGTTGATTAAGGCCGTCAATGCCCGTAACCCGGTGATCGAATCATTGGATGTACAGTATGTTCCTAATGACATCAACTTGTCGGAGAAAGATGGAAAAGTCCTCATTTTGACCGGTCCAAACATGGGAGGTAAGTCCTCATATGTGAGGCAAGTGGCATTGCTTGTCATATTAGCACAGATTGGTTCTTTCGTACCTGCGGATTCTCTAGAGATAGGCCTTTTCGACAATATATTCACCAGGATAGGCGCCTTTGATAACATACTGAGAGGAGAATCCACTTTTAAGATTGAGATGCAGGAGATCCTCCAAATATTACGCAACTGTACAGGCAGTTCCCTGATTTTGTTGGATGAAGTTGGTAGAGGAACTGGAACAGAAGATGGAAAGGCCATCGCATTTACCATTCTTAAATATTTTCTCACTGAGCCAGACTGTCCTTTGATTCTCTTCACAACCCATTACACTATGCTCGGCATAACGAAATCTCCGCTTTTGAGCAACTACTACATGGATTACGTTGAAGAGACGCGACCAGGTGAGAATTGGCCTAGCGTGGTATTTCTTTACAAGTTGAGGCCTGGTATGACAACAAACTCATTTGGACTCAACGTCGCTAGGTTGGCGCATATTGACACGGCGATCATCAACAGTGCTTACGAAATTTCCAAAAGAATGAGTGATGAGTACACTTTAACGCGTCACACCTCCCTAGCGGCGCAGATGAGTAACATACTCAGCTCAGCGTCATCCCAAGTGCAGAAAGTGACTGAGCTGCTTACATGGAGTGAGCAAGAGTTTGGAAATGAATAGAAACTACTTCAAGTTTGTATTTACAGGTCGTAAATATTTCGACTTGGGCTAGGATTAAGTAGCTTGAATACTTTTCGATTTTAACACGAGAACTCGCAGAGTTAACATTCAGCAACCTAGAAATGGTTGATGCACATGTGGCAGTCACATTACCTGAAAAATCTCAGGGCACAGGGCAGATCACTTACTTTAAAGGTAGACAAGCCTAAATCTCCCATCATTGTCCTCCCTCCGTCAGCTGCCTTGCATTGCTTGCAGTCGTCCCTACCGCTTGAAAAATCCTTTATGGCTATTACTTCGTGATCTGTTTGAGTTGGGAGTGTATGAGATTTTTCCGTACGAGTTATTGTCTCCATAAATCAGAGAATTGTTGTCTTGTTTCATCAAACTCATAGAATTGAAATCGTGGAAAGGATCATCATCGGACACTTCGTCATCGTTTTCTACATGTTCCTCAAACATTATGCGCTCTTGTTCTTCTAACGTAGTGTGTGGATCATTCTTGGAGTTCTGCTTATTTTTATTGGAAGACAGTTTGGTGAAATCATAGCCATCTTCGGTTAAGATGGGAATTAGTGGGGGTTCCTGATTCCTCAACAACGACCACTGCACCTTCTTGAAAAAAGTATGACGCTTGATATCGGCAGCACCCATCCTAGATCCTAATCGTTTGGACTCATTCTTGGTTAGAAGTTTTTTAATCAAATCCTTGCAAGCTCTCGAAATTTCGTTGTTGTTGGGAAACGTTACCTCACTTTTCAGTATATTACAAAATGTTTCGTTGGTATTGTCTCCCTTAAATGGCGTGAAACCGAACAGCATTTCGTATGTTAATATGCCTAAGGTCCACCAATCAACTGCCGCTGTATGACCGTTACCTCTGATGACTTCTGGCGCAATGTATTCCTCAGTTCCAACAAAGGAGTTTGTTCTAAAGCCATCGGAGCATATTCTAGTATCCAGGATGGTCGATTGTGCAGAGCCCTTTACCACAGGGTTCTTGGCGTCTTTTGCTTGTATTGATAAATCGAAGTCCGACAGCATGATGTGCCCTGATTTATGCAGTAGTATATTTTCTGGTTTCAAATCTCTGTAGATAAAGCCCATCAAGTGTAAGTATTCGAGTGCCGCCGTAACTTCACTAGCGTAAAAGCGCGCATCATCCTCGCTGATACACTTAGTCTTTCGGGTCTGCAGTGCTCGGAAAAACTCTCCTCCCATACAATACTCCATGCAAAGATATAGGTAGTCTTCAGACTGGAAGGAATGATACAACGTCACGATGAAAGGGTGATTACTAGTTGCCAAAATTTCCTGCTCAGCAAGTATTCGTTTGATCTTCCTTCTCTTTATCATTTCAGCTTTACTGAAAATTTTAAGAGCATAGAGTCTATTGGTTCTCTTCTCCTTTACAAGATACACTTTTCCGACGTCACCTTGACCCAACAATCGTATTTTTTCAAACGACTGAGGACCCACAGTTATATCTCTAAACTTGTTGCTGAATGACTTGTTTCTCAATCTTTTTGACCTTTTAGGTTCTCCCACCTGTGGCAGTGCTGAAGGTGGGAGGGTTGAGTACGAGGACTCTGTCCTCTGCTTTGAGGAGTTTCGACTAGGCGAGCTTTCCTTTAATGCATCCGGCACGGATGCAGCCCTACGAAGAGCTGGTTTACTTGAGCCAGAATTTCCACTGATGTCCTGCCGTGCATGGCGGGTATGACCGTTGCAGGGTGAGCTGAGGGCTGATTGAGTTAAGGAGAATTCAACCTCATCTGCGTCTCCTTCGTTATCGAGACCCACTACAATGGCAGGAAATGGTTGCGTACTCTCTGGAGTTAGAAGTGGGCTATCGAAGCAATCGTTAAGATTCACAGCCTTAATTTCCTTCTTTTCTGTTGATCCATCAGTAGAATAGAACTCGTTCACCTCTTCATTCTCCTGAATCTTATTCAGTGAAACGTTACTCAGATTCCGATGCTCTTTTTGAATGAAAACCGGGGCGGTAGAGGTGGTTGAAGCCGTTCCTGGTGTGGTAGGTAAATGGTAATCTGCCGATTTGCTCGATGATGAATTGAAACTGAGTTCCAATTCCTGAGATGACAACGCATGGGGCGGTAGCCCCTGGCAAACGAAATAAGGGTTGTTGCTGCGTATTGTCGACGAGCGGTCTCGCTCACTTCTGAATGGATTTGAGCTGAAACTTCCAGCATGCTCTCTGCTGCCATGTTTGCCCTTGGATCTCGACTCTGCAGTATCCAAATGACTGGGCATTATGGGTGTTGACGGAGATCTCTTTCTTGTCGCTGTAGCCAGACCAGATGGTGACGAACCTACGCTTAGGTTGTTATGTTGTGCAACGTGTACGCGTTTGAGATCTTCCACACAGGCCTCTACCGGCGACTCCGACTCCTGTGATTGCGAAGTACCCGTGACATTTATCTTGATCATTTGACTGCCTCCCACTTTACTCTCTTCATCGCTACTACTCCCATGAAAAATACTCTTAAATCTCGAAAATCTCGAACTCTGACCCTGATTCGATTCCTCCACATATGGAGGTTCCTGTACATAGCTTTCCTGCTTTGGCAGTGACTCCATCCCTGATTTCCCGGTCTCCAAGGCTCCACTATCCATTACACTCTGCTCGCCAGCGCTAATGCTAGAGTGGCTCGTGGTCACGCTACCGTTAGAGCTACTAACATTCCGTCTGAACGATCTAGGGATCAACTTCGAAAACGACAGACTCCTCTCCTTCTCTCCCGTGGTAGGACGTTCGTACAACTCCTGCGTATCCATCTTCAATCCGCGTGGTCTTCGAAGACCTCACAATCTTGACCGCAGCACTCCTTTCACGAAAAGCCAACAGATATACCGGTCAACTACGACCTCTATCCAACCATAGATCAACCACTCGTCAACCTAACTCTCGGCATACCGGTACACCTCCTGTTCTTATTGGCCTCGGGGGGCATTTTCGTCAGTCACTACAGACGACACATACTTAAGCCCAACAATGATTAATAATGGCCTTGAAGTATCCTCTAAACAGTTCTATACACTGCCCTGGTGGTCTTGACCGTTGCTCGTAGACCATTGGTGTCCGGCGGGCCCGCCGCATCCGCAGACCTAAGCCAGGTGTGGTGGCAGCAGCAGGTTGGGGATCCCGTTCTTGATGTAGTAGATGTGCTGGCAATTCTTGCATTGCATTTGGCCCTCGACGATTGAAGTGCAGATTAGCAGTGTGTGCAGGTCTTTGAGGACCGCGAGGTCGTCGTCGCTCAGGTCACCGGTGGTTCCCATGATGGGCTTCTCGCGGGGCAGCGTGGTGTTTTCCAGGTCGCTAGCCACTGCCAGTATCGCATCCCAGTCTACTCTGTCCAGAATATTTATCAAGAACTCGGGATTGAACTCGATGTCGTCGTTCTGCTGCAGTTGGCATGTTTTGCCGTCGTACTGCAGCGGGAAGTTATCGTTGCTGGTGTCACACGTCTTGACGGAGCACTTGAGGAAATTGGTGGTCAGAAATTTCATTATGGCGGCGATGGAAGCTGCTTTGATGTGCTCATCGCTTGGTAAATCAGCACTTTTGATGTGGGCATCGCATTTTTTTCAGTTCTCGAAAGGTCCGTTCAAAATGCGCTGTCATCGCAGTGACAGTAAATCAAATGATTTGGTATATACAGGAATATATGCTGTTAGGTGGCTGGCTTTTGCCAGCTGGCAATTTCAGTGAGTAGTTTGACCGCTTGCGGGTTGCGGCCCACAAGTTGTAGGCATTCCTTGCGGTCTTCTTTGGTAATGGTGGACTGGACCTGCAGGCGGTCGTCGTCTGTGGGAAGGAGAATGCGCACTTGGGGTGGATCCCGAGGGTGCGAGCTGCGGCAGCTCATGACAGAGTCCCTGCGTATCATGGATATCAGCCGAATGATAGCATCGTACTGGTGTAAGCCTTGTACTTCCTGCAACGAGACGTACTCCTGCAAAACGCTCAAAACCGTTTCGATCGATGCGTTCGGTACTCTGCCTTGCACATCGAAAAACAGTTTTTTTCGCGGATCTTCAGGGTCGAGGAGCATGGAGGAGTACTTCGCAAATAGTCTCCTATCGTTGTGACAGTCCTGGATTAATTCCCTGTAAAATTTCTCTTTCTTGTCTCCGTTTGTTGCTCTCAGAAGGTGTGAATAGTCGTAAAGCCACAACCGCAGCAGCCGCTTCAGTTCTCGTGGTTTGATTGAGTCGTAAAAATCTTGAAAGTCTTCAATGGTGGTCATTTCACTAGCGTAGAGCTTCTTGCAGACGCTTCGTAGATTCCGGGGGTAATGTTTCCAGTCAGGGAAATGGAATTGCTGTGACTTGGTCAGGTCGGAAAACACGTCTACAAAGTCCGCCTTCCACGAGTCGTAAAATATATTCGTGAGTGACTGGGAATTAGACTTGGTGTCATTCAGCTGGAATACAAGCCCCGGGCTTTCCCTAAGCAACTGAACTTCTTGTTCCCATGGCTTCGAGCTCTGATTCTGCGAGCCTAAACAACGTTTTGTGTCGCTAGATGTAACTTGTTTGCACAGAAAATATGCGTATATCATGTGGAAAAGAGACATCCTGGCCATCTGGGAGTTGTAATTATCACATTTTCCATCTTTTGGTAAAAGAATGTCGGTAGCTTTATACTCAGGCAAGACAGATGCGTCTCCCTCGTCCTCGATATGATCTATGTCTTTGTCTATAACGTCCTGCGTCGTGGATCGCCGCATCAATTCAAAATCTTTGATGCGGTTTTCGTGTTCTGCATCCCATACTTTCCTCTGATCTAGAGCATCATGTGCCAATAAAACTCTTTCTTCCAGTAGCTTTTCTCTGTTAGCAGATATCAGGGAGTTGTAAGTAACTATGCCTGCAAAAGTTACAAGATTCACTGTAACAAACATCACATTTCCCGGTGCGTTAAAGTATTTCCAAAGTATACGAGCCATTCCTCCCTGACTTCCATTCAATATCAATCCACCTGCCTTATTCTCCGTGCAGAAGAGATCGTTCCTCATTCGAAAGCCATACCATCTTCGAGGAAATCTGCCAATTCTCAGTCTTACGCGATGCATGCCACTGACAACATAGACCTATCAGCATAAAGTTGTCCCTA
Organism: Torulaspora gathmanii; assembly: GCA_030580195.1. Classification (NCBI taxonomy): domain Eukaryota; kingdom Fungi; phylum Ascomycota; class Saccharomycetes; order Saccharomycetales; family Saccharomycetaceae; genus Torulaspora; species Torulaspora gathmanii. The sequence continues at coordinate 944,638 of JAKTSM010000002.1, read as the reverse complement.
CTTGGCCTAAATTTGTAATGGTCAACGTTTCTTCAACTGCTAGTTCAGATATTTCTGCTTCTCGATCTTACAGTGTTCAGTTTTTCCAAGGTTCATAGCTTCTTGAAGGCCTTACTGAAAAAAGATGAGCAGATGAACAACTTTTGCAAGATCTAACCACTTCAAAAAGTAAGGAATATAGTCCATCATAGATATCTTATCATGCTGTATCTGGCCATTGAAGCATCTTTGAGCGACAACGTCAAGCGAATCTACCCTGAAGATACCGAACAAGATGCAGCACAGTATACTTTCGATATAGTCTGCACACATTGCCGGGAGCAACATAACTCATCTGTTGTTATTAACAGATTTGAAAAGACTGAGATGCCAGGTAGCAGGGGTGAAGCCTCGTTTGTTATGCGTTGTAAGTTCTGTGGTAGCGACTGCTCGATAAACCTTTTGTCATTTGAACAGTCCCTTTATAATCCATCTGAAGCAGACTCTGAAACGATGCAGAAGATCAAGGATGTCAGAAAAAAGCATGGTATCAAGAACGCTGCTCCGGAGAGCTGTCTTCTCCTTTCCTTGGATTGTCGTGGTTGTGAAGTCACAAAGTTTCACCCTGAGAACCTAACGTTTGCAGCTGAGCTGACCTCAGGAAGCCTGATGACGTTTCAATTGGATGATGGTGAGTGGTATGATTATGATGATGATGCAAACGAGGAAGTAAGTGTTACCGAATTCCATGGTAGTATAATTAAAGGAAAGTAAATTCTACCGATCTTTATATAGGAGGACCTTCTTTCGAGCACTGCGCCATTTGAGACCAATAACTTAGATCAGAGCGAGCATTAAGAGACCAGCGATTGCTTTGTTTACAACTAAAGCAGCTCCTCCACCAGTATATGTGGTGATGGCACTTGGGTAATTCGACACTTGTGGGGTCGCCGCTATGCTCGAAGAAGTCCGTGACAATGTTGTATCCCCTGGATTCGATGAAATCGGCTCTGAACGAGTTCCTATTTCGCTACTCAACACGGTGGTCATACTTTGAGATGTTTGGACCATAGAACTGGTCGTCACCATCGCTTTCGCACCACTCTCAGAGGTTATAGTGACCGGAACAAGCACTGTTAGCGATATCGTTGATCTTGTTGATATTGTCTCACTACTCTCGGCTGTATTGGTCGTATGGCATCCCCCATTTTCACAGGAACCAGACGTCTCAACAGAGCTTGATGAAGTGCCTTCGTCGAACGACCTGGATTCCGGGCTTGTGGTCGTAACGGTCGGGGATGCATTAGATGTAGTGTCTGAGATGGTAGAAGATGGGGTCCGGATAGTAGTACTACAGTGCCCTTCGGTACAAATTTGAGTTTTGTCAGTTGTAGTTAGCGGTAAGGCTGAGGTGTCTGAGGCGCTGTTACAATGCTCACCACTGCAAGTCTGAGTTTCGGTAGTTGTAATTGTTGAAGAGAAAGTGGAGATTGTTTCTTGGGTGCTTTTGGTTAGTAAAATCGTCGAAGAACCATCATTTGTTTTTGAGCAATCCCGGCAAGTTGTCGAAGTCATTTCCAAGCTTGTAGATGGCTCTAAGCTTGAAGTTTGAGATGATCTTGTGGAGCAAATATCTGATGCACACAATTGTGCGCTTTCGGTAGACGAAAGTGGACACCAAGTTGTGTAAATCGTCTCTACGCCATTTGTAGTGGTGGTCACGGTTGAAAGAGTAAACTGTGAGGGTTGTATTCCTGTGGTCACTTGAGATTCAGATGAATGTACCGTCGAATCCGTTTTAGTGCCCTCGTTAGGTGACGTGGTAACACTTACACACTTTTCGCCGTCACACGAGGTAGTTTCACCTAGCGAGCTAATTGGACACCATGTGGTGTATGTGGTCTCAGCTCCTTTGACGACAGTGGTCACAGTTGATAGCATCGAGGATGGCGTTGTTGAGCTTTCAGCGGTTGTGGTACCTATATCTTCCGTGGAAGCAACTGATGAAACGACCCTCGAGCTGGAGACGATTAGAGAATCGGAAGAAGTGGTGCTTATTGGGAGACTTTCACTGGACGTTACTGCGCAGCTAGCATCTGTGCAGCTCGATGTATCTGAATTTGTCTTTGAGTTTTCAAAAGAGGTTGAGTTTTCTGAGATGCTGCTTGACTCTGCTGATGATCCCAGAGTTGAAGATGAGTAGGTAGTACTCGTCACGGACTGACATGTCGTGCACGTCACAGATACAGTAGAAGAGGCTGTGGAAGAACTCGAGTGCAACAAACTATCACTGCGGCTTGTGTCAGTCTCTGACGAAGCTGTGGAAAGGGAGGATAAGGGAGTAGATATACTCTGCGTTGAACTGTCTGTTGAAGCGGAAGTGGATAGCAGCCCTGTAGTCGAGGCTGCTATAGAAGAGCTTGAGGGTTGTTGAGTAGTAGTAATGCATTCCCCTCCAGTGCATGGCTCTGAGAACGACGGAGAGCTTTCGACGTCATTCGATCTCGAGGTTTCTTCTGTTTGAGTCAAAGAGGTTGTGGATGTGACTACTGACTTTGTACAGATGTCGCTTGAACAATGAGTGGTTGTCAAAGTGATGATCTTGTCCGATACAAAGGTGGTCTGATCCTTTATTGAGGAACCAACGGAACACGAGGTACAGACTGAGCTGGTCAAATCGGTGGCAACCGTAACTGTCGAGGAGGTGGATGAGGATGCAGATGATTCTAACGAGGTACTATCATGACTGATGTCTTGAGACTTTGATTCGGAATCTAATGGGCACCAGGTTGTATAGACCGTAGTCCAGCCGCTTGCAACAGTGGTGACTGTGGATAAAACAGCAGTGTACGAAGTCTCGCTAATTCCATTTGAAGATTCAGAGAAAGTTGATGTCAAGACCGATGTCTCTTGTGATTCAGTTTTTGTTGAAGATGTTGTCAAAGAATACTGTCCTTCTGTATTGCTGGTCGTTGCAGCTGTGGAGGAAGTGTTGATGGAGCTACCATGCACATCAGAGGATGTGATGCCTGAGCTTAGAGAGCGGCCTGTTTGTGTAGTAGACGATGTCGACTCCAGAGGACACCACGTTTCGATAAGCGTGGTCTGGCCGCTAATAGTTGCAGTTGAAGTGGATACGAGGGCTTCAGACGTGGTGGTTATGGAATTGCCGTGAGTGTCAGTGGTTGTGAGCTGCACGGTGGTTGTGGCACTAGGGGACTCCGTGGTACTCAGAGAAGCTTCTGCGGTCGCTGACTGGCTGCCGTTATCGCTTGTGGGGAGCACTGACGATGAAAGAGATTGCCCCTCTGTATTGCTGGTCGTTGCAGCTGTGGAGGAAGTGTTGATGGAGCTACCATGCACATCAGAGGATGTGATGCCTGAGCTTAGAGAGCGGCCTGTTTGTGTAGTAGACGATGTCGACTCCAGAGGACACCACGTTTCGATAAGCGTGGTCTGGCCGCTAATAGTTGCAGTTGAAGTGGATACGAGGGCTTCAGACGTGGTGGTTATGGAATTGCCGTGAGTGTCAGTGGTTGTGAGCTGCACGGTGGTTGTGGCACTAGGGGACTCCGTGGTACTCAGAGAAGCTTCTGCGGTTGCTGACTGGCTGCCGTTATCGCCCGTCGAAAGTACTGATGATGACGAGTACTGTCCTTCTGTGTTGCCGGTAGTCTTGAGACCATTAGAAGCGGATGCAGTCGAACTGTAATCGCCGGACGATGTCAGCCCTGTTGATTGATCAGTACTGACACTTGTTGAAGCTGTTGAGACGGACCCGCTGTCTGTATGGCTAGTAGTAACGAAGTCCGCGGTAGAGTCTGTGGGATGTGACGTTGTTTCTATTGGACACCACGTCAATATTAGCGTTGTTTCGCCGCTGATGACCGTAGTTGACGTCGAAACATGGGCTTTTGAGGTGGTAGTGATGGAGTTACCGCTACTGTCCGTAGTAGTAACATCCACGATAGTTGTGGTAGTGGCTGCCAGCCCTCCGGTAGTGCTCGATTCTTGATCATTTCCGCTGCTTGAGCGAAAAGATTCAGAGCCACTGCTGGACAAACCGGCCGATCCGTCACCGTGCTCTGTTGAACGAGAGCACGTATGACAGATGTAAGAGGTGTACGTTGAAAAGCTGTAGACGGTAGAGATCGTGACTTGGCCAACTTCATCAGTCGATGTAACTACATCGACAGGCGATGCGGTTACAATAACCTCCGCTGAGATCGCTTCGAGCGTAGAACTTCCTGTGATGGTGCCTGAAGAGACCTCTTGGGACATGCTAGTGTTCCCATAGTAAACAGTATGTGCTGCATATACCTGTAGTAAGAAAACCCAATTGGCAACCAAAATTGAGAGGTACATTTTGAATTTTTCTTGGCTGAGAGATCTCTCCAACTATTCTATCTGGCTGTCTCATCCTCTCAAGCCAGAATATACTGCCATAAAAGCCTCGAGTTATATATCAAATATATATTTAGTGTCAAACATGTCTTATACCACTACAAAACGTCGGAAAAGTGAGGCTCAACCCATTCTAGAGGTGACTTGTTCCTTGTACTAGCTTTTACGTTCAGTTTCTGTTAGAGGTCTGTTTCAGTCAGCCGCGCGACGACTCTTAGAAGTTTGACCCATCACCAAAAAGCAGTCAGGACATCAATGAAGAGATAAACTTCGAATTGCTTTACATGCTACCTATTAAATACTGTAACGTCCTCTAAATCAATGGAGTAGGTCACCCAACAAGATAGTCAGTCAGTGACCGTAATGGGCTTTTTCGTTCAATTTTGTAGAGCCACGTAGTTACTTGGGAACAGACCCTTCTCACCGTTCTTTTCGAGTTCACCTAGCCACCAATCTTCATCAACAAATTCGATGTTGATTATCTTATCATTTTCTTTGAAAGTAAGTTCGTTATCCTCTGCAGCGTCGTAGTCGTACTCTGCAACAGCTGCAGGACCTGCAGGTTTTGGTGGTTCAACCGACCTTCTTGCCGGTGGTGGTGGTGCAGCAGAACCATTACCTCTCGAAGGAAGGGCTGGTGCAGGTGGTTCTTCTTCCTCTTCTTCTTCCTCTTCTTGCTGCACCTCTGGTTCTTCTGGCTCAAACTCCGCGGCTCCCACTTTCTGAGATGTTGCGGTCTTCTCCTCCGTCTTGACATCACTTTTAACTGGCTGTCTGGAAGGTAGAGTTGGTTCAGCAGGTTCCTCATCGTCCCAGTCACCATCATCACTTTCCTCTTCTTTCTCCTCGCGGGAGGGCTCTGTGTGCATGCCAGGCAATGGATTGCCGAACTTTCTGACATCAGTCTTGGTAGGCTCTTTTGACACTGAGGCAGGGCCAGATGGGGTCGAGGTTGCAGGCCTTGGAGTGATGATAGGAGGTTCGTCCGCGGTTGCACCTAATTTCTCGAATTTGGACTTCAAGTCATGAACGTTTTCTTCTTCTTCTTCCTTGTCCTCTACTTGTGACTCACCCTCTACTGCAGCTGTCGGTTCTGGCTTTGATTCCCTCTCTGACGAAGCAGAAGCTGCCGCTTTCTTTTCTGCCCATATTTGAGCCGGACTCTTTTCATTCTTGAACCCCTTAATTATCATATCATCATTCTTCGGACTCGCAAGAGATCCAGTAGGAGGTTTAGTGCCCAGGAACTGATTAATCTCGTTGTCTCTCTTCAATTTAGACTCTTGCTTCAGACGTGCGATATCTGCCTCTGGTGCAATCTTACTAGAGGCATCTGTAGCGCTCACCAGTCTTGGATCCTCTCTGGCATTTTCCTCAGCTATAACTTTCCTCAGGTCCACTTTACCGATTGGCTTGTACGTTGATTGACTAGATTTTAATGGATTCTGATCCAAGTCACGTTCCTTCACTTCAGGTTCGTCCCAGTCGTCAGTTTGTGGGGTTTCCGCTTTCACTGGGGTAGACTTGGCTGGAGGTGGGACGGAAGCCTTGGATTGAGTCACAGTGGCAGCGGGCTTTGGTGCTTCCTTCACTGGTGGAGGGGTGGTCTTCTTTGGCTGTTTTACAGATGGCTTTGGGGTGGAGGTATTCATTTGAATCGAGTATCTTGCCCCTGCAGCATTACTGATCTTTTGGAGCAACTCTTTCTCATCAAGGTCATCCTCATCTCTAGCCGTGACCTGAACGTGGTAGCCTTTTAGTACCTGGTTAGCGACGGTACCAAAATTGGCCGCAAACGAAGCTCTTGTCTTCATTGGCGCAGAATCAGGACACCAACCAATGAGGATCAACTTCTCTACATCAGATCCCGGTGGAGAAACACGAGCCAACCCGAATTGAACCTTGGCATCGTCGAAGGTCTCCAAAAACTCACTAAACTCGGACCCAACAAACGCAGGAAAGTATTCCTTCTTCTCGTTGGGTGAGATCACAAGCCAAGTAATGTCAGCATCATCACCTCTCACCACTTTCAAGTACGCCTGTTCAATTTCTCTCGAATGACTTGTGCAGTCAATGGGTTCCAATGCCATAGCGCTTCGTTTTTCCCGTTTCTTTCACAACAGCTGTTTTTAAGTCCTGCAATTGACCAGTTCAGCGACTTGCAGCAACCAATTGAGCTTCTATGCAGTCTCAATTGCAAATCAAAGCCTTCTTACTCGCACTTGGCTCGTTGGCTTATTGGCATGCCCCTATAGATCTTGGGTTACCCGACCCAAAAGTGGCACTATATAAGGGGCTCAAACTGAACAAGTTTCAGTTAGAAAGGTCTGCGTATGCCAGGGTTGAGAATGCTTAGAGAGCTTTGGAAGGAGCTGTGAGTGCTCCTGTGTCTCACTAAAGGTCAAAAGCGAGCAAGGTGTTGCGTCCGAGCGAGAACCCTCCCTCTCTTTGCTGTCGGTATTTGCGGATTACATCGGCGGCTAGAAAAGACTGTTCAAAATTCTAAACAAGCCATCATATATGTTACTGCTCGAGGACCTGGATCCATAGGCCACGTAAAGGCTACCGGCAGGGTTTTCCGAGATGAAAGGCGAAAACTCAGATCTCGAAACGCGACAGAATGACACTGATCACTGACTTTTCAGGTCTCTGGAGATCCTCAGAGAAGCTTCAAAGCTAGCTGTCTATCTTTATGGTGCTTGTGCTGCGGGCCGATGAGCTGTCGCAGGGCATCGCAGCGTATGTGAAAAATGAAAAATTTTAGTGACACTTTTAGCTCACAATCAGCTGAGAAAGAAGCCATCTGCTGGTTGTTACAATGGTCACCTTCAATTGCGAAGTGTGCAATGCTACTGTCCCGAAGAAAAATACTGAGAAGCATTACTCCCGGTGCCCCCAAGCATACTACACGTGTATCGACTGTTCTAAGACGTTTGACGACGGCTACAGCTACCAGAAGCATACTCAATGTATAACAGAGGATGAGAAGTACCAGAAGGCGTTGTACAAGGGCAAGAAACAGAAACAGAAGCCCAATAGTGGTCCACAGGAAAGTAAGAAACCAAAGAACTCTCCGCCAAAAGAGCCTATTGCAGAAGAGAAACCAGCCAAGGTTGCTAAGCCCAGCAAGGACGCCAAACTACCTAAATTCGAAACGGGCCACTCCCTGTATAAGATCCTAAAAACGGTTAAGGACAAAGACGCGAAGAAGGATATTCTTAAGAGACTTGTGGTCTCTGAGCAGGGTCATTTGGTCCTGCAATAAGCGGTCATTCTATTTTCTTACTTAAACTTCTAGCCATTTTGGAATAGAACTGATATAGCGATTTGAGTGGGAAACTGAGCGTGTCGAACATGTATCCCGGCAGCTGTTTCTGCAATATTCGAAGCTCATCGGAACTTCTTTGTTTCAAAAGCGGGACATAGATCACTTCTGTACCCGAAGACGATTCGCTCTTAATGAATCCAAGCTTATAGTCCATGATCCCGTTCTTCGAACCCTGCGAAGCGTCAAACCACAATCCTGTATCGTCCTCGTAGCTCTTATGTACTCGCACTCCACATAGATGTTCAAATAAATCCTTCACAATCTCGATATCCTGTTCCTGCTTAGTCTCCCGACTCTCCAACTCACCCACCCGCTCCTCTAGACTCTTAACCTGCTGTCGCACGTTCTCCAGCTCTTGTGTCTTGGTCTCGACCGTCTGCGACAGCACCGTGTTCTCGTGGAGCAGCTTTGCAACTAGAACGTCTGCGCTGTCGAGCCGTTCCTTCACGGAATCCCTGTACTGCGACAGTGCATCCATTCCACACCGTTCACAGCTTGCAATAGCCTTCAGACCTTGCCAATCCTCCTTCAAACCGCTTCAATTCATCGTTTTATTCGTTTCTTAGCTTCTTCAGTTTGCAATCCCTCGTGCTACGCGATATTCAATAGCTTGTTGAACCACGCAAGCGGTGGGAATAGACAAGAGTGCAAGTAAAACTACAACAAAAGGAGAGGAAAAGTGATCAATAAGAGTCAATTAAGGCGTTGGAAGCAGCTTATAGTGTTGATACAGATTGAGGAGTAGATTTTAACGGTTTTTGGAAACTTTTTAGGTCGAAGAGATGTCATCTGTAGTGGCTGCTTCGCAGAAGAAAGTCAACGAGTTGCTGGAGGCAATAAGACAGGAATTTTCACAGGTTTCGCAAGAAGCCAACAGCTATCGATTGCAGAATCAAAAGGATTATGATTTCAAGATAAATCAGCAGCTGGCTGAGATGCAGCAAATAAGAAACACGGTGTACGAGTTGGAATTGACGCATCGGAAGATGAAAGATGCGTATGAAGAGGAGATTAACAGGCTCAAGATCGAGTTGGAGCAGCGGGATAGACAACTGGCATCGTTCACTGTGCACCAGCAGCAACATCAGGTACAACAGGCTCAGCAGGTGCAGCAGAGCCAGACGCAACGTCCTGGGCTGCCACCGAATACGGCTATGCCTCCAAGTAGCGCGTTTGGCGGTTCCTCGCTGCCTCCAACGGGTTTAGGACAGCAAGCAGCGGGGCCTGTCGTGGGCACGCTACCTGGCAATCCTGCTGACGTGAAGCAGCCTCCGGTTGTGCTTGCTCCAGCTGGGCCCGTTACGGCCGAGAAACCAGTCGTTACCACTGCTGAAGCACAATCTCAACAGGCAGTTGCAACTCCTTCACAGAATGCGGCAACGCCCGCAGCTGCCGAGGCAACGCTGTCACTACCGCCTAACGGAGCATCGCCAGTTTTGCCACAGGTTTCTCCCAATACATCTCAGGACGACACGCGACATGCGAAGGAAGGTGACCAACCACAGCTACAACAGGAACATTACTTGGTTCCGTACAATGTTCGTGCCAGTCACACGAAGCCTATCCCACCTTTCTTACTGGATTTGGACTCTCAAACGGTTCCTTCCCATTTGAAAAAGCAGACAAATGATTACTACATACTTTACAACCCAGCGTTGCCACGTGAACTAGATGTCGAACTACACTGTTCGTTGGATCACACGTCGGTTGTCTGTTGTGTCAGATTCAGTAATGACGGTGAATTTTTGGCCACCGGTTGCAATAAAACTACTCAGGTTTTCAGAGTGTCTGATGGATCCTTAGTGGCCAGACTTTCAGACGATGCCGCTTCACAATCCAATGCCGTCCCAAGTGGTAACGCCGAAGAGACAACCAGTGACGCAAACAATTTTGCAACTTCAAAGACGGCTTCATCCGATCTTTACATCCGTTCTGTGTGTTTCTCACCCGATGGTAAATTTTTGGCAACGGGAGCAGAGGATAGATTGATCAGAATCTGGGATATTGCTAAGAAGCAAATTGTCATGGTTTTACAAGGTCATGAGCAAGATATTTACTCTCTAGACTATTTCCCATCCGGTGAAAAGCTGGTGTCTGGTTCCGGTGATAGAACCGTCAGAATATGGGATTTGCGCACAGGCCAATGCTCTTTAACTTTATCGATAGAAGATGGTGTTACTACAGTCGCTGTGTCTCCTGGAGATGGTAAATTCATTTCCGCAGGTTCATTGGACCGCGCAGTTCGCGTTTGGGACTCTGAGACTGGGTTCTTAGTTGAAAGATTGGACTCTGAAAACGAACTTGGAACTGGCCATAAAGATTCAGTTTACAGTGTTGTCTTCACCAGAGATGGCAATGGTGTTGTCTCAGGTTCATTGGATAGATCTGTTAAACTTTGGAACCTAAGAGGCGGAAGCAATGATAACAATGGGAAGCCTACGCCGGGCACCTGTGAAGTTACATATACGGGTCATAAAGACTTTGTTCTTTCGGTGGCCACGACGCAGAATGATGAATACATATTGTCAGGCTCAAAAGACCGTGGAGTTTTATTTTGGGACACGAAATCAGGTAACCCTCTGTTGATGTTGCAAGGTCATAGGAACTCGGTCATTTCAGTGGCGGTAGCCAATGGATTTCCATTAGGTCCTCAGTACGGTGTGTTCGCTACAGGTAGCGGAGATTGCAAGGCCAGGATCTGGAAGTACAAGAAAATTGATGCCGATGCTGAGGCTAATAAAATAAAGGAGGTTAAGGAATGAGTTTGACACTTTTTGTTGAGCCATGTAACCTGTTGTTCGTTGTATCTTACTGCTTACATGGGGGTTTTAACAAATTTCAGTGAAAATTATTCAACGAGAACAGAGGCCTTTGGCAGATCAATTTATATATTTATGCCAGAAACTACTTGTATTATTGTAAGCTAAAAATAAGGACCACTGTACAGTATTTTGTGCCAAACAGTTAAATTCTTTCTCATCGCTGTCCTTAATTGTGTGGTCCGCTTGGCTGCGCTGTTATTAACAAACTACTGAGACGACAGCTGTGAACATACCGCGCAGACCTCAGTAGTTTAGGTACTTAACACTTGAGAAGGATATATTAATAAATACTTTATTATTTTGGTAGACCTGTGTTAGCATCAATCAAACATTCGGCAGTCGCTTGAGGACCAGGGCCCACCTCTGTCAAGATAACTCTGGAAACGCCCTTGTAAAGCTCATTGTCCAACTCAAATGGCACTTCTTTAGCTATAGAAGAGTCGAATTCTCCGATAAATTGAGCCAATTCATCGCTCGAGAATTTGGTTTCCCATCCGGAGACCTTAGAGAAGATCTTGTAAATAAAAGAGAAGAGTTTCTTTTCATTATCCTTCAAGTAATAAAGGACAGCATTTGGACCAGCATCAAAGGTGTAAGCAACGACAGTTTCGTTGTAAAATGCATTGATTTGATGACACAACTTGATAATCTTCTTGGAGGTATCGTTCAAGTAAAAGATTGGTGGGTATGTATCCAGGCATGTTGCATGGAATGAGTTAGAGTCCTTCATGGTCAATTCAGCAAAAACTGGCCAGTTCTTCTCTCTAATAGCTTGCTTCATCTCCTCGAATCGGCGTGGAACGACGTCTCTAACTCTCTCTCTGAAAAGATCGGAGGTTTCCACGGTCAATTGCATACCGCTGGTCGAAGGAGTATCCTTCTTTGAGGCACTCACAACAAGAATCGCAGCCTTCATGTCAGGCCAATGCTCCATTGGGGCAACTTCAACAGCCTTTGAGTCACCGCCATCTTCTTGCTCACCCATCTCCCAGGCAACATAACCACCAAAAAGGGATCTGCAAGCTGAACCAGACCCTTTTCTAGCGATCTTGGAAATCTCTGACAAAGATTGAGGTAATTGGTATAATTTAGCAATGGCAACGACTAAAGCAGCGAAACCAGCTGCAGAAGAAGCCAAACCTGCCGCAGTTGGGAAGTTGTTCTCCGAAACGATGGTCAACTTCCATTCTGAAAACTTAGGTAAACTAGAATCTGAAGCTTCCAATTCGCTTCTCAACTTACGTAGATCTTTCAAACAGTTTTGGGTTCTCTCACTGGCCAACGATTCTTCCTTGCCGTTCAAGAATAGCTTGTCCTCTGATAGTTCTGGACCAGTTGCAACAGATGTCAGCGTTCTCAAATCTTCCTGGGACAAAGTAACCGAAATGGATGAATTGGTTGGTAAATTGAGAGTTTTATCCCGCTTACCCCAGTATTTCAATGTCTAAGTTACGGTCGTTAGTAAATGCCATATTCGTCCCGATCTAAGCACAAAACACATACAGCAATATTCACTGGGGCAGTAGTCGAAGCAACGTGAAAAGTCATGGCAATATCTAGGCTCAATGGGTCCAATTGATTGTCTGAGTGTTAAAGTTTGGTGAAGTTTCCAACTCGCATCTAAAATTTCATGCTCGAGCCACGAGCTGACGCTCGTTTAGCTGAAAAGTGATGAGCCCGATAAAAGATAACACTAAGAGCAGCAGCATTCTATGGCGCTACCATCTGGCTCAAGCGCCTTGTGGCCTTCTATTTAGAATTGATTTGACTTGAGCCGTTGAGATCGCTGAATTTAAGGCCCGTTTGCCCGCAAATACTCAAAAGTTCGTATGTATCTTCTCACCGTACTTTGATAGCCCGTTTGATGGATACTAGATCAATGCCTGCCGGAATTGACAAGCTTGGCAAAGGTTTCTCGGTAGAACAAATGAGCCGGTCACCGTGACGCAGTGCTTCTTCGGCTAGTCATCCACAAAGAAAGTTAGAGAAACAGGCCAAGGACCGACGGTAGTCCTATAGAAGACAGGATGAGTACGACGGACGTGGCAGACCAAAATGAGAGCATTCTGAACTGATTCTTGTGACTATAATGAAGTCGAGTCACGTGTTGCGCCTATCTGTACTAAAGAACTCTTAACGTCAGTGAAGTCAATCAGCACTGGCAAGGTCTTTAAAGAGTTAGAAGCTCGCTGAAGAGTCAATGCTATTACACAGAGCTGGTTTGCAGTCAAGCTCATCTGCTGCGGAATTTCTACTTCTGGGTAGGTCTCTACCTCGCTCTAGGATCGCTAGACTGAGGTTCACTGTACGGTATCAATCCTCCAAACCACCAACTTTCACGGCTGAGCAATTGAAAGAGGCTCGAGAATCTAGGTTGAATGGTTTGGGACCTTTGGTATCTAAGTTGCCTGCCAAATGGATCCCTTATGCGGAATTGATGAGATTGGAAAAGCCAGTGGGAACTTGGCTGCTGTTTTTGCCTAGTTCCTTTGCTATCATCATAGCAGCTATGGAGACCAGTGCTTCAATTGGTCACACAGCATGGATGTTGGGTCTCTTTGGGCTAGGTTCATTAGTGATGAGAGGTGCCGGTTGTACGATCAACGATATATTTGATCGTAAGCTTGATGGGTCAGTCATAAGGTCTGTGGAAAGACCAATTGCATCGGGTAGGATATCAGTCAAGCAGGCATCGGTGTTTCTGGCTGGCCAAACGGCTGTCGGACTGGCTATCCTCAAACAACTTCCACCGGATTGTTGGTGGCTAGGATTGGCTTCGTTGCCTCTGGTTTTCACTTATCCGTTGTTCAAAAGGTTTACGTACTATCCACAAGCTGCTCTTAGCGGTTGTTTCAAGTGGGGAGCTCTTTTGGGTTTTCCTGCCATGGGGATTATGGATTGGTCAACGATGATTCCGTTGTATGTGGGGAATTTCCTATGGTGTATGATCTATGATACGATTTATGCACATCAGGACAAGAAGTTTGACGTGAAAGCTGGTATAAAGTCAACAGCTCTGGCTTGGAACGTCAAGACGAAGCCAATTTGTAACGTTTTAGCAACGTCGCAGATTGCACTATTTGCGCTAGCCGGGATAAACAGTGGACTAATCTTGGGTCCAGGGTTCATTGGAGGGTTATCGCTTTTCGCTTATAGACTATTTACAATGATCAGGAAAGTCGACCTTGATAACCCGAAGGAATGCTGGAAAGCCTTCTCGAGCAACATAAAGACAGGTCTCTATTTCTCATATGCGTTGCTCTTTGACCTCCTACTGAGATCTTTTGGATTTTTGTAACGAAGAGGACTCAACAATTTTCTTTGATAGATTTGAGACCTTAACGCCTGGGTGGAACTTGGCTCTCGATGAGCTTTTTTCGGTCAATTCATTCAACATTCCTCTATCCTGTTTTATATCTTGTAGAATTTTAGAGTCCATGCCATTCTTATAATCCTTAGTCTTTAGTTCTAGATCACGAATCGAGTCTCCGCCAAAGAGGGCATCAAACACACGACCATCAGAAGCCCAAAACTTGCCCGTTCTAGGGAAGATGTAAACCTTATCAAACCATTTCTTGGATAGACCACTACGATCTGAGAGGAAGAAGACAAAGGAGCCCTTGTCCTCGACACCTTGATGTCCAACACCGGTAAAGACACGAGTCTTACCGTTTCTTGCCAACTGCGTTAGCGGCCTCACCACACGGATTTCCCTACCCATGATGGCAGAACGACGGGTCAATTCACACTCTGGCAGGCCGTTCACCTTCGGTATATAGGTAGCTTTGGTGACGATCCTGGATGGCACGTAGACTGCAGCGACCGCCAGACTGATTGGGATCGCTGTAAGTCCCATCGGGGCAAGACTCTTGATCAGAAACATCCAATCCTTCCTGGTGTCCTCGTCAGCCTCGTCATAGACTGTCTGCGACGATTCGTACGACCAATCTGCAAAGGTAGCACCGTAGGTGAAGAACACCAGCGACAAAGCCCACGATCCAGCCTTCACCAGCCGGCTCACCTTGTAGGAATATATTGGTTCTGGAGCATTCTTGGCCACCAGGGCCTGCATCACCTTGGAGAACGGAAGACTCATCTTGGTCGATGACTTGAATGTTCGCTCGTAGTGAACTTTTCATCATGTTGAACTGACAAACTCTTACATATACCTAAAAACCGCAATAGAATAGTATCACTGCAATTGCTTGATGCCCTGCTCGATGCCATTTGGGTTGGCACCCACGACTTTACCGAGCAACTGGCCATCTTTAGCAAACACAAATGTGGGCATCGCCGTAACCTGGCAATGCTGAGCGACATCGCGACTCTCGTCGACATCAACCTTGTAGAATCCAACGTCTGGATACTCGTCGACCAGCTTTGACAGGTGTGGAGCCATTGCCTTGCATGGACCACACCAAGTAGCGTAAAAGTCGATCACAGACAACTTGGGTCCCTTGATACTGCTCTGGAAATCCGCCAGAGAGGTCAGTTTGGGGATAGAGCTGTAGCCCTTGAACCGTAGAAACGCCCTGTTGGGTCCAATACAACTCCTGAAGGACACCGGCTGAACAGCAATTCTGAGCATCTTCTTCTTCTCTCTCTCTGGCACTCTGATAGTGGTTAGTAAGCTCACTAAAGTGAAAAGGCGCAAGCCATATACTAAATAGAGACATATATACACATAAAATCAGTAGCATTAAAAACAAGTCGTAGTGTCATAGCAGACCATCGTTATACAGGGCCAACAGCTGGTCGTTCTGGGCCACGTAGCCAGAAATGTCAAGCCCAAACTTGGACCAGTCGATCTCAGGCTCGACCGGCCTGGCTCGTCTGGCGAGTCCCTCCACCGTGAAGATCTCTCGCAGCAACGTTCTGCTGTTCATCAGCAGGTCGACAAACTCCTGGTAATTCCGCGTCTTGTCAATCTGCGAGTAAAGCTGCTGCATACGTTTTGTCAAGTACCGCTCACGCATTAATCGACTCTCCAGATGGCTCTTCTGCTGTTGCAAAATCGAGTGATCCACACTCTTCTCCAGCTCTTGCTCCTGGAACTTCCTGACAGAATCCTGGATCGCTTGTGGTGTCAACATGGCCTCTGCTCGATCTGCGTTTCAATGCAGCAGAGATATCATGGACTGCAACCTCTCGAACGCTCTCTTCTTGGTCTGGTTGTTGGGTGTAAAGTGTGTGTTGTTCTTAAGGTTTGTTTCCTTACGGAACGAATAGAAAACTTTTCAGATTTGCCACCTTGACAAAGAGCCGACCACAGAGAGCCGTTGAAGGCTCCTAGACGGTCGCCAGGCGGTGCAGATGGCGTGCTGAAGGCGTGGTGGAAGCTGGCTGGCGCTGGGTTTTGTGGGTGCGCAGCAAGGGGCCGCTGAGGCTCGCGGTCTGGTGCAAAGGAAGTGAGATGAGCTGAGCGGCTGAAACGAGGTCTAAGCGGCAACCCGCAGCTGGAAAGCTGTGTCGTGGCTAGCCATGTACCTGACCTAGCTGGAGCCGCTGTCGCTACGATATCTACCTGCTGCTGAGCAAATGAGCGCTTTGACGCGTTAAAACACCCAACTGACTCGCGGAAAGGGGCCAGCACGGACAGTACAGCTGAATGCCGCTTGTAAGACGGCCGGTACGCCTGCAGAGCATTCACCAGCAGTCTTTAGGCTGCTTCCAGGGAGAGTTCTCTTGATGAAGACGTCTAAGCTTGGTTACCCGGAGGCGTGCAGAGTGACGCCTACAAGGTACATGAATGTCAAGTATCAACAGAATCAAAGTTCAATAGCCTGAGGACAAGAACGACAGATTAGATCGGCCCAATCAGGTTCTGCTGGCCAGAATAGATGTCATCAGTGATGGGCAATGGTCTGCCGCCGCAACCGCAGCAGCAAGGGACTCAATCGCCTGCTCAGGGCACTCCCGTGATGAATTCGATCCTGGAGGAGGACTCGCCTAGTTCTGGCGATCAGGAGTTCTCTACACCTTTTGTTCGTGGTAATAACGAGGAGTTTTCGCTGTCCTCGACACGTCCGTTTTTTGCTTCTCCCGCGATGGGCAGGCCGAACTCTTCGGCTATGTATTCCAATACCGATGGGAACAATTCGAGTTCTAGTTTGATCTACAATCCTTCTTTCACTTTCGGTGGGAGTAATGCGCCTCCGGTCAGCGAGTCTAGGAGACAGTCGCTGAAATATGTTCCGGGACCGCAATTGGCACCTCCCACAACAAGGACTAAGTCTCCCGTGAGATCTGCGTCGCCCGATGCTCGGGATACTCGTAAGAAAAACTTGGAGGCGCCTTTTACTTTCAGCTCTATGTCAGCAGGCAGCGGATCGCGTACTTCCTTTCGTAAGGGACATCGATACAAGCATTCATCGGTCTCGATGAATTTTTTCCAGGAGCCTGAGGTCAAGATTCCGTTGAACATAGCCAAGTCACTGCCCATCCCTGATTGGAACGACTTAGTGAAGAATCTGGCTTGGCCAAGGGCCCATTTCCAATTGGCGATAACTTGTTTGCAATTGATTACATGTATCTTAGTGTTCCAGTTAGGTCACAACAAATCATGGACTAACTTCATAACGTTATCACATTTCATGACCTATGATATCGTTGGCTCCCTGATCATCATTTTCGTTGAGAATGTGTCCCAGTTCGAAGTGTGGGCCACTGGCACGATCACATTTCCATTTGGACTCAATAGAGTTGATGTGGTTTCAAGTTTTGCTTCCGCAGTTTCGCTCTGCTTTGTCGGTCTTGATCTCATTTTCCATATGCTTGAAGAGTTTATCGTTTTATTTGTGGAGTATGATGACGAAAACCACGACGAAATCAATTCCCAAATACCCCATTCACATCACTCAGAGGGCGGTTTCGAATTGGCTGGAGATGATTTCAAAATTTGGTATTGTATTTTATTTGCTAACTTGGCATTATCATCGTTGTCATTGTTCAAAGTATTTTATGCGAACAAGAACTCCAAGTTGAAGACCAAAAACCCATTGATAACCATATCATACACAGTCTATCTGGCGATATACCCCTATTTGTTTGACTACCTGCATTTTGTTTCGGACTACGTTGCTACCTGCATGATCGCAACTTTCATCTTGATTCACGGGTTCACGATCGCTGAATGGACCTCCACCATTCTACTCTTGGGGTTTTCCACCACAACGATACCAGCTTCATCTCTGTTGCATAATCCGACAGCCACAGAGGATAGCAACGTGGAGAGCGCTAAAGCTCCGTCGACCACCGGCTCAATCGTGAGGAGGAGCCAGCAGCCGACAATCCTCAAATCTCAATTAAGAGAAACGATTGAAATGCTACCGGAGTTCAAGGCAAAATGTGATTTAAAGCATGAAGATCTAATTATTGCAAAAGTGAATTTCAGCCTCTACATTATCCTGATCAAGATGACTTTAAAGGGAGGGTCTAATGAAGATGAGTTAAACTTACGTTTAGCTATTGACAAATGCATAAAGAACATGTTACCATGTTCAGAGACAACAATCGAAGTAGATAGAGTGTAAACTAATTAACTTGGATTCTTTTTCTCATAACAACCATTGAACAAACTTAAATTCAAACATGAGTTATTAAAGCAACTTATGCTCTCAGCTTGGAAGTTTGTGATCAAATGATATGGTTTGTTTCGCAGTCTGCAAGAGTATGCGTTGTCCTTCTTGTCGAAAATGAACCATCTATCGCTATTGGCTCCAGTTTCAGTTTCGGTCATTACAAGACCCAGGTTGATTTCCTTTTCTTTCTCAAGTTTTGTCGACCCGCTTTTGGTAAATGAAGATATCTGAAATGGCGGCAAGCTTAGTAGCCTTTTGGGTGTCTCGAAACTCGTAGAAGTAGTAGAAATGTAGATGCAGTACGACTTGAAAGAATTCAGAATTTCATACAACATCAACTTCAATCGCAGGTCCGTCGTTACATCTTCAAATAAAGAGAAAATCCTGTTTATTAGTTGATCTGTCTCCATAGAGTTTCGATTTTGAATAGATAGAATCAGTCGATGAAAGACAGATGTCTGATGTATGGTGAAGATTTTCAGCGTTATTTCAAACTGGAACTCATGCCGCTTCCATGATTCTTCATCTAATTCGGAATAACGATAAAGAACGCTCTTTAATAGTTCGAAATTACCATCTGATATGTTCGCCTCGCCATGGAGCTTTTGAGATAATGATGTCACAATTTCAATCACAATGTTAGAGTAAGTGTAATGAGGAAATTGATTCTGCATGCACTTCTGAAGAAAATCACGTTCAAATATGTCCATAATAGAAAACATTGTGTCTACATTTCCAATCTTGTCAAAAACGTGGGCACAGAGACAGTTTGATTCTGATTTCTCAATCATTTCAAAAAGGAAAGGCTCTAAAAGAGTCGCATCGGTGCTGTTGATAAGTTCTACCTGGTAGCTGGTGTAAGCTTGGAATATCCATAAATTGGTGAAGTTGAGGTGTTCGTACATGTCTGCAGGATTAGGCTCATCGAGAGTAGCATCATCATTCTCATCTGGCCTGTTGAGGCCATGATGTAGGAGGTCTTCCATGATGACGTTACTACTGGTTGGGTTGCTGTTCAAAAGAATTATGATCGCTTTCCTCGAAATCGAAGCCAGTTTGGATTCTGTACCATACTTTAATAGGACATCAAGTAAAACAGTGTAATTATCTGAAATATTATTTTGGCAAGCAGCTATCATGTGCTTGAAATTATTCTTGATGAACTGCTCTTTGTGATACTCAAAGTACAATCCATATCGTGATGTCTCGACCGATAGCAAGCTTAAGACAACATCAACTCCCAAAATGTTTTGGATTTGTTCGAAAGTAAGAAGTTTGGCAGAAACCAAATAAACGAGATCTGCTTTTTCGAAATTCCTCTTCTTCAAGAATATTGACATAAATTTGTTATACTCTTTGATACCCGTTGTCATTAAAAGTAACAGATCGCACCTGAATCGTTTTTGATCCTTTGGGTTATCTTTAGCTGGCAGAAACCCTCGTAAACTAGTCTGGAAGACCTCGGGAAAACTCCAAGTTGTGTTCTTCGAGCCGAGACCATTGAAAGCTTGATATAGTTCCAGTACTTGTTGCTTATTCTTACTCAACCTTTCGCCTTTAGTCTTTTCTTCCTCATAAACAGCCGAAAGTTCAGATCTCAAATCTTCATCGATGTTCAGCGTCATTGAGAAATTCTTCATAAAGAATTTCCAGAAGGGCATTAGTGATGTTACAGCATAAGAATTGCCATCTTTGACTTTCAGAACCTTTTTGTAGATGAAGATGAACGTTTTTGTGAAAAGAATATGGTCATTAATGAATTGCGAGAATAGTTTACCATACCGGAGAAGAATATCCATTAGAGCTTCCAGTGCCTCCACATCACTGAGTAATTGATGGTAGACAATGAACTCAATCCACTTGTAAAAGTAATGGAACGCATCTAAGTGAGCGCAAAACACTTGAAAATTTCTCACAAGTGTTGATTTATCAACCACGGATGGATTTCCAGAGCACAGGCCGTTCAGGTACCATTCTGCAGTCATGATTTTGATACTCAAGGGATAGTCAAATTTGTGCAAATCTTCATTAGCTAAAATGATCTGCTTTAGCTCTTCGGTTTTACAAATCAGTTGATCAAAGTTATAATCCAGGTAAAAGGAGGGATCATATTCCATGACGTTTCTCAAGACCAGGTTGTACTGATTTTTCATGAGCGGAGATATTTTCAAATTTATCAATACATTACAATGCATAAACTTGTCGTTAGACTCTGGCAGATACAGGATACCGGAGCTTATTAGCTTTCGGATGTATGTTGGTACTTTCAGAATACCGTAGGTTATCAGTAAATTGAGCAGGCGATACAGCGAAGGCAAGGCAACCGTTTTAGATCTCGCATGATCCGTTAGCTTGGCTATCTGGAATACCAAAAACCAAATTATATCCTCAACTGCATACTCTGGAAAAGCTTCTACAGAGTTGACTTTCAGAAGAAGAATCTTGGCAACAAGTTGATTCGCTTCATAATGTGACGCTCTTGATGGATGTACTGCCCATAAAACAAGTTGCCGGATCTCGGTGACGTTCAATAAATTCTTGTCCACATATGAAGTCCAATCGAAATCCATCGGATTATCATCTAATCTCTGAGTGAGTTCAATATCCACGGGGTTCAACTCTAATACAGACCCGTTAGTACTTTGATCTTCGGCCTGATTGCTGATACTTGATGATTTGAGGGATCTAGTGTTCTTCAATCTCAAGGATTCGTTTCGGTAAGTGATGAGCTCTAGCTTCTTCTGCGCTTCAACGGCGATGTCTGAAGTTTCATTCGAAGCGAAAGTACCAATTATCTCATTTAGGATTGGCTTGTAAACATCCCAGCTTGGGTTCGGAAATATGAATGCCTCTAAAGAGCCACTGTGAAATAACTTGCAGATAAGCGTTTTGATGATCGATTTCAGGGAGTCTTTAATTTTCCCGTTCTTCTTGATATCATTGATAATATACTTCTCATCGTTGATCATCGATTTGCTGTGAAAGATTGAATGGTATTTGTTGAGAAGCATTTCAGCAACTTTGGAAACGAGAAAAACCTTCTGTGATGTTGCGCCTGATTCATCCGACGGTTGACATATGTCATCCCAAAATATCATCAATACATGTAGGGTCATTGGCAAAAATTCATAATTCTTGACTTTTGAACCAAACTCCACCAGCCAGTGGTGAAAGATTTCCTTCTCAAGGAGACCTAATGTGTAACAATTACCTAACAGCCTCAAAAAATACCCAATCTCACTTCTCCACCGCTTCAATTGCACCGCATCATTGTCATGTTGGACCACTTCGAAGATGAGCTTCTCTAAAATGTACACGAAGTTGTCGGTCCATTCCTTCGTAAGCTGCGAATCCATAGTAGAGACCTTCTCGGACAATTTTTGCTTCGAATTTCTGATTTTCCACTCCATGGAATAACAGCACTTGATCAACCAAACGGCTCTCTTTAACGGTATTTGCTTCGCACAGCATTGTTCCAATATCTGACGCCTCTTCAAACCGTGAGGAATATATGCGGAGAGTTTAGGAAGAGATGCATAAGGGGAACTTAACTCCTGTAGCCAGACCTCTCTGCGGTGCTCTGTTAATGTGACTCTACTCGGCAGAAGGAAACCAGGCCCACTCAAATCGCTGAAAGGTGCATTGGAAGAGCCACCAGTGGCTGGAATTCGGTTGATTTCCTGCTCTCTAATACGTAGCACTTGAGAGAATTGATCAGCCAATCGGTCGGATAGTTTGGGCAGCGATTCCTGTAATGAAGATCGTGCTGATATACTTTCAAAATTCACTTTAGAGGTGGAATAGTAACCTTTGGCGACAAAGTTCAGCAGGATTTGGTCTTCCTCCTTTTTGTGTTCCCATGGTTCGAAGTCTGGGTACTCAGGTTTCGTCTGGATCTCATTTGGAAGAACGTACGGATGTAGTTCATCCGGTGGAGTCAAAATATACTTGCTGGGGCTCATTGCCAACCAGGGCAATGTATTGCAGCGCTAACCGGTTCGTCACAGACCCCAGTTTGGTTCTGTCGTGATAAACTCGGTTAATAACTTAGCTTTTTAGATGCGGAGGGCTATAGAATAAGCGATTTGTTCACTCGAGATGTCAGTAAATAGTCGAAAAAAAAAAAAAAGATGTTGAAATATTTTAGAAGGCTAAATAGATCCACTAAATGGCTGTAGAATGTTTGTATTCAAGATTCTTTGTAGTCTCAATTTTTTTTGGAGACTAGCTTAGAAGTGTTAGGTCTTTCACAACCGGTTTGTCGCCTTCTCTCTCAAAATCGCCAACGAATCCTTGTACATTTCTTCCTCCCTGTCAGAAATTGCTATCAAGGCGTCCGGAGCTTCAGATGAATTGGCTGATTGATGTTCATCCCAGTCCTTTGGAGATGGTGCGGAGACATCTCGGCTCATGTCTTCATCAACATGAACCTTCCAAAAGTCCATCTCACCTTTACCAACGAGGAAGTTATAAGCTTTACCTTCAGAATGGGCTCTGGCGGTTCTACCGCATCGGTGAACGTACTGTTGAGAAGAGATGGGTGGGTCGTAATTGATAACATCAGATATGTCATTGATGTCAATCCCTCTGGACATTAGATCTGTCGTTATCAGGATCTGGTTCTGCGAATTGCAGTCCGCTCTGGCAAATTCGGTTACGAGCTTTTTGTTTTCGGATTTGCTGCTGTTTGAGTTGATGGACTGGATGACATGCTGTTGGCCCAGCTGCTTCTCGATCAAAATGTTTAGAAGACATGCTAACCTCATGGAGGCCTCATTTGACTTGACAAAGACCAAAGTTTTGGAGGATCTTAAACGGTCTAGAAGATGCAATAAAATCAATGGCTTGTAAGAGCTCTTTGCAGTAGGTACTCTCACTAGGAACTCCTGTAATTTTGCTGGCAAGTTGTACAACTTCACAGAATCCATCAGGAATAGCTTCGGGTTATGTAGGTTAAGCCCATGTAACTTCTCTGTGTTTGTGGTCAGTGTGGCACTGAAGACCATCTTTATCACGTTTCCGGGTCTGTGATCTTGCTTATCAGTAGTGATTCGCTGCATGAGCTGAGGACACCAGTTTTGGAACGACTGATTTAGGAGATGATCGGCTTCATCTAAGATGAGCATTTGTAGGTTTTTCATAGTTATCGATTTCATTTGCAAATGATCGACCAGCCTACCAGGTGTGGTTATTAGGATATCAGGCTCTGATTGTACGAATTTCTTGTGTTCTTCCCTGACCGAGTTTTCCAATTTTGATATACTCACGATCAACCCACTACCCTGGGCTAGTTTACTGATTGTATCAAACACCTGGTTAATAAGTAGTTTTGTAGGCACTATAATCAGTGCCCTAAGTTTGTTAACTGTCCTCTTGTAGAGTAGTTGCACGAGAGGAATGGAATATGCCAGAGTCTTACCAGACCCCGTTGATGCGTTGACCAATATATCACCGACTCGCCTCGTTAAATGCTTTCTCGTGGTTTGCAATGAAAAGTTTATTATGGGCAGTATGTTTTCCAAGAGAGCTGTTTGGATTGGAAAGGACTCTGCCGAAAAGTGCTTCTCAATACTTTGTAGAAGTCGTGGGTGTAAATCTTGGCTTAAGTCTGAGAACGGTCTGACCATCGAATTATCGTAATGAACCTTTGTTGTGTTGAGCCAGGCAACCGATTTGTGTTCGCTTGCAATCTGCTTGGACTGTGTGTCTCTTACAATCGCCGGCTGAGGAATTTGCTCTAGCTTCTTCTGAGGAACATCATTACGAGGCACCTCTTGATCTTCTACAACTTCTTCTGGGTCAATTTTATCCTGCAAAGATATGGTTTGATTAAATCTAGACATGATTGACGAGTGTTTCTTTGGAACTTCCGGAGCCTCCTGACCATCCTCCATTGGAATATCACTCTCTTCATCCTTCTCGCCGCTTGAAATTGGCTCCTCATCCTCCTTGGAGGGTTCATCTAATGGTCCCACTTCATCCTCATTCTCGTCATCGCTTCCATCGTCATCTACTGCTCTGCTTCTCTTCGCTGGTACACTGGATTTTACTTCTTCCACCGCAGTTTCTTGAACAATAGCAGTAGGATCAAATCTAACAGCAAACATCAGCTCTGATGGTTCTCAATCTCTTGTAAACTGCTTGTTTAGCTTGCTCATCTCATCATAAATAAGTGTCGATCAACTTTTTTTTTCAAATGTAGTGGCTGTTAGTGAAAAGTTCATAGCGCAAGAGCTACTTAACGGTGAAAGAGATCAATATCGTCCCAGCCCGTCAACTCCAGATGTTCCAAACTGTAGCTTTGCTGTCCCGCTCAGCATGGAAAGGTCCTCATATCGTACCGCTTCCCATCCGGGAAGCAATGGCCAAAGGAACTCCCATCAGAACGAACGCCAGGTCAGCAACGATTCTTCCTCAATTCGTTGGTCTGAAATTTCAAGTTCACAACGGAAAAGAGTACGTAGCTTTCGAGGTAGTGGAAGATATGGTTGGCCGTAAACTGGGTGAGTTTGTCCCTACGAGAAAGAGATTCAGTTATACTCAGACAAAGAACAAATGATATGTTGCACAGATTGTTCCCTGTATATATGATAAGCGCTTTTCCCGGCGTTCATTTGTCTATATGTGTATTTATGATTGAATTTTTATGAGCTGACAATTATGGTTAGTCGTCAGTCCTATCGCCGTGAGAAGCGGCCAGGAGCTTGGCCTCTCTGTCCGCACCGGTGCGGTCTAAATTGGGCCAGTTCCCCCAGTTGGGCAATCTCAATATCATACAGGTGGCATTGTCTGCGTGTCTCCCACCGATGGCCATTATGTATTTGATCACTTCGTCCGCCACGAATTGCGGCGAAGCTACTTTCAGTCCACGAAGGTTCACAGTGGAGGTTATCAAATCAGCGAGCTCTTGGTCCGACATCACGTCTGAGACTCCGTCCGTGATCAGGCAGATGAAGCACTCATCGCCACCAAACTGTAACTTGGAGCGCTCCGAGTGTGGCAGATCCCGAGTACCACCGATCAAGTAGGAGTAAATATCGGGCTCACTGGTCAAACCCTCTGATTTTCCGACCAGATCCCCGAATGATCTTGTGTTGGTGAAGTTGTTGAGGAATCGGGTGTCACCGAATGAATCCTTTTGAAATGAATCGTTTGACTTGATTCTCTTAGTTTCCCGAGATGACGAGGCGTGGTGAACTTTGGTCAGGCTATGGGCTATCCCATTTTGATCACATAGTATGATCTTTGCATCACCGACCTGGGTCACCACAAGTTTCAATAGCCCTGTTGGCGAGACAAAGAAAGACTCATCAAAGGACAATTGCTCTTCATAGGGCGATATGAATATTGAAGAAGCCGTGGAACCACCAGGAAAGTCCTCTATTCTTGTCTCCATCGGCAAATCGGCCTCACTGAACCCGCAACAGGTCTCCAAATCGAACTTGAGAAACGAGTAGTAGAGCCGCAGTCGCTCCTGTTCATGCAGCAGACTAGTCTTATCGATGATGTTCCCCCATTTATCAAAGATCATTCTAGACCCTGAATTCTCAGAGTCATAAAGTACCTGTTCCTGTTTGGTGTTGCAATTCTTGATAAATTTTTGGTAAAACGTCTCCCGACTATCGTATAGCTGTTCCCAGTACTCTCCACCGATGAGGTCCCTGTATTGCCGCAGCAAGTCGAACAATTTCTCCTGCGTTGGTGTAGCTTCCACGATGGCATCATGCAGCCTCTCGGCCAGCAATCGAGACACTCTGCCCCCGCCGCCATGGCCATCGAATATCGAAACGTTCAGCACCGATTTCTTCCACTCTGTGATCAACCCTCCTTGTCTCGCCTGCGCCAGCTCCTCGCTCAACGAGGGCAGTTTAAGCATCTTGATCGAGTATGTATCCTCATTGTACCTTCTGCTGATCCGATTCGAACTGTGGCCAATGACGCTTGGGAACTTGTCCAGGTACACTCGCAGCATCAGCGACCGGTCCGCCATAGCAGCCCTAGCGGCCGCTTTTGCGGGCTTCAAATGGATAAACGACTGCGTACGGCCCATCGCCACTAATTTACCACACTCCAGTAGGACTCAATCGATCTCTGAAGGCTGTATTCTCTCAAAGTTCGACCCTTCTAGAGATCCTATGTGGTCGTCTCCAGCGACTGTCTAAAGTGAAATTTATCACCACTTCAACACTACTTGAACATCGCTTCAAGCACACCAAAACAACAAATCTGCCCTCTAAAACGATGCTATCTGCCTTGCTAGGACGCAGGCTACTACCCTCAGCTACTGTGGGACTTCATGGCTCGAGATTGACCTTTCAGAGCCCGTTTTCGACGAGCAGCGTGGCCTGGGCCACGCTAAACCAGATCAAACGTGGAGCACAACCACCGCAGCGCAAGAAAGTGTCTGTGTCGCCCGATTTGGAGCGCTGTCCGATCCGTAAAGGTGTCGTGCTGCGAGTAATGGTGCTGAAACCCAAGAAACCCAATTCTGCCCAGCGTAAGGCCTGTAGAGTCAGGCTCACCAACGGGAACGTCATCTCTGCATACATCCCCGGCGAAGGCCACAACGCCCAAGAACATAGTATTGTCTATGTACGTGGAGGTCGTTGCCAGGACCTGCCCGGTGTCAAATACCATCTCGTCCGTGGAGCCGGCGATTTGAGTGGCGTGGTCAACAGAGTCACATCCCGGTCCAAATACGGTGTCAAGAAGCCATCCAAGGACGCCTAGGTCTCAGCAACCGTTCCATCCTGTGTATAGCGCTGTTTAATGCTTGTACAAGCCTGGTCGTGCTAGGCGACCTCTCTAACTATTGACATATCTCACTGTGATAGGGGCTTTAAGACACTAGACACCATCAGAAGGGCAGGTTTAGCACCTGGAGGAGTGTAGCAGACCATTAGAAATGTTGCAATTGCAGCCACAGAACTTGTTGGTGCAAAAGACTTTCGGCGAAGCCGTAGAGGCTTGTCGAGCCGGCACACCGTTGACGCTGGACAGGATCGTCTCTGACTTCGACTACACAACGTTACACATCTCGAATGCCGATGGCGATAAGACAGTGCTATACGTGAGTATCAGGACAAAGGCATGGCAGAGTGCGGCAGCTTGCAGCGGAGGTCCCGGATTGACTGCGTTTTTGGAGTCCAAGTACGCTGGTCAGCCGGGAGTGAGCGTTAGTGGCAGCGTGGAGAGTGGTTACGATTATACGTTACAGGTTGATTTGAAGTTGGTGCAACCAGAGGCGATTGTGCAGCTGTCGCTGTTGAAAACGCTCATTTTGAGCTACCCATTCCAACTGGCGTTTGACGAGTTTGTGAAATTAAATAACGCCAGCGTGGCGGCCGGCGAGACTGGCAGCACATTGGAGTCGTCGACTTTGCACACTATTAACTACAGAGACGACGAAAACCTGTTTATCAGGTCTTCGAGCGACCGGATTACGGTGATCTTCGAGACCATCTTCCAAGACGAAACCGACAAGGTCTTTGGCAAGGTTTTCCTGCAAGAGTTTGTCGATGCCCGTAAGAGAAACAGGGCGATCCAGTCGGCTCCGCAAGTGTTGTTTTCGCACGAGCCTCCGCTAGAGATACAACGACACTCTCAGCCTGCGGCACAAGACTCAAGTAGGAGGTTCATCACGTTTGTGCTCTTCCCACGTCACTTCCAAACGCAGGAATTGCAATTCTCAACTGTGTCGCAGCTCACGTTGTTCCGCAACTACTTTCACTATCACATCAAGTGCTCCAAGGCCTACATGCATTCCAGAATGAGATACAGGGTGGACTCCTTCATCAAAGTGCTGAACAGAGCCAAGGTCGACGAGGACGAAGAGGACGACGACCAGCAGAAACAGCAACAGCAGCACGCCCGGAGAACCATTACAGGCAGGAAAGTGGTCTACTAGGCCTGTTTAAATAGATTTTAGCCTACTTTAACGATTCGATCACTGCTTATAGTGCGACGTGCATGGTGACTTGTACAATTTTTCAACAACAAGGCCTTGTATTGAAGATACAAGGTAATTTGAGCTTGAAAGGACATTACAACGCTGTTTAGGAGGTTATAGGAGGTCTTTTAGCTCGTTAATTGCATTTATAATGTCATTTTTCGGGTTTGATTCTTCGGGACCGCACTCTAGAGAGAGAAATGGTAATGGGCGCGAGAAGGAGAGGCCATTGGACTTCGAAGATACTTATAAGGGACTTGGAGAGTATGAGAACGAAGAGGACGACTTTTTGAACGATGAAACGTTCGGATCAGGTGCTGAACTAGGTACTGATTTTGATTTTGGTCACGGAAGCGGTAACGCGGGTTCCAATGCGGCCGCTGCGACGACTAATGCTTTTGCAACGGGCGGTAGATCGTATGTCGCGGCCGCTAGGTCCGGTGTTGAACATCCAGGGCAACACGGTTTGGATGCTACCGTGGATATGAGACCTATGGAGTCGTTGTGGAGCAACAGCGGTGTTCCTGGCGCTCAGTTGCAAGACCAGCCACAGACTTTGTCAATGGAGGAGTTGGAAAGGCAGCAGAGGCAGAGACAGATGGCAGGACAACCCGGATTCATGGCTATGCCACCTCCTGGCTATGGTATGCCTGTTCCACCTCAGGGATTCCCTCAGCAGCAACCTCAATTTGCAAATCAGTACCCAGCTCCTTATCCCCCACAGGGAATGCAAGGAATTCCACCACAATTCCAAAACATGCAAGCTGTGTTTAACCAGCCACAAGGTCCTCCACCTCAAGGTCATCCAAACCCTCAATTCCCAGGAATGTTCCCACCTCCTTCTCATGCGCAACCTGAGCCGCTAAATGACTCGGGAGGGGTTCAACAGCCAGTGAATCAGAGTTCTCATGCTAAGCAATCCCCATCCCCTGCAGGTCAACCTACACCACCAGCTCATCCCGTATTGTCGCCTCAGCAGCAACATGTGCAAACTTTACAAGCTCAATCACCACAGCAGCAGCAGCAATCAATGTCTCCTCAACAGATGATCTCGCCACCACAGACACCAAGAGAACATGGAAGATCAAACCGTGGCCAATCTAGAAGGGACCCTATGACCCCTGAAGAACAAAAGAGATTGCAAGTCCGTCAAGCAAAAGTGGAAAAAATCTTGAAGCACTCCGGTCTAATGACTCCTCGTGACAAGGACTTCATTACCAGGTACCAGTTGTCTCAGATCGTCACTGAAGATCCATACAACGAAGATTTTTACTTCCAAGTGTACAAGATTATTCAACGTGGTGGTGTCGTTGGAGAGTCCAATAAGGATTCGATTGCTCGTGCTTACCTTGAGCATTCAGGTCACAGGCTTGGTGGCCGTTACAAACGTGCAGATGTTGCATTGCAAAGAATGCAAAGTCAAGTTGAAAAGGCTGTCACAGTGGCCAAGGAAAGACCTCAAAAGAGCAAGGACCATTCTGATGCTCGCGAAGGTGTCTTGGGTAGAATCTCATCTGCGATGAACAGTAAGGCCCCTCGTAGACAGTTGCAAATTCCTGTGCACAAGACAGGAGATGAAAGTGTCATTGCTGATGATAAGCAATCCCGTGGTGTCAATCAGGCACTCAATGTCGTTACCGATTCTTTGGACCAAGTCGAAATCAGTCAACAGTCAAGGGCTAGAAGAAGATCTTCTTATGCATTCACATCCGTTGATCAAAGTTCTGTTTTGTCACGTTCTGGTGGTAGAAAATTCGTTCTCTCACTGATTGAAACTGTTTATGAAGAAGTTTTGGAATTAGAAGCCCAATTAAGGGGAGGAAACACTGTCGACAGTACTGCATTGTGGGAAGCACTGCACATTGGCGACAACACTTACGAGGTTTGTCCCTTTATCTCTATGCTTTCTTTCGACAAAGGTATCAAAATCATGCCACGTATTTTCAACTTCCTTGACAGTGCACAAAAGTTGAAACTGCTCCAAACCTTCTTTGGCGAGCTATCTCATTTGAACATCATCATCATCAGTTCATACAAGACTAACGCGTCCCCAACTGAGTCTCAATTGAAACAGATCGAATTATTCCAAGCTGTGTTCCTGAAAATTATCGTGTCCTTCCTGTCAAGTAGCGCAAATTTCATTGAAATCATGGGTCTTCTTCTTTACCTGATCAAGAACAACAACGTTTCATTTATCTCAACCTCCAAGATTGGTTTGAATTTAATCACCGTCCTAATTTCTCGTGCAGCTTTGATCAGACAGGATATTAACAGAACCAATGTTCTGTCCTCTCCAGAGATTTCAGCCTGGAACGAAGTCTATGACAAGTTGTTTACTTCTTTGGAGACTAAGCTTTTCCTGGTCTTCCCACCTAAAGAATACACAGAAAAGATTGTTGAAGCCACGCTGCGTCCAACTAATAGCTCTAGCCCTTCCCTGCCAGTTCCAAAGTCTTTGCCACACTATTACGATCAGGCATATATTTGGCAGTTCCTAGCTTCCTTGGCGTTGAGTGGAAAGCTGAACCATCAACGAATAATAATTGACGAGATCAGAGATGAAATTTTCGGTACTATCAGTGTCGCTGAAGAGCTGGGCAAGTCCCAAGAGGATACAGCTGCCTCACAATACAAGAAAGATAAGCTCTATCAGGATTTGAACTTGTTCCTGAACGTCATGGGACTGGTCGCCAGAGATGGCGAAATTACAGAGCTGAAGTAAGTTCACAAGCAACCGCTTACACCGCTATTTGTGTATATATGTACGTCTAAGTGAAATTCGTTTGAATGTAGCACTAATATCAAGTTCGCAAAGTAAAAAAGGGTCTAGCTAAACTGCCTAACTTAAGCCAAACCAGCGATAAAGGCTCCTTACAAATCATGCTTGTCGAGGATAAGTTGACCTTGGCTTTGAGATTGGTACTTGAGTGCCTTTACTCTTTGGAAGCGAATTACAAGCTCGTGAAGTTCGAGAAACAAGACAATGTGATCAAAGCAACTGTGACCAGTGAAAGAGATGGAGTTCAAGTCGAAATCATCGGTGCAGAGTTAGAAAAAGGCAAGAGATGCATGGTTTCGATGTTCCAAAGTGATAACGATAGGCCACTTGGACAAGCCATCTTTCTATATGCGGACGATCTTGGCATGGAAAGTGAACTAGCTCTGCCAATGGATTATGAGAGCTACACAGCAAGTATGAATAGTGATGACTTGATCCATGTACTACGCAGAATTGCTGACAAGCTGGGGCTCGAAGTACGGGCTGAGTTGAAGCAAGTAGAGACTGAGCAGATGATGAACAAAGGGCCGCAGGCTCCCAGCTTGAGAAGAGAAGAACCTCTTGGGAAGTATTCGCCTCAAAGTGCCACTACTAGACGCCCAGCAGATATGCCACGTTTTGAAGATGAGTATCAAATACACGATGAACCCGGTTTCCGTCCCTCGAATCTTCGAGAACCGTCGCCAGGTTACGGAGACAGAGATTTATACCCTACTGGTCAAAAGTATCCAAACCTAGCAGATCCTACAACTCAAATGCCACCCATGCGGCCTGGTCACGGTCAGGGTGGGATGATTTTCGATCCTTCGCAAGAGCAAGCCAGGAAACAAGAGGAAGAACAAGGCAAGCTACGTGGACCCGGCTGGATTCCCGGCGCCAAGTACGACGACCCTTACGGCCGCCCAGGCTTTGGTGGGAACTCAGGTCCCGGCTCCAGCGGGTTTGGATTCGGTGGAGGCGGTTTCATTTAATCACTTATGTTAACTTCTAGTTTGTATACCATTGTCATCGTTAAAAGTCGTTCTAATTAGACTAAACTACTGTTCATTAGGAGTATAAACAACCACGGTTTTACCAGCCTTCTTGAAGACGTTGATGAGAACGTCCTTGTCGGACACAACTCCGTACCCGTCCTTGTCCAGTTCCATCTGGCCAATCTCAACGATATCGTTGACTCTGCTCTTGCCAATACCAGTCGACTCGACCAGCTGGTTGTCCTGGTCGAAGGACAACGTCCCAATTGCGTTTGGAATGGCGTCTTCTAAGGTCAATGACTTTGACATCTCTGTATCTTTGGTGTGTTCTGGTCTAACTACTTCGCTGATTAAAGGCTATAACTTCAGGCGATGGCCTGTATGAACATGAAGTCCCAAATGCTTTATCAAGGCAGAAGAGTTGGCTTTATATACAGATGTGATTGGACCTGGTCGTGATCCAGATCATCCCTCAACCATGGCAGCTAGAAACATCTCAATGGTGCCGCAGATGTCCCAGAACTGCGACCCCAGATGGACATACTTCACCCCTAGGGATAAATCCAGCAGCTACAGCTAATGGGCAATTGCTGGCACTACAGTTGACAGCCTCCAGTTGAGAGATATAGAAGGGCTTTCCTTTTCCAGTGAACAAGGATGTGGTCGGTAGGGGTCGGGTTTTGGGCATTTGAGACAATTTTGTGATTGACCTAAGGCTTGCTAAAGTTATCATTGATCCCACCGTTCATAAAAAGTTACCACCTGGGTTGCCAGACCTGGTAGCTCTATTCTGACATGCGGGAAGCCCATGATGATTCCTACCGGGCTGCGTTGGTAGCCCCAAGTTGCAGTAGACTCGCCGGACTTCCCGGATATGGAACGCATCGCTAAAAGTACTGCAATGTCAATCCATCTATCAACGTCGGCTGGGCGCAGCCAGGTGTCTTGTCAAGCCCAAGATGCCGAGATGAAGCACTTCTCGGAGCGAACGCCGGTAGGCTGGCTAGACCGCACTGCGGTTCAATTACTGCCTTCCAATGTCACTAATTCAATCATTGAGCTGGCTCCAAGATCTACTTTACACATCCGCATCGCGACTGTTCGTGCGAGTAATGGAGCTCTACGACGACCTGGATGCCGGGTCTCTTTCAGTAAACAAGAGGTTCGCTAGCTGGTCATTTGATGGCCCGTTCGAGAGTCACTGGTGGCTTGATGAGGACTCAATGGGCTATTCTTACCTGTCTTGGCATTCTTTTTGACTGGCACCATCAATAAAGATGCGCGTTGATAGTATCTAATTAAACGAGTTGAAGTCGATGAAGAGTTGAACATACCAAAGAGCCGAGTCAATTACTAGCTAGTATCGATAACGCACGTCGTTAGCATGTGGCTGTTGAATCTGTGTGCTGGCGTGTTGTCTTTGGCTTACTCCTTTGCTGCAGTCAATCGATATTTCTCCTTTAAATTACACAAGAACACATTCCCTCTGACGTTGACAATTTTGACATGCAATCTGGTGATTCTCTTGTTTACTGCTTATTTGCTACCTCTGGATATCTTTTACGCTACCAGGGCAGCCATAGCTTCTGGGACACCAACGGTCCCGCAAAATAATGGCACAGATACCATGGCTAATGGCATGGGAGTCAGTCTAGCGCAAGTCAGGAGCATGGATAGTACTATTGAACAGCCTAGTTTTCGGGTGGCCTGGTTGCTAGTTTACTGGCTCGAGTTCGCCATTTGCTGGTTTATCATTCCTGTGCTAATATCGTATTGTACTCTGAAGTACGCCTGTGGCAAAGATACCTCGTTAACACATGAAAGGTCGCATGTGTGGGAACGGATGATTCGTGCTGTTTTCCAGAATTTGAAATTCTATTTACTCTGCTTGCTGGGGCTGGTCTGCGGAATGATTTATCTTGTCGTGAGCACGGGACACAACTTAAGTGAGTTCAAACCACTCATCATATCGCTTTCGCATCTTTATTCGCTGAGTTACACGCTAATTTTACTTTCAACCGGCCTGATAATCTTCCCAAAGAATTTATTCTCTTGGGGCAGATTACCAACGAATGACAGTATAAATCGCTACTTCGTCGAGCTGAGTAAGACTAGCGATGATCTGAATGAAAGCCAGATGAACATGCTGGAAAGTGCAGACAAGATCTTGAACAGCTCAGAGCCTAACAATGGGGATGTTGTTTTCGCTCAGATGTTGAATGAATGTAAATTGGAAGTACAGGGGGTGCTCAATGAATCAGAATTGTCATTATCCAACCATTTATCGGGTTCTAGCGCTTCGAACATTACCAGTCTGGACAAACTAAACAAATGCTACAATGAATTCACTAATCATTACTACAATTTTCTCCACTATCAAACCCATTTCAATGCTATAATTCATATCCTAGCGCAGTCACAATCCAGCAGCAGTTTTTCTTCTGCATCTTCGGCGTTTAGGTATGTTAGAAGTTTTGCGATACTGCCACTGGCAGTCCTTTCAGTTGGCCTATCTCTTCTGATTATCTACCTTGAAATGACTCCGACCAAGTGGGGACATAGTTGGATATTCAACGGTACTCATTGGTACAATTTTGCTCTGGAGTTTATCATCTTCACCTATAACACTTTGGTTTCCCTCTACGCGATGAGCAAGTTCAAGTTCAACAACTTCCACTTGATACCGAACGGCAGGAGCAATCCGACAAATGCTCTATACTATTCACTGTACTCTAGCAGATTGCTATTTCCACTATGTTTCAACATGATGGTGCTGATCCCCCCGCATACGCAGGATGGGGTAAAGAGCAGTTTTGAGAAAACCCTCTACGACAACCTTACAGTGATACCACTGGTCGGCTACCTTAACAAATATCTGCCGTGCTTGTTTCTAGCTGTGACCATCATTGGTTACAAGTTTGATCTCAAGCAAAAGGTTCTGTTAAAGGTCCTGGGTGAAGAGTACTACTACCAGTTTTTTGGTATGATGATGTATGAACCGGTCGGAGACAACGACTCTTTGCAGGCAAACGATCACAGAAGAAGTTCCATTCTAACGGACGACGGATTTATGGGTATTCGCTCGCAGATGGACGAGGATTACGAGTACTCGCTGCAGGACGGCCGATACCTTTTCGAGAGAGCTTCCAGCAACTACGATATGTCTACCAACGAAGCAGCCATGAACGATCGCGCCAGTAGTAATGGTTCCTATCTGTGAATGGTATTGTAGTCCGTAATGTAGCCTTATGATGTAGAATCGTATACTTGATGATAGATCTCTCATTGATCATTCTTAGACTATGCCGCACCGCGTATGGCTTGGTTGTATATGAACTGATGCGATCTCGTCAGACAAGAACAGAGGCAACAATGAGCCAGCATCCTCTGAGAAGGGCTTGGAAAACTATTGAACGCCGCTACATTTGACTCTCGAGCTGTAGTTGGAGATCATAATCCAGGAGAGGTACAAGAATGGTGGAGAAATGGAAAAGTGAAGATCTGCTAGGTTTAGCGTACGTTTGGGCGTGGTCTGTGTCAATGTATCCACCAATCGTGACGAATTGGAAACAAAAGTCATCGTCGGCGATTTCTAGGGATTTTGTCATGCTAAACACAACTGGCTACTTCTATCTGCTCTTGTCTTTGACCTTACAATTGTTCCTATGGCTACCTACGAGCGAAACAAAGCTTGCAGATGGGTCTCCAGAGGCGAATATGAAGCCCAAAGTGACTCAGTTTGATTTTTGGTATTGCCTTCACGGGTTCGTGATGAATATTGTGCTGGTATCTCAAGTCATTTACGGGAAGAAATTATGGAGGTTCAAGTCAGACAATCACCAAAGCCGAATGAAGCCATACTACCAAAGATTTTTACTGATTTCTCTGGTAGTTTTCGGCATACTCACTTTAAGGTTTGGCTACGCAGTTTCCTTCCAAGGCTGGGACAATCTGAGGACATTGTCATACTGCAATAGTTTATTTGCCCTCAAGATCTCGATGTCTTTGATCAAATACATACCACAAGTGTTCCACAATTATGATAGAAAGTCGATGAAGGGTTTTGCCATACAAAGCGTCATACTCGATATTACCGGAGGTGTCGCATCGCTCCTACAATTGGTGATACAGATAAGTAACGATCAAGGCATCAACTTTGCGACACTGGTGGCCAATTTCGGGAAGATCGGCTTAGCGCTAGTTACTTTAGTGTTTAATTTCACTTACATATCACAGTGGTTGATCTATCGAGACTCGGATCAGCGTGAATCCAGCTCGAATGAGATCAAGCTAAGCTAATGAATATACATTGCAATGATGGTAAAAATACAATAAGAAGGAAGAAAATATTGTAAAGTGCTATTCAGAAACAGAAGACGCTCCATAAGTGTCATAAGATGTACGTTGGATCATTCTTCGCCATCAACACGGAACTTGTACTTTTTCTTTGTAACGAAAACGTCTCTTAAAGCTTCGTCGTCCACGAACCAAGACACACGACCTGCCGCACCTTCGTTCACGATACTGCTGGGCAAACCCTTCTCCGGTCTCTCCATGATTGTCTTGATAACCGGCGCCTTTGTCGCACCTTCAACCACAAAAGTGACCCTGTGGGAATGACAAATGACGGGAATCGTCAACGATATCCTGTTTGGAGGCCCGCTTGGCGCGTTCTCCACTGGCACAACCCATGCTAGTTTTTCTCTCAAGTTCTCTTGGAAATTCGGGAACAAAGATGCAATATGTCCATCCGGAGCGCATCCAAGCAGAAACAAGTCAAACATCGGTAGTTTCACAGAGTCTCTACCTGCAAACCCCTTGATCAACACCTTCTCGTAATCGTCTGCACACTCCTGCGGGTCATCGATCAATTGCTCGTCTATGTGAAAAACCTTTGGGGTCCCATACTTTTCCGTGTCGATCTGATCCAAGATCTCCCGCTTTGCAAGCCCGTAGTTACTCTCTGCCGAGTCAAACGGAACCAATCTCTCGTCTGCAAAATAAATATCCCACTTTCCCCACTGCACGTCCTCTCTTTTCAACAAACCCTCGTGCAAAACATGGATCAAAGACCCACCGGACAGTGCAATCTTGAATCTCACCTCTTTATCCTTTTTCAGCTTCTTCGCCGACGAACTCGTCGAGTCCCTCGACGCCGCATTCGAAATGCTCCGTGAAGACGAAGCACGCCCCAACGTCGCTCTCGATTCGTGCATTCCCGTACTGTTCAGACTCGTACTCGAGTTTTTCTTCTCATTTAAACTCCGATTCAAAGCATTGTTTTGCGCATAAACAACATGGTCTGCCACAGCTTCTGCAACCCCCAAGAACTCGTGAAACGCATACACTTTGGGCACCGTGGTTGTCATCTCGACCTGCAATTTCCACTACCACGTAACTATCAACCAACAAGCAAACCAGCTCCCTGTTCTTTGTAAGTTTCTAGTCTTTAACTACTCTTTAACTACTCTTTTGCTCCTTTCTAATCGCCTTGTTCCTTAAATAAGGTGTTGAAAAAAAAATGGGGAGAAAAATCAGCTCGACCGACAAAACCTCATCGAGCAGCGATTTACGTTTGATTTACGATGATTTACGGTGATCTACGCCCAATTGGGCGGCTAGAGGGCCATTGCTACTTGGTAAATACTTGTAGGGCACTGTGTAGTTTGGTGTACATCTCTTCGAGCTCGCCGTCGAGCGAGCTGAGCACGGTGAGGGCGCCGCCGGCGCCGATGTGCCATTGGGAGCCGCCGCAGTAGCTGTAGAGGCACCTGATGTTGACGGACCAGTCGCCGTTCTGGTTGGCAGACCAGTAGCCGGTGACGCCGCTGTAGAGGCCGCGGGTGCCGTGGAGGGCGAGGTCGTTGAGGGCGGGCTCGAGGTAATGCTGGAGCAGCTGAACTGTGCTCTTCTTGGGGGCGCCGGTCATGGAACCTGGGGGCAGTGAGTGGCGTAGCACATCGAGACCGGAGTAGGGAAGCGTGGGGTCTGCTAGGCCGCGGGCCGTGACAACGCTGACGAGTTGGTACACGGTGCGATATTCCTCGACAACCATGAATTCTTGGACAGAGACGTCTGGGAGCAGCTCGAAAAGGTCGTTTCTGATCAGGTCGAGGATCATTAGGTTCTCGCCAAACTCCTTGGGCGTGCGCAGGATCGAAACGGCCTTGTCACGGGTCATCGTTGGGGTCTTCTTGACGGTGCCCTTGATGGGTCTGAGCTCGCAGGTGTCGGGACCCCATTTGAGGAACCGCTCGGGAGACGTGCTGAGCAGACACAGCACGTTGTCGCAGTCGATGACGTCGTTGAACTCGAAGAAACTCGAAAACGGTGCTGGGTTGCGTCTCACGAGCGTTTGGAACACACGCCAGGGCGAGATGCGCTTGCTGGGGACCACGATCGTCTGGGTGGTGAGACAGATCTCGTACGAGTCGCCCTGGTGCATGTATTTTTGACTTTGATTGAACGCGGCGGCGTACTGCTCCTTGCTTGGCATTTGAATGTCGAACGAGACATCGCTGGGGAGCTCTTCGTCCCATGGCAAGTCGCAGCAGAGTTTGTCGTCGTTTAACCACTCGCTGTGGTCTAGCAGCTCTGTGATCTCGGACGGAAACTGTCCGTTGAGTGAAATACAGTAGAGTCTTCCGCTGGTGTGATCGATGACAATGCTGTTTTCTATATACACGAGCTTGGCATCGGGTATCACATTCTCATCAGCGGGGACTGTGTTGTAGACGTAGTAACCCATTTCATATCCGAGTGTGCCCACGAGACCACCGATGAAGGGTATCTCCTGGTGGTTGGAGATGAGCTTGGGGCTCATAAATTCGCCCATTGTAACCCAGAAATGAGATTTTTCTTCTGTCAAGACTTGGAAATTCTCAGGGAACTCGGACTCCTTACCCTTGCCCCTCAAAACGCTCTCAATCAGTTTTTGAGTCACGTCAGGGTCTCTCCACTTGTGAATAATCGTCTTGTTCAGCTGTGAGTAGTGCGTCAGCACGTCCGAACGTTCGTTGGGAAGTGCAATAATAGACCATTCACCGCGATGTTCGTCCACTTTCGCCGAAGCCATGATGAATTTGGCACTGGGAATGTTATCGGAAATTTTGAGAGTCAGTTCAGGTTTCTTGCTGACGTTATACTGACGTATAAACAGGTCCGGCTTTTCATTAACCTGAAACTTTTCAAAAATACTACTGTGATCGATGGTTCCGTCGAGCTCAGCGAGTCCTTTATTGAACTGTGCAGGGTCCTTAAGGTATAATTCCTGCTTATGCTGATACCGCCCCGTCTTGACGTTCTCCTTTTGAGCTAGCTCCAAGAAATTCTTGATGAGCTGACCACCTAGCTCGGAGCAGCACGATTCTGGGTGATATTGGACGCCGAACCATGGTCTTTCCCTTATCTTTGCGGCCATGAGTAAAGTCCCGTTCTCATCCTTAGTCAAAGCTAGTGGTACCACCGATGGTGCAGCGTTCGAGACATGCAATGAGTGATATCTGACCGATTCAAATTTTGGGGGATATCCTTCAAATATTTCCTCAGGTCTATCAGACAAAAGTTCAATTGAGTAAACCTGACCGTGTTTGATGGTCTTCAATTCATCAACGGAAGAACCTTGAGCGTAACACATCGCTTGGAACCCTAGGCAGATCCCAAGAATTGGGATCTTCGCTAATTCGTCCCCGGAAAACAGATAGGACACAATCCCCACATCTTCAAACCCGCGAACTGGGTTCCCAGGACCAGGACCAACGATGACACAGTCGAAGTAGCTCAATTGACCTATCAATTCTTCGAGTTTACCAAAAGTGTCATTACGAATCGTTGTCACGTGTACGGGCTCATCATCGTTCACCAGTTGCTTCTCTATCAGTCTGACCACATTGAAGGTGAATGAGTCGTACGAGTCTATGAATAGCACATTGAAGGGTGCCATAGGTGCTTATGACGGCTTTCGAAGGTCTCTGAGCCTTCCTTTGTTGAGTTTCTTATGTAGATCCGTCTTTAAGAGTGACTTGTCAAGGCGATCGCTTAGTAGAGGGCCTTGTTAAAGCTCAGGGACCAGATCGGAGACGGAAAACCAACAAGAATACAAGATAAAAGGCCTCTGTGAATCGGATTGGCTGTGGCAATGATTGAAGTATTGATTAGTGATCGACTGGGCAAAAGATTGAGGGTCAAATGCCTCGAGGAGGACGCCGTAGGCGATTTCAAGAAAGTCTTGGCACTGCAATTGGGATGTCAACCGGGGAAAATCGTGCTGCAGAAGGGAGGATCTGTGCTCAAGGACCACATTAGTCTTGGAGATTATGAAGTTCATGATGGGACACATTTGGAGTTGTATTATTCGTAGCGATAATTGTATACAGAATGTAGGTTGTAGATTATAGGCCGAAGGGCATCACAGGAAGTATTCAACACGTCTGGTAGACGCAGAGCGGGCCTGGTAGGCGTCGGAGAAAACGTCAGGTTCACCGTTTTCGCACTGTGGAAGGTCCGAGTTGGGATCTTTGAAATAGTCGCTCAACGCCTTATTATTGGTCACAGTGGAGTTGACATCCTCGTTCAGCAGCTTGTTTTCTGGTGCCTCGTCAAATACATTGAAGTAAAATTCGTTTGTAGAGTATAATTCTAGTATGGACGCTTTGTTACCGCATCTGTAGCAGTAATTCGGCGCAGACCACACGGTGGTGACTAGCCCATCAAAATAGACCTGGTAGCCCTCGTTACACAGCTGGTGTGCCCTGTATATTCGACTCATATCATTAAAGTGCAGAAACTTCTCCACCACACAGCGGCCAAAGGTATAGCCGGCGCCTCGTGGTGACACTTGGAAGTGCTGAGAGGACTCGCGATAGAATTCCTCGCGGTGATCCATGCTACCCGCGTTGATCTCTTCCGGATCTGACCAAACCAGATCTGCCATCGCCCCGTCGTGCGGAATCTCCCGATAGCGGTCGATGATCTTGATCTGGTCGATGGTTTGAACGTTGGGTGACAACCCACCGTGCACGCAGAAGATCTCGTCGTCTATAATACAGCATAGTACCAGGTAATCAAACAAATCTGTCAAATACTGCCATACCTTAGAGCCATCTCCGTACTTGTTCAAGCATTCCGTGTAAAACCCGTAGCTCTGCGTGATCTGACGCGACTCGTGGTTGCCTCGCAACAGATGGATCCTGTACGGATATCGCAGCTTCAGCACCACTAGCAACATTATAGTCTCTACACTGTATAGCCCTCTATCCACATAGTCCCCCAGAAACAGGTAGTTCGTGTCTGGCGCCGCTCCACCTATCTGAAAGATCTCTAACAGATCATGGAACTGGCCGTGTATATCTCCAACCACAGTAACGGGTGTTCTGATATGGACAACGTTAGATTCCTTCACCAGCATCTCTTTCAGTTTGAAACATAGCGCCCTCACTGTCACTTCCGGCAACAGCTTTCCCTGGTAAAGCAGCTCCAGGCATTCGTCCAGTTCCATGACTCAGCTACCAGGCAACTCAGCAAGCTCGATTAGGTGCTCCCGGCTCTTCTTGGGTCGATTCTTTGATTTGGTGTATGCCCCTTCGACAAGGCGTTATACCGCATTTTAAACACTTCATCACCATAAGCTAACGAGCAAAAACACAAAGAAAACAAGAGCTCGAGAGCCATTCTGGAGTGATAGTGAGCGGTTGGAGTATCAGCTGGGTCCGTCAGACTTATTTGCTGAGTTTCAGGAAGTTTCGAAACGCGTTTCGTGCTGTACAGTCTCGTAACACACTCGACAGCAAGGCTTTGAACAAGGGCAAGGATAGACATTGTGCTGGTCAGGATGCCAGGGTCTGATTATTTCAACTTCACATCCCTGGAAAATGAGGAGGAAGTCGCTTCACAGGGTCACAGAAAGAAGAGTGCTCGCCTGCGGTCTTCGAGCACTAGCTCTAGGCATGTCCCGCTGACCAAGCATGGAAATTCGCCTATAAGTCCCGGAGCGTCGCACCTGAGGTCACCTAATGCAACTTTGAATATTGGAGTTTCACCTCTGAGTTCATTTAGGCTGTCAAGTCGAGTCCCGGGCAGCGCACAGGTTCAACAGATGACGAAATCCACGTCAGCCGGTTCGTCTGCACACTCGAGCAGGAGAGCCTCGCTCACTGGAGTCGCCAGTATTAAGCCAGTACCCCAGCCTTTGTCACCTAACAGGAATAGCAAGGGTGAAAATGTGTCTGGCACGAAGAGACATTCGTCGACGAACTCAGAGGGCGTGGCTTCAACGCCAACGTTGGTGATACCGCCTGAGTTGGCGTCTTTGAGTACGCACAGTACGTCAGCGGTACCCACTCCACAGGCCACTGCAATTCCCGTACAACATATAGTATCGAACGGGAGTGGAAGTGTCACGCAAGTCTCGAGCAACGTAAGCAATCCTGCACAGGATGCAATATCACCATCCTCATCTACCAAGTCATCAGTGAATATGGGAAATGGATCTACACCAAGTCTGAGAGCCTTTAAGAAGCAGTATGTTCTGAACGAACAACTGTATTTGAACAAGATGAAGAATAATGTTTCAGACGAATACTATACTCGTGGAATAGCGCCTTCATCTGTGACGGAAGATAACGATGAATTTGAACTAGAGCTGGAGGAGCTCGATCACGCTAATGGGAATGATGACCTGGATTTCGGAACAAATTTTTTCACTGCAAGTACCGATAACGATAATTTAGTTGCAATGAGCTCCAAATTTTTGTTGCACCGTCTAGAATGGCTGAGACAGGCTGATCCGAAGAACCCTATCGTGGAAGAAGTCTTTGAAGAGCTGGACTCTAAGACAACGCTCGAGAATGAGTTTTCACTCACAAGCTTAGCAAACCTCTCACTAGGGACACAAAATTTACTCGTGGACTTATCTCAGCACCCCTTGGTTCTAGAAAGGTTCGAATGGCAAACGATGCTATCCAACGTTTTAAAAGGTGATATTGTCAAAAGTGAGAAAACCAAGATTGCGAAGCAGGCAAAGAACATTGGCTTTAATACTCAGTACAGTGATGATCTCTGGCTAGAATTAAAGGCTTGGATGAACGGAACTTCAGTTGAAGGGACAAAGAAACAGTTGGAGGTCTTGCGGGACTCTGCAGACTCTCTTTTCGAGGAGATTCTCGAGTTTAGACTGAAAGATGGCATGAGTGCGGAAGAGGCTGAAAAACTGATTAGGCCACTGGTCAATAGGTACTACAGGGTGGTTAATTACTGGAGTACAATCAAAGAGATGTACCATAGTAAGCCAATAACCAAGACAGAAAAGTTTATCAGCAGAATAGATACAATGAACAGTTGGCTAACTTTCAAATCAAATTTCGAGAGATGCATACAGTGTTTGAAACAGTGGGTGGGCAATGATGAACTTGACATCGGTGGATTTCAGGAAGCTTCTCCAGGAGTAAGTGGAGAGAACAACGGTCGAAGTCAGTTTGCCGAACAGATAATGAAGGAAAAGGATATCGAAACTATCTTTCAAAAGAAGATTTTCTTTCCTTTGGCTCCTTGGATCTTAGAAGCGAAAGTATCTTACTTCAGATACAAAGACATCATGACCGAATTGAATCTGATATATTCCAACAAAGATTTGGAGCTGCTTGTCATGTTTCCCACCAGGCTCGTCATACAGGTCATACATATCCGGTTGGCCTACGCCAAGAAACTTCAAAACCCCACAATGATGATGATTGACCAAATGATAGATGATTTCAGTTCTTACATCAAGCTTTCAGTTCAGTTAAAGTACACAGTTGCAGTTTATGCCAGAGATTGGCCATTCGACGTTACCATCGATCCCGATTTTGATGCTACTGTTATAGAGGCCATACGATATCTGTTCACTCTATTACACTTGAAGTTGATTGATTGCACAAAGAAATCTTTCAAAACTTTCAAAGAAGCAGACGAACTGTACAAATACTGGGAAAAGCTGAAAAATGTTGGCCACTACATTGACGGAGCCGGGCGAGTAATTGCTGAGGAATTCAACAAGCTAGCGCTTCGACTGCTTCACCGACTTCACTCTTATCTACTGCAACAGCAGAACAATCCTCCCAAATTTAGCGAAATCTCGGAAGTAGAGAAGTGGCTGGTTCAAATATTCGAAAATCTTGGATCCATGAAGCGAAAACTCAATAGGTTCACGAACGTTTTAACGAAAGCTTTCCAGAATTCAGTCAATTATAACATACAAGATCATAAAGCATTATTGCAGAGGTTGAAAGATACGGGACACTTTCTGATTTTTACGGGTGGAGAATTAGAACAACAAGGCATCTACTTGATTGGTAGTGCGGAGCTTCTGGGATGCTCGGACGAGGACATTTTGAAGATCTTGTACAACTCTGAGATAGGCTGTGACATGATCCCCAAGCTCGAAATCAAGAGCAGTTTATCACTTTATAACGCTGTCGAAAAGGGATGGGGTCCAAACACAATGATCGTGCAAGAAATTGACTCTGATGGTGTGTGCTATTATCACATGCAAAGTGATGATTCCGAGAACCAGGAAGGCGGCGCCAAGAGGTCGAAGATGCAAGTGGATAATATTTTTGACAATTATAGGGACACGGAAAAAGAGTTATTGGATTTGGAGGTTAAACTACACTCATTAGGGTATGTTCTAGTACTGTGTCCCGGAAAACCCATGCTTTGGGAAGGTGAAATG
Source organism: Torulaspora gathmanii (assembly GCA_030580195.1). NCBI lineage: Eukaryota > Fungi > Ascomycota > Saccharomycetes > Saccharomycetales > Saccharomycetaceae > Torulaspora > Torulaspora gathmanii. The sequence goes on along the minus strand of JAKTSM010000002.1, from coordinate 900,117 downwards.
TACAACTTGTCTGACGACAAAGTTATCAAAGCTGAAGAGTTCAATCAGAAGGTAGTCCCCAACACCTTGGTCCTCATGATACAAGGCTCCGGTTATGCACTCGAGTATCAAAATGATAGGTTTCAGCAAATTGTGTCAGATGCCGTATCATTTATTGAAAGACGTTGCTCCAATGAACAAGTCGAAAATGACCTTCAAAGGATCAACAAGGCCTACTTTAGATTCACTTACAGTGTTCTGAGTAACTACAGAAAAATTGTCAGTACTTTTCAAAAGACTTGCCCAGGAAATGAAGTTCTTAACAGCGTTTTTCTCTTTGCAAGAGATTTTGGTCTGAACTTCCTTCGAACAAACGTCACCACTTATGAAAAGAAATCGCTTATTATCCTTTTGATGATCAAACTCAGTATGGGATGGATTTCGTTTCTTGTAACTGACTGTGACCCCACAGATCAGAAGACCTTCAGGTGGTGCGTTCCTGCAATGGAATTTGCAATGCAGATGACGAGTGGCTGGAATGTATTAGGCTTAGATGACGGCCAGTTTCAGACATTGAAGCAAAAGATTTCGGCTTGCATGTCCTTGTTAATATCTCACTTCGATGTGATGGGCGCAAGATCGTGCGAAGCAGAGAAGTCGGTCCCACAAGCCAGGCCAACCTTTGCCATCGAAGACGACATGGACGACGATGCTTTACTTCAAATAAATTCTGAACTCCGCGTGCAAGCAATCAAGGATTTAGAGAAGAGCACGAAGCGTAACCCAAGGCAGATTGGTAAAGTATTGGATGATACAGACACAGAAAATAAGTATTTATTGTCGTTGGCATCTTCTATCTCAAACGTTTCCATGAGATGGCAAAAGAGAAACTTCATTGGTGGTGGTACCTTTGGTACTGTATACTCTGCTGTTAACTTGGACAATGGTGAAATTCTAGCAGTGAAAGAGATCAAAATACAGGACACCAACACCATGAAAAAGTTCTTTCCCTCTATCAAGGAGGAGATGTCTGTGCTGGAGATGTTGAATCATCCCAATATTGTTCAGTATTACGGTGTCGAAGTCCATCGAGACAAGGTAAATATATTCATGGAGTATTGTGAGGGCGGTTCGATGGCAAGTTTGCTGGAGCATGGTCGTATCGAAGATGAAATGGTGACACAGGTCTACACTTTGGAGTTGCTTGAAGGTTTGGCGTACTTGCATCAGTCTGGTGTTGTGCATCGGGACATTAAGCCTGAAAATATTCTGCTGGATTTCAACGGTATTATCAAGTACGTCGATTTCGGTGCCGCAAGGAAGATTGCCAAGAATGGTACTGAGAATAGGACTATGAGCAGGATAATTGGCAGTGACGGTAGCTCTGTGGAGAAAGAGAGTTCTTCAGATCAAGAAAGCGGTTTAGCGCTTCAGGATATGATGGGTACGCCAATGTATATGGCCCCTGAGTCTATCACGGGCTCACCCAACAAGGGCAGATTTGGTGCAGATGATGTTTGGTCACTCGGCTGTGTTGTGCTCGAGATGATCACGGGCAGACGTCCCTGGGCCAAGCTTGACAATGAATGGGCCATCATGTATCATGTGGCTGCAGGCCACACTCCTCAATTGCCTAACAAGGACGAAGTCTCCGCTGCTGGAAACAAGTTTCTACGTCGCTGTCTGCAGCAAAGTCCTACAAAGAGAGCCAGTGCTGTTGAACTGTTGATGGATCCATGGATCGTGCAAATTAGAGATCTCGCTTTCGGAGCTAACGACCAAGCACCAACTCAAGAGTGAAATACCTCAACGGCAGCTCAATGAGCCAGTACTCAATTGTACAGGATTCAAGAGTTAAGTAACGACTGTAGGACCATATAGGATGCCAAACAACTGTAATATATCAAAAATTTGAGTGATCTTGGACTACTCATCGCCTTTTAGCTTCTCCTACGGGAGTTGTCTGAAAAATTTTGGAAATATCAAGAAATAATCAAGCGATGAGCTACAGACTAAAAGAGAAACTGGATAAATAAGCACCATTAAGTTCCTGCTGGACGCCTAAGAACTGATTATGGCTACCTTACTACCACCTCCAACCAAAAAGCAGAAAAAAGAGGCCAAAGAGCCTCGAGAAGTTGACATCATCCCCACAAATCTGCCGAATGTGTCTATAAAGTTTGAAGCTCTGGATACAGGTGAGACTGTAGGTGGAGCACTGAGAGTCCCAGGTGGTATTTCTGAGAAGCAATTGGAGGAACTGCTGAATCAACTGAACGGTACTTCCAATGATCCCGTTCCTTATACTTTTAGTTGTACGGTACCTGGCAAGAAGAAGGGTGATCCACAACGCACGATAGATATCACCGATAACATATATTCATCGCTCTTGAAGCCAGGCTATAATACTACCGAAGATCAGATAACGCTGATATATACACCTAAAGCCGTTTTCAAGGTTAAACCAATCACCAGAAGTTCATCAGCAATCGCCGGCCATGGAGCTACTATCCTATGCTCACAATTTGCTCCACACACTAGTTCCAGGATGGTTACCGGTGCTGGTGATAACACCGCTCGTATATGGGACTGTGATACTCAAACCCCGCTGGCGACGTTGAAGGGCCACAGCAATTGGGTTCTTTGCGTGGCATGGTCCCCTGATGGTGAGACTATCGCTACCGGGTCCATGGATAGCACTGTTAGATTGTGGGAGCCAAAAGCGGGTCAACCGGTTGGTGATGCCTTACGCGGCCACCAGAAATGGATTACTTCATTGGTGTGGGAACCATACCACCTGGTGAAACATGGTGAAAAGCCAAGGCTTGCTAGTGCGTCAAAAGACGGAACTATCAGAGTCTGGGATACGGCTCGAAGAGTATGTGTGTACACTCTGAGTGGTCACACTAACTCAGTTTCCTGTATCAAGTGGGGTGGCCAAGGTCTGCTTTACTCGGGATCGCACGACAAAACTGTCAGAGTTTGGGATATGAACGTCGGTGGAAAATGTATCAACATTCTTAAGTCGCATGCCCACTGGGTCAATCATCTGTCTCTCTCAACAGAATATGCATTAAGAGTTGGGCCATTCGACCACACAGGTACTAAAGCTGAAAATGAAGCTGCTGCCAGAAAGAAAGCGTTAGATAACTACGTTAAGATCGCCAACAGAAACGGAAAGGCCCAGGAATTGATTGTCACCGCCAGTGATGATTTCACAATGTTCCTTTGGGACCCAACTAAGTCAGGCAAGCCTCTGGCCAGGCTCACCGGTCATCAAAAGCTAGTGAATCACGTTGCTTTTAGTCCCGACGGTAGATTTATCGTTTCAGCCTCTTTCGACAATTCTATCAAACTGTGGGATGGTAGAAACGGTGATTTCATTTCCACCTTTAGAGGCCATGTCGCAAGCGTCTACCAAGTAGCATGGTCCTCGGACTGTAGATTACTGGTATCGTGCTCGAAGGACACTACTCTAAAGGTCTGGGACGTTAGAACAAGGAAGCTATCTGTCGATTTGCCCGGTCACAAGGACGAGGTCTACACGGTCGATTGGAGTGTCGATGGCAAGCGTGTTTGCAGCGGTGGTAAAGATAAACTCGTAAGACTGTGGACACATTGATAGAAATCGCTAAACCATTAGGTTATCTGTAAAATAGCATTCCTACTACTCTTATGTAACTTAGCACGTGATTTTGGTATTATATGTCGAGTATACCAAATTTTCCATAGTAAAGATACATCATCAAAGTAACTTGCTAGAAACCGGCATTTATAGGTATTTGAGGTGGTTCGATCGACTTGAAATATCAGTTACAATGCTTAGAACGTATTGCAAATCATGTCGTTTTTTTCGAGGTTCATTTTCAAAGAATTTCACCAGATTGCAGTCTACAATTGATACGACAGCAAAGAGCAGCTTCAGCGTATTCCCACGTCTCCAAGATGTTAAACCGGAAGATCTAATTGGTACTGAAGTCTTTGGGAAAGGCAAGTATCATGTTGCAAGAAGTGCAACGGGAAATCTACCGGTTTATACCGACTTCAAGTCAGGAGGTAACAAAGTAGTGACAGAAATAAGAAAAATAAGTGGTGATATAGTACAGCTGAGAAACGAGCTGCAAGCTGAGCTTCCGCAGATTCCTAAGGAATCATGGAAAGTGATTATGCAGTCAAAAAAGATTATCATCAAAGGCGATGAGGCCTTGACAGTTAAAGAAGTCTTACAAAAAAAATTCTGAAGGAGTAATGCTGGCATTAGACAGGTAATCCTACTAGACTACTTAACATCTGTAAATAAACTCATGAGTAATCTACTCTTATTGATCTGAAAGATTTGGCTCGTCTTTTATTCTCTTATAGGTGAAGAAGATCGGTTCGCGTATAATCAGATGGTCAAACAAATGTAACAGCTGGTCCAAAACGCTATTCGGTTTGGTCAATGAATCTTTAAGCACACCTATCATGTTTTTCTCTTCAGACCAAATTTGGTTAATAACGCTGCTATTGATCCCAGCGAAGATCTCACTACTCTGGATCATTTCCCATGTCTCAGAAGGTGAGTCAGAAAACGGAAGAAACTTCGACTGAGATTCGGTTGTGATCAGATAATCAAACGTGGGCCACAGCTTTTCTAGCTGTGTCGCGTTCTCAGTCTTGTCGTACTGGATACCGTAAAGACTGTGGTCCAGTTCGCCAAACAAAGTAGCGCCGGTCATACAGACAGGAACACTCATGTGGACTGTGCTGTTGGTTATGTTGTTGGCGACAATCATGTCATTGAACTTGACCATAGCGTTACCTCCTGGATAATTCAGGCTTGACACGTACAAGAATCCTAATGAAAAGACCAAAGAAAGTAGCGGCGACAGAGGTAACAGGGTCACAAATAGCAAATTTCTCACGCTGTTGATCTGTATGTTCTCCCACACATAGGCTGCTGAAGTGCTTCCTAAGAGAATAATTGGAGGCATTGCATAGACGATAAATCTCCACTCTTTATGTGGCTGCAATGACATGACCAGGATGTGGAAGTAAGCACCCAAACTGACGATCTTCAGCTCTGTCGGAGCCATCTTGAAACCAAGCAAATTAAATAGCAGAATTGTTGGTGGTATGAAGAGCATTCTCAAGTAGTGAGTGAAGTATGCAAATGGTGGTTCAGCGCCCCACTTTGAAGCATTTCCTTTCAAAACATTGAAGATGAACGCATCGATCTCTGGAACACACCACACCCGCCAAAAATAAGAATCGACTGTCAGACTGATTCCCATACCCATCACGAGTCCCATGAGCCCGAACTTGATCGCTCTCACCAAGGAGACCTTTCTATAGACAACGGCGAGCAAAGTGATCCCACTACCTTGAGCTGCCACTTCCAATCTGAATATAGCAGCTGTGAAAGCGGATAGAAAAATCGCCCACTCGTATCTTGATTGTAATACCCATGCAATGGCGACGTTGGTTAGAGGAAGTGTGAGAATAAAATTGGGCAATGGTCTTGAAGCATAGTACATCAAGTGAAAGCCTGTCATGACGAAAACCAAGAACCAAGTCCCCACAGTAGACAGATTGGCCTCAGATGCCCTCACCTTGACAGAGTGGCCGTCCTCTCTCTTCTTTATCTCATCTTCTTCACGTTTCTTCGCCGCCATATCAAATAATATCTGGGCACTGTTCTTCAGATAAATCAAAGATAGAGCATTGGTCAATCCTATTATGCATCTAGCAATGGCTTGAACTTGCAATTGGCTTGGTCCATTTGGTGCACCTGGAAGAAATGATGAGATCACTGTAACTATCTTGGTCAGCCCTGCGATGATCAACGGACCAATAAACGACCGAGGGACCGCTCCAGGGAACTGGAAATGATCGTAAGCATCTAAATTCAACACACCGTAGTTTACAATATCATGGATCGCTTGAATTGAGAAACTCTCTTCCACTTTGGTGAACGGTGCCTTGAACAAGTACGCCGAAATAACTACTAGCAGCGCTGAATCAAAGTACGACCACAGCATTATAGTGTTGATACCTTGTTAAAGGAGCTTAATTGGCAACTCAATTCGTTCTTGAAGGCTTCAATGGCTCGTTTATATAGCCTCGAGTTGGCCATCATTACGGTATTTCGAGTGATTAAGTTATCCGAGTGAAAATTCATGGCGATGAGCTACAATTACAAACCAGGACATGGTATAAAGACCCAATGTCGGCCTTAAAGGACCTAAGATTCAACGAGGAGGAGGATGGCGAGCTTCCACCATTATTGACAGGCCAAGAAGAGAATTTGGAGGAGCTTTTGAGCCATGTTGGAACTGATGGTGGCGTGAACATTGTCAGCGAGGATAAAGTGGGCAGGTCAAATCTGCAAAGGGAGTCTGGAGCTCTTGAAGGTAAACGCAAGATTCCAGTTACGATAATAACCGGATATTTGGGGTCAGGAAAGTCTACTTTGTTGGAAATGATAGCGTTGAAGGGCAGTGATAGAAAAATGGCAGTTATACTCAACGAGTTTGGTCAGTCTAGTGAGATTGAAAAGGCAATGACCATAAGAAATGGCAGTGCATCTTATGAGGAGTGGTTGGACCTCGGCAATGGTTGCCTGTGTTGCTCGTTGCAGAATGTTGGAGTGAAAGCTATTGAGAACATGATCGAGCGGTCACCGGGCAAGATCGATTACATTCTGCTGGAGACTTCGGGTATTGCTGATCCAGCACCAATAGCTAAAATGTTCTGGCAAGATGAGGGACTGAACAGCAGTGTTTATATTGATGGTATCATTACTGTCCTGGACTGTGAACACATTGCTCAGTGTCTGGACGATAAACCTGACCCGAAGTGGCTGGAAAACAATGTCATTGTGCAAGATAACTTGACGATCGCTCATTATCAGATTGCAATGGCAGATCGGCTTATTCTGAATAAGTACGACAAAGTGGAAGGGAACTCTGAACAGATAGCAGAGCTTGAAGACCGAGTACGACGTATTAATGCAGATGCACCGCTTTTCTACTGCAGATTTGGCGATTTGGCATTGGATAAGATATTGGATCTTCATGCTTTTGATGCTAAAGGTCTAATGGACTCTAAGACCTTCCAACCAAGAAAAGCTGTACATGATCCGAGAATGACCACTGTGACAATTAACTTCAGGCACCTCAAAGATGAGCAGGAGTTCAAGCATTTCCAGAAAGAGTTTTTGCAGATCCTGCTGTGGAAGTCGTTTGGAGCCTCGCAAGATGGCAGTCAAGAAGCCTTAGGTGCGAAACCGGACTGGGAGATCCAGCGGACCAAGGGTTTGATTTTGATCGAGAGTCCAGGTTTCGTAAAGGCCAAAGTGATACAGGGAGTACGAGACACTTACGAGATCTTACCTGGAACCGTATCGTCTGATCTATCTGAGTCTAAAGTAGTCCTGATCGGCAAATTTCTCGATAAGAATAAGATAGAAAGCTTGTTGATGAAAGCCCTTGTCCAGCGGTCTTCTTAAACATAGTTCGGATGGTTAAACATCCTTTGCATAATTGCAAATCTAGTAAAAATATATATTGACAATTTACTCACGTCTCAAAGAGACGATGTTCGAAGACTTGGAAAAGATTCTCTTTCTAAACTTTGTCAACGCATAAACGACAAAGAGTAAACCCATTCCAAGAAGAACCTTGAACAAGGGATGGTGTAGATCGTTGAATTTCAATTCATCCATAGCTTTTTCCTCCTTGGCGCCAGTAGCCATGGTTTTTTCCATGGTTACGCCCTTCGAGAGGTCACCTTTTTCAAACTCTTCCAATCTTTTTAAGTAGTCAGCGTGCAACTCCTCAGGGTTACTCAACATCAAGTGATCGACTAAGATATACTTGAGTTTCACGTCATGCACGGGCTTACCTTGGGCATTGGTCTCGACGTATTGGATTTCGTCCACTAGGACATCCAGGCCTGCAACAACTTGGCCAAAGACGACGTTCTTCGAGTCAAATTCACTTGCGCCGTCCAATTGAGTCACAATAAAAAACTCAGAGCCTTGAGTTCTGGGCCCATTGTTTGCCATAGACAATCTGCCTGGTCTATCGTGCTTCAGATCGAAGTTTTCTTCAGGCCAGTTAGGTCCGAAAATCGATATCGGTGCAGAGTTGTCGAACACATCACCACCTTGAATCAATTTGTTCGCTATTATCTTATGAATATTGCTGTTTTTGAAAGTTTTTGAATGAACTTGCTCAGGATCTGCTGTATTTTCGAACTTGAACTTAATTCCCTGTGAGAGAGCTACAAAGTTCTTCACAGTAAGTGGTGTCACAGTTCCATATAGTTCAATGGTAATCTCGTGCTCCTTCTCGTCTCCCGTCTTGGCATCATAATACTCAATGGTCATCAGTACTCGGTGGGTAACAGGTGGGCTTGGAGGATAAATTTTGCTCAAGTCCACGTCCTTCCAAGAGGCCTTCTTACCAGTGCCGACAGCTCCGGGTGCAGCATTCACTAAAACCGAGAGGCAGCCCAAGAGAAATAGTAAACTGAATCTGTATAACATTGAAAACAGCATTGCAACCGTTTCTAGGCTCCAAACAGCTCAGATCGTCTCTTTGTGATGTGTTATGTGTTGTTCAATCGCGTTGGTGGTGATTTGTGAACGCGAAGAACCCTTCTGTAGCTCGTGGTCAAACAAGAAGTAAATCTGCGAACCGGCTAGGAGACCGGCTAGAGGCTCTGGTGAGTCAATGCTCATTGGTAATGATCTTGCTGGGCAGCGCTAACCAGATTTGCCGGTTTCCGCACTCTTAAAGAACGTCTCTTCGTAGAGCTATGCAATTGGGATTAAGCGGTGATAACAACGTTATTATATACCTAGAAATCTTTGTATGAAAGGTATGGTCTCAGATGCATGGATCGTGCACTTCTCCGCAACAACTGATATTCGTCTGCAGGAGACTCTGAGTTCCTCAGCAAATTAAATGTTCTTGACGTCTTATCTCTGTTTAAGTGGCTGACGACTAACGGCGGTCGTAGGCTTGTGCGCTGCCATGAAGCATGAGGGGCAGCCTAACCGTACTTCGTACAAATACCGAACCAGTTGCGTTCCAAGCACGAAGAAGTGGGCGTGCTGGTGTACGTAGTAGTCGTCGCTGATCTGGAGGTTGACGTCGTCTTGGAAGTGGTTGAGGTACTCGGTTTTGCTCCTTTCCCAGGAATGTACTTCCAATTGTAGCAATCGACACACGGTTCTGGCGTCACACATTCAGCCACTTCTTCATACTCACTCAGAATACCGTCTATCACAGTGTGTATGCGATGGTTGAGCATGTTCACATGCCACCCTTTGTCGCCTACCGCATCATAGATGCATACTCGACCACTATGGCATGATGTCTCCATGGCGTACCCGGCAATCGAACAACTGGAGCTGGCACCGTTGCAGGTTCCCATGAAGATCGGGTCTGCTGTGTGACCTATATGCCAAACACCTTCTAGATAGCTTGGTAAACCTGGTGGGAATGGCAAGTGCAACCGTTTGGCGGCCAGCAACTCACCGGGGGCCTCAAACGCAACTGTTGGTAAACCATACGTGCGTCCTAGTAGTGCTGCCAAGGAGCCACCTAACGAATGCCCGGTCGTCCAGATAGTGGCATTGGGATAATCTCGGTGCACTTGCTTGTATATATCCATTGTCGCAGCATAGTAGTAGTCCTTCTTCCTCAATTCTTTCTCCAAACAAGATTCGTCACAGGTGTAGGACTTGGTATAGCAATCGCAAACAGTAGTCCACAAGTAGCTCACTCTGGCACAGCAGCAAGAGAATAGCAAATTATCATTGATCTTATCGTTGGCAGTAGTTTCGTCAACCCCAGACCCCGGCAAACCCTGAGCGCTTGTTCCTTTGAAAGACAGAATGACAATATTGTTTTCATCATCGACAAATACATGGCCTCGCAGTCCATCGTCGTCCCAACCAAACTCATTAGACTCGGACTTATTCCAGGGTGAAGAAATATTTCTCCAATCACCAGTATGCGGTATTCTGACGTAGGCATTTGATGACATCAAAGCTAGCGACATTATCGTCTCCTTGTCTGTGACGTTGGGAACCACAACGTCGTCGTCAACCCAATCGACAGTAACTTTTGCGGCCATTGATGGAGAATCCATGGCGAAGTCCAAGTATCCCTCCAGGAAGTCAGGACTACGGTCAGACATTCTCTTCATCGAAAGGCGATCATTTTTGATCTTGAACTCATGTGCAAAAGGGTTATCTGTAGAGAAGCGTTGATCTGCGGTCCACAAGGGTTCGCCATTTGTTCTTTCCTTAATATTCACCTGATGCTTGTAGAGAAGGCCTGCCTGCTCTACAAACGCAACATCAACGTCCAACTTCTGCAACCACTGATGCTTACTGCCTACTCCATGTCGGTACATCTGCTTCAGTTTAAACCTTGAACTGGACCCTTTATCAAAAACCTGCTTGCTCTCCAGACTTCTATCAACACCTAATATTCGGGCCAGCTTGGTTGTACCATCTATAAGAGCCCAAAAACAAACTCCCCCTGCTAATAAGATCAGAAAGATGATTCTCTTAATGCTCAAATGCTTGCGGTCATGGAAGCCACCCTTCTCCATCTCGTTCCTGATAACAACTTAGATCAAACACCTAGATATCTGTAGAATCACACAATCCAGCTGTCTCTTAGACCTTAGAAACAGGTCCAGATTGACTGATTAAACTTGGTTCTTTGAAGCTCCTTCGAGTCGTAGATTGATAAGCATCATTTTAACTGTCCGCTTGATCAGCTGTTACGCTTGAAAACAGCACATGTTGATAACGCTACAAATCGTATATATCAGTCTATCTGGATTGGCATCACGGTCTATCAGTTGAGTGTGCTTCCAGTGATTCTTGTTGCGGCTTGGGGGCTCTCAAGACTAAGCTCTGGATGAAGCAGTTCTGCGCATTGAATTAGCTTTAGATCTTTGATGATTCTGGACTGCTGAGTGCTATCATCCTCAGTAGTTGATAGCTCTAATGTGCGCCGTAGGATCTTGTCGACCAGCGACAAGATCTTCCATAGTACCATGGGCAATCCCGCGGCTTCGTCGTTGTGAGTTGGAACCATGAGATCAAGCAACAGTGCGTTGAAAAGGTCACCGCTCCCACTGAACTGTGCATCTAGCTTGTTGACTTTGAAGTAGTTCATCTTGCCCGAGGCCGGGTGCGTGTCGAAGCAAGCAGAGTAAATGTATCTCTGTGGACTCTCTTGCTCCGAAGAGAACTCAAGACTGGTTACTACGATCTTCTCGACCCTCGGATAAGCTTCATGGAATCGCTCGAAACTGAGCCGGAGTGACTCCAGCGAGTCAATCTTCACGCCGGACAGAGTTTCCATCTCGAACTGATTTGGAGTAACCACATAAACATCATTTTCCCGCAGGATCTGCTTATAGGCAGGTACGTTCTCCTCTGCCACGTATAGCCTGCCATTATCACCCAGCACAGGGTCCAGAATCCACTTGATATGTGGTTCTTTGCGGCATAGAGCTCCGACCGTGCGCCCAGTGATGGTCAAACCTTCGACGCTCGGTAAGTATCCCGTCAATACAGCATCATACTCGACGTGCAGTCCATCTAGAAGTCCTTCTTGCATAATCTGGTAGATCTCACTTGGGTCAGACTGGAACCCAGTAAAACGACCATAACCAGGGTGATTGGAAAACTGTACCGTGTTCAGGGCATCCACATCCCAGCCTCGGTACTGCAGAGGGAAAGTGGCAGCTTTGTTCCCAACGTAGCCATGCACCACATGAGACTGTATCGAAAGCACTTTCCGAGTTCGTTTCTCACACCTCGAAAACTCGTCGAAAGCCACTGGTTCTTTCGACTTGGTCATCATATACTGAACTTTGTCAACTCCAAGTTGCAGTAGAGTCTCTAGAAGTGCTCTTTACCTTGTTATGTGAGCAGCGAATTCGAACGTTCTTCATACTGCTGGAATTTTTTGGACGAGATCCTACCACATAAAGGTTCTCAACAGCCAAGGTAACTTAGAAGAGATCTGCTGGTGGCCAATTGCTCGGGAGGCTTGTGAATTGAATCATGAAGTTTGCATCGTCGACATATAATGTTGGTTATCCCGTTTATGGGTCGAAGTTTCTCAATGACACCATGCTGTTGGTAGCCGGAGGTGGCGGTGAAGGGAACAATGGTATACCAAACAAGTTGACTGTGTTGAGGGTGGATTTTGAGAAGAAAAAGGTGATCAAGAGGTTCAGAGAGATTACTTTGGATCCGAATGATGATTCACCTACGACGCTGGATGCTGCGAACAACCTTATCCTAATGGGATGTAACGAAAATAGTGAAAAGATCAAGAGCGGTGGTGGAAATCAGAGTTTGCGTAAATTTGTGTATGAGAACGATCATTTGAAGTTTGTGGCCAGCATCGATTTCGATGGGTCGGTTTCGCCAGAGGATTATATCAAATTAACCTATATGTCCCGCGATGGCAGCGTAGGAGCAATTGCATCTTCTAAAGTTCCCACGGTCATTAGAATTATAGATCCTAGAAGTCTTGAAGAGAAGTACGAGATTGAAACGGGTCACGATGTGAAGGATATGCATTTCGCACCAGACGGGAAAGTGATTGGCTACATCACCGCATCAACGTTGGAGATAATCTCAATTGTCACCGGTAGATTCATCATCAGGAAGAACGACTTTGATAAGAACTATATTTTGTCCAAGGTAAGATTTCTCACGGACGATGTTGTCCTCATTGCAGCTTCTTTGCAGAAAGGGACCGGGGTGGTCTTGATCAAGATAAGTTTGAAAAGTGGCAGCGCAACTTTGCTGAAGACCAAGATGGTTACGAACAAGTTCAAAGGCCTTACTTCGATGGATGTCGATCCCGAGAACCAGCTTGCTGTGCTGGCAGGAAACGATAATTCGATGGCTTTGGTCAAGCTAAAGGATTTTTCCCTGGGCCGAATGTTCAAGCAGGTTCACAGTTTCGCTATCACCAGAGTGGCATTTTCGCCTGATTCCAAGTTGATCGCCAGTGTATCCGCTGCAAACACCATCAACGTGATCAAAGTTCCCGAGAAGTTTGCTCAATCCACTTCACTTGTTAGCAAGATCTGGAAATTGATAGTCAACTTTGTTTTGATCGTGATCATAGCGTTTTTGGGACAGCTCTCTTACAAGTACAACCTGCATGAGAGATGTTACACATTCCTCAAACAACAGTACCTTGCTCGGCGCAAAGGGCCCGATGCTGGAATCGACATCTTAAAGCAAACTACGTTGGTTGGGGACATAGTCAGTGAGATTACGACCACAAGACCATTTGACACAGCGGGGGACTCCGGTAAAACATCTGCATTCAATACTCACAAGTCACAATTTACTTACAAGACCAGTTCCTTTCATGATAACAGTTGGCTAAGCGATTCTTTGGGGACGAGTAGCACAAGATCCGATCCTGAAGTCACCAGCACGAAGAATGAAGAAATGAAGGTCTCTTCCACTTCATCGCTACCCATGAGCGTATCGAGTCATCATCGTAAACAGACCTCATCTCTCAGTAGTCGAGTCTTAGAGAATGTACCTCAGTTTTCTTCCCGGACGCAAGGTACTGAGAATCACATTGCCTCTAAGATTGTTACAGAGGGTGTCAGTTATTACAAATACCAACATGCGCCAGATGAGGAAGTTACCACAGAGACCTCGACTGTGGTCTCTTTGAAAAGTGGCACTTCAGAGAAACAACCTGCAAAAGGCCGCAATTCCTCGCTTGCCACTGGCAGTACTGAAGTGATCTCTGGCTCTGCCTCCCAGTCATCAGCTAGTACTTCAGGTCATCAGGATATGGTGGAGGGGTTATCTGAGAGCTTTGAGGGATCTGAGGAGCCAATCCAAACCTCTGCACTAGCTACAGAAGCTGTAAATGAAGTAACTCCCTTAGCAAGCGATGCGGGCTCTCCACAAAACACAGACACCGAGGATACTCCCGAACTAAGCATAGTTCAGAAGGAAGAGATAATTGAAGTCTCAAAAGTGCAGCCTGTATCAGAGGCTTCTGGAATGGAAAAGGAGTTTGCAACTCGTACTTCAGCAAGTACGGTGATTTCAGAACCCGCTTCTAAGGACTCAATTTCGCAAACTCAATTTCAGGAGAACAAGTTTCAGACTGGAGTGCCTTCAAAAGCTAAGATGTCCCTTTCGTCCTCACATCTTCCAGTAGAGACCGAAGAAGACGAAGATTTCATTAAGCATGCATTAAATCCATCAGGCGCCGAGTTGGACTTCGATTCCCTTGAGGAAATGACTCATGAGCCGTCTGGAGATTCAAGCGCTGAGCGGGAAACGACAACTCCAACTGAAATGTTAGTTTCAGCTACGGACAGTACAGAGAGCAATGTGGAAATTCCTTTCGTAGAAGTGTCTTTAGAAACTGGAAAAGGAAGCAGCAGACCTGTTCAGGACGCGGTGGATGATGGACCTGCGCCTTCGACCGACAAGAGTGAGATAAAAGTCCATGTTGAGATACCTACAGAGGCTTCTTCAGGGAGTGTAGAGCCCACTAGTATCGAAAGCAAGCCACAAACCTTAGATGGTAGAGATCAGAGCTTGATTTCTGGAAAGGATGTCGTGGAGACAAGAATATCTTCACACACCGTACTCGCCAATGGGCCATCGACAGAGAGCCTCAGTGAGTCTACCATAGGTGGGGCATCATCTGAGAGCGATGATGAGCCCGCCAAGAAGAGCAAGCCAGCTGTAAGTGATAGTGGTGCTCAGAAAGAGGCTATTGATACAAGAGTTGCCAGCGTCAAATCAAAGCCTGAAGTTTCCCAAGCATCCGTGACAAGTGAAACCAACTCGGTCAGCACAACAACAGTACCAAAGTTGACCGAAGGTGAAAAAAGTACCTCTGTCGAAACTTCGAGTGTGGGTACTGAGTCGATTGAAAGTACAGAGCCACAAGTTACTAATGGCGGTCAAGTTAATGAGGCTTCAGAGCTATCTTCAGTACCGGGCAGCGAGGCCGCTGCAAAATCAGAGCCGTCTTCAGCGGCAGCCACGCTGCCTTCTAGATCAATTGAGAGTGTTGAAACGACCGAGATTGTACCACTCGATGAGGAAGAGGTGTCCCTCAGCACTTCAAGTGACGCGCCTGAGGCTTCCTCTCCATCCCAGAGCGCTGTGGTTTACGACGAACTCTGATTGAGTCATGTTGCGGTACTCTGAGCGTGAGCGATGGAAGTTGAAGTACATGATGGTATCAGTTCAGCTCATCTCTCAAGGATGAGCGAGGACCTGACGTCTTGTTAATAAAGATAGTTTGTTTAATCTATACACTACAACGATTATGCACATCGAAACGGCATCAGTAGCGCTATGCACCATTTCGAAGAGGATCCTCGATCTTTTTTATGGACGGCTGTTCCACCGATTTCTTGGCCATCTTACTCTTCGCCTCCTTTGTTAGTTCTTTGAACTCCTTGTGGAATAGTGAGATCCACGACTTCCTGTCGAATTTATCACTCTTGAAATCAGACAAGAGCTTCTGATAAGCTCCGCTACCTTTCGCCCGTTTCATCATAAATGATATACTATTTCCAGAGCCTGGAACATTGGAGCTACTGCGAGAGGCCTCCCAACTCATCAATTGTCTTTTCAGCTCGTTCTCATCGACAGGTTCGATAGCATCACAGAAATTGCTGTTCCATAACATCTCATAGTGATCATAGCGAGCAATCAAGTTTTGTCTGGAACCATTAACCGGTAAGCCCAATGAGGACAGTTTTTGTTTGATCTGAGATACGCTCATAGAAGTAAAGGTAATCTTAGGTAGTCTCTGTCGGTCAGCCATTGCAGAAGAGTTCAGATACTTATCCACATGTAAGTTGGCCTTTTCGTCCTCACGGTGACGAGGCGGTACTGGCTTAGGAGTGTCAGCAGGCATTTGCGGTACTTGCGATGGAGAGTCTTGGTCAATGATTTTAGTTACCTTGCCTGCTGACTTCGACTTGCTACCCAAAGATTGAAGTGTCAAGCACTCATCCAAATGAGTTCTCTCCAAGGCCTCAATGGGGTAGAATTGCTCGCAAATGGGACATTGAGCCATCCTTTGTTGAACTTTAGCATTACACCCGGATTGATTTCTGAATAAAGACTGTATTTTTGTAGAAGGTTTCGATACTTTATGTGATGATGAGCTACTAGCATTAGGCGTTGGCTTCTCACTTGTCCTCACAATTCGCAAGTCATCATCGCCATCGCTCTGCGATCCCAGCTCAATTAGCGGGCTTTCACCCCTTGTCTTATTCACTAAAGCATCTAAAAGATCCTTTCTCGAGGCTTTATAAACCTCGACGACCTCGTTAACCAAGTATTCACTTCGCAGGCTCGACTCTCGAAGCTCATTTAGGCACAGAGGACACTTGGTATCTTGACGTAGGTATTGGCGTATGCAGAGTGAGCAAAATGTATGGCCACACGGTGTTAGAACAGGAACTCGTAGAAAGTCCTTGCAAATATGGCATCTTAGGAGCTTGTCCAGCTGCGTTAGTTGCGGGACGGCCGACTGAGCAAAGTCGCTAGCATCCGTTATATGCTGATTCATGTGCTATTGAAACGGTCTCAAGAGATGCCTATTGCTCTAGATCCCTTTGACAGGTTCTAACTTCTTTTTCCAGTCCTACTGTCCTCCTCGAATGTTACAGTTCTTCCCATCAAGACACTGTAAGACATCTCGTTAGTTCAAGCGCGAGAACACTACAAGCTTAGCGTAAAATATCAATCGATCAAGGCTTGTTTCTCCAAATTCATTGATCATTGGACACCATAGAACGAATTTTCATTATCAAGCTTGAAAAGCTGCGGTTCAAGAGCACTTTTTTGATTAGTGATACAACTTTACTGATATTATCCTATTTAATCCATTATACTTGATGCAATCTAATCCTTAGCCTGAGCTCCACTGTTCTCTTCAGAAGCTGCTGTGTTCCCTTTCGACGCCATACCACGCTGTCCAGTGCGGTCAGTGATGGGAAGACTCGGATTCTCAGTGGCCCTTTTCCACAGCGAATAAAGGTCCACCCCGAATAGTCCACCGGCTGAGAGTTTTGTCCTACTCAGACTTGGAGCAGCGTCATAACCTGATAATTTCTTAGGCGAAGATACTTCCGTTGCGGTGCCACCCTGCACTGTAGCTGGATTCGATGGTGTGCCGGCCAGACATTTGAATATTGGTGAGCAGTATAAGTCTTCGAAAAGATGAGATGGTGTTTGCCATTTCTTCAAAGAGGTGCTCCCGTCTTTTGGGGTTGTGATAAATCTAATAGGAGTTCTCAGAAGATTATGTTGCTGCGATGCGCTTGGAGTTTGAAGCAAGTTCGCCTGGTGGGTCTGAGACGTCGCATTGTCTGTTTGTTTACCTTCAGATCGATCCTCTGCAGTCATAGGAGCTGCCAGGTGCTCTGTGATAACGGGATCCAACAGAGAGTCACTCGAATAGTTTTCAGCCAATGGTGAAACCTCCTCAAAGCTTGAGTTGAACGAACAGGTATATCTCTTGAAGTTTTGTGAAGATATGAACGCGTGGTGCGCAGAAGTAGAAGCAATACCGCCGCACATGTTTGTCGAGTCATCGGCCTCTATGCGCGGTAGTCCCAAAGATGTGTGGAATTTCTTCAGGGAATAAGGAGGACTCAAAGTGTTATAGTTATTCTTCTGCGCCTCAGGTAACGGAGAATCTTCCTCAGCGAAATCTGCTGCCACGGTGAGTCTAGCGTGAGAAGGCATAGCAACCGGCGAAGAGTTCATTTGTAACAGTGCATTGCCACCGTCACTCTCAGTGTCCGACTGATCACAGTCTCTTTGAGGAATTTTCCTCGATCCTACGGCCTCTTCATCAATGACTTGAAACTGAAAGTAGTGATCGATATTCCGCAGTTTCTCTCTGACTTCCTCGTACGATAGCGTCTCTCCCTTGAAGAACTTCATCTCGCACCCCCATTTAACCTCCCAAAAGTGTCCCTTACCGTCACAAGACTTCTCAGTCTTGATGAAAGCCTCGTTCAGAGACAAATTATGTCTTATGGAATTCTGCCAACCGGCATCCTTCTCCCTATAGTACGGGAAATGTCCCGAGATCCAGCTGTAAATCTGCGACAGCGTGAGTTTTCCGTCTGGCGATTGCAGAATTGCCAGCCCGATCAACGTCGCGTAAGAGTACGGCGGTTTTTTGCTCATCTCGCCACAATCTCTCCTGCGTTTCAACGATTCCAGCAGCTCATCCAAGGTCAGATTACCGTTTGAACGCGATCCACCACCATCGGACTTTTGTTTCTTCGCCCTCGAGCTCGCTATCGGCGACGACAAATCTGGCGATAATGGCGCTTTCAACTTACCGTCACCACCAACACCATTTCTCTTCCTTACCGTCGAGCTAGGCGGCGTAACGACCACTTTATCAGCCTCGCTAAACCTCTTTCTCGCGTATCCCGTCTCCGAAACCTCCGTCACAGGTCCCACGTCGTGTCTCGTCTCTCCTCGCATCCCGTTCTTGCACGCAAGCCCAACCACTATCAACCACACTCTCTACCAGAAGCTATCCACAGATATATGTCCTGCAACAGACTACGAGGGGCTTCTTCACTCTTGCACTCTCGATGAGACACGAAACTTTACCACGTTTGGCGTTTTGCAACTTGACGCGTCGCGTCTCATTCTTCAACACCCAGTACAGACAAACCTCAGAGGACAGCTGGCTGGCTCAAAGAGTCCGTGATCAGCCGGCGATCAATCGCTGCTGGCACAGCCACGGCATCCGCAATGCACACATTGCTGGAAACTCACGGCTCTACCGCTTTCTTGCGCATCTTTCTCGAGCTGGGCTCTCGGCACACGGCAAATGCAGGTGCTGCCCTGTGCGGATTCCGCGGTCTGGATGCATTGCAGACAACACAGCTTCTCGTAGCCCTGTTTCCGCCACTTGGCGATCAACAGGCGGTCTGCGTAGCGCTCGCGAAGGAGCCACTGGTAAAGGTCCCGTGAAATAGCCTTTCTGCGGTAGAAAAGTGTGTAAACGTAGCGAGATCGCTCGTGGTGGATTCGCATGATCTCCCATAGCGATTCGTTGGCCTTAGAGCTCATCTTGGAGCTCTTGGACTGCTCGATGTCCTTCAATTGCAGATCGAACGCCCGTAGCGTCGGCGAAATCTTGTCGAAGCCCTCTGGAGCAGGCCGGCTGTTCTTAGTTGTGATACGCACCATACTACGAGCTAAGAGGTCGATCAGACGCCTGAAAGTGGGTTTCTAAGCCTTTGTTTCGCTACCTTCGAAATTTTTCAGTTCTACTGGCTGGTAATCATATGAGTAAGTTGCAAAAAAAATTAAATTCGACACCAGCAGGATTTGAACCAGCGCGGGCAGAGCCCAAGAGATAGCCGAATTATCCATTCGAGTCTCTCGCCTTAACCACTCGGCCATAGTGCCAAATAACTGTTGAAGTAACAGTGTCTTAAAGATGGGTATGCTCTATGAGCTATCGCTTGTCTGTAATCATCACTATATAAAGGCTATTCAGGCTGTGTAGCAGCTTTGGAAGAAATCGTATTCTAGTTGCAGCACTTTCACAAAAATGTCTTCGACATCTTCAAGGGTCATCTTGTCGGTTTCCTTCCTGAGGAAATCCAGCCACGTCTCGAAACGCTCGCCGTCGTGCAGGTCGATCCATTTCTGGTGTTTCCAGTGCAGGTCGGGTTTTCTGGGGAGATCGTGGGCCCACTTCCAGTAGATGAGTTCGGCGATCCACATAGAGGTGATCAGCTGGGGATACTTGTAGAGATCGCGTCTGGTTCTCTTTTCAACAAGCAGGTCCATGTACACCTTGACTTCAGGCAAATAGTTGTGCAGGTAGAACTCTCTCTCTTGCTTGCTGACGGCTGGCTCGAGCAGTTGCAGACAGTCGTGGAAGTAAGTGTTTTCATCGTTCGCAAAGAAACCGATCTGCTTGGCTAAGGTAATCAAACTGTTGGTGTCTGGGGCCATTGAGGTAGTGTTGCACATGCCCTTCATGCCTGATTGGAAGAACAGAAGGTCCTGGGCCAGGTAGATGTAGAGAGTCCTGTCTGATAGGGTTCCCTGGCATAGCTCTTTCGTGAGTGGATGTTCTGTGGTTCTCTTGAAAAGATCTTGGTATTTGTTGACCAAAGCTTCCGTGGTAGACACCATTTCGGTTGCTTTCTTTCTGGAACTAATAGCAGAGGACGCACTCGCCCAGCAGTGCTCTTTATAGTCAAATTTCAGTGTGGCATACTTGGATCGTCGTTCACATCAGTGGGAAGTTGACAGAGCTATCCATCTTTAATGGTTGATGCATTGGTAAACGAGGCTTTATAGTTGTTAAGTGTTTTGTTTACATGTTCTTAGAGATACTCTGTTTACATGCTTGAAAGTGACTTCAAGACAACAAATCTATAAAGACAATGAAACAAAATACAGAACATGCGAAGTTCTGTAGCTATAGAAATTTAATTAGTGATACAAAACAAGCTTCGTTCTTCAATGAAAGACGACAATAAGTAAAGGGATTAAAAAGGTTGACTTGTGAAAGATGGCAATTTTTTTTATCTTTTTATCCTGACTGGATTCAGCATTAATAATCAGTTGTTTCTCTTTTGGCGTTCTTGTAGCCAATTCTTCCATAGGAAAAGGGACATTTCCCAGGCCATCACCAAAGTGATGAACCCGACGCTTATGTTAAAGCTGAACATTGGTGTGAAACCGCGGTACTCTATAGCTTCGACAACTTGATCTGTAGATTCCATGAAAACAAGTCCACCGCAAAGCAGACAGAATGAAGTGATTAGCTCGGTGAAGGGCTTAGAAGGTTCAAAGTTCTTATTAGGAACTAAGAATAATAGTGCAAACGTCATTAACCTGAAAAAGGAGCCGTAGGAAAGTAAGTAACCCCATTGTACATGGATTGTAGTAGAAGTCTCAGAAGCCTGTGCATGCTGTGACATCAGAATACCGGTCCAAAATATAGTGAAACTTGGGAAAGGATTTGGAGAGTAACCAGGAGAACCGGCCATGACATCATCCTCTGACATATCTTCCGAGTGTTGCAGGGCGTGATTGAATTTCCAGTCATTCAGTTTGATCTCTGCGAGTAAACCGCACAAGCCACAACCGATGTACATAAACGCAATCGATACGTGCTGCAAATCCTTGGCGGTCCACGCACCACCGGCACCGGCCAAATGTTCCAAGAATATATTCGTTGACCCGTAAAAGAAAATCAAGAATGACTCCATACCTTCCATTGTAATCATACCTCTTGGCGTTAACAACCTGCGGATCGTAGATGGACTCTTACGGGCGAACTGTTCCTTGGTAATAATGACCTTGTTCCAGGCCCACCCATTGCGTCTACCAAATCCACAATATCTAGCCAACGATACCAATCCCAGGCAGATGAACACAGCACCTTTGATCCAATGGGCCAACAGATTAAACACACGACTTCCCATTCCAAGCAAATTACCCACGGCGATCCCCATGGCAACGTCTACGAACAGAAACAATAGCATCGGGTAATTGATCACATTGAATACCAAAGAAGCAAAACTCCCAAATTTCCCGGCGAGACACTGAACCAGGTCATTTGAGTAAACTTTCCTCAGTACCGAATCTCTTTTCAAAGAACTCCTGGATTTGAACCGACCGGAAAATGACCGATTCTCCAAGTCCAGCGAATCCTCATGACCCGCGTTTTTGGAGTGGCTATTCTCCGACTGCGTATCGTCTGCGTTCGTCTGAGGTGTCGAAGCTCCCTCCTCGTTGTAATACTCCAGCGGAATAAAGAAGTTCTGTTCGATCTCAGCATCGTCTCCGATGAACCACCGGGACGCCTGACAAATCAACGCAGCAACGAAATGAACCAAAACCAGGACCAAGAGAATCCACGAAGTTGCCCGGTAACCGTTGTTGGGATACCAATCGTACGGAAAACTCGCGGAGAACGCACTCAGCGCCAACAGCGACGACAGCGTGAGCACCAGATTCACGAGCAACATAGGCAAAAACCACGAAGACCCAATGCTGTTCAGAGCCAAACACACCGGATACACAAAAACAGCACTAGCCGCTAGACTCACCGCATGGTATCGCAACGCCCCCCTGTTCCCCAGTTCGGTGTTGAAAAAAGTCGTCGTGTTATACTGAGTCCAGTACAGTTTCTCTGCCGCCGTCAGGCCCGGTCTCTGCAGTATAGGCAACCCATGTAGATGCTTTGGCTCGTACGGCACCGGCACCACAGTGCTGTTGTCATCCATCGAGCTCATCTCGACCTCATTGCTGCCCATCTCCATATTTCCGTGAGCCCAGCAAACGCTTGCAAGAACACCACACACCACGTAGCCTTTCAATCTCATCCTGGCACGTTTTCAGAACTCTCTTATGCTTCCTGAACTTGCTTCAAGCCTGTTCTTCCTTTATAGAGTAGCTTAATTTTTCGCCTCAAAGGGAGTGCTTTGTAATGCTTGTCGCCTACTTGGTTGAACTTACACACCTCTACCACACAACCTATCGAGCTATATAGAGGGTCCTTGAGGTCCAGCTTGCTATGAAGGTTGGGCGAGTCCCGCGCTGAGAAGGCATGATTTTATCGTCGCTTTTTATACTTTTCCGGAAATCACGCAGTCAGGGATGGTCGTTTAGCGGCCGGGGCAAGAAAGGAAGTTGGCCGCGGTAGCCGCCGAGGGTCGGGCGGAGGCAGATGGCACGCTATGGAAGGTGGGAAGCGTGCTGGAGATGGATTTTGGGAGCGGGACGGTCGGGGTTGGTTTAGCCGCCGGCCGGCCGTGCTGTCGGTAGGCGGCAGGACGAAGAGGGAGCGTGACCGGTAGGGCTAACAGGACCAGGACAAGTAGCATCAGAGCTCAGGAACGAGCTGGAGGCTGGGCACCTGACCGGGGTTGTCGTGACAACATGGAGTCCTTTCGTACTAAGTGATGAACACACAGATGCGATTTAGCCGCCGAGCTGGGGTGTTTGGTGGGCGGTCACAGCGTTGCGAGCGTTTCAGGAAGCTCTGAGACCTCTCTGATCGGTATATCGCGCCAGTGCTGCGGTGGGAGCAGCTGATCGGCGAGTTGCAGGCGATATGTGAGTTTCTGGCGAATCTTTTCGAGCTCTGGGGTCGCTGGAAGCGACTCGAGCAGTCTCAGACCTTCCTGGCACGCGTTCCGGGCGTCCTGGCCTCTCTGAAGCTTGATCAGACACATGGCTCTGTTGCTGTGACCGACTGGGTTCGTTGAGTCCGCTTCGATGCACTGGTCGTACCATTTTAAGGCGCTGGGATAGTCCTGGGAGCGGAAACAGGCGTTTCCACGGTCTTTGCAGGTGTCAAAGGGGTTGCTCATCTCTGTGCAGTTCGTCTTTGTTCTCAGAGTGCTTGTAGTGTCTCTACGGTGTTGAAAAAATCTTTTCGATTATACTTCATTTGTCGATGAGCACTACAAAGTGGCATTGAGAGATGAGCGAGGACCATGAGGAGCTGCTGCAGGAGCTAGAGTCTATTGATGCTATATACCCTGGCTATATGACCGCAAACACTGCGGATTCCACAATTGTGTCTATCAAAGTGCCGCAGCATGAGTATGTGACCGTTCAGATATCGTTCCCTCCAGACTACCCTTCGAAGAGCGGTCCCAGAGTCATGGAGCTGAGATTCGACGACGAGTCTAAAATGGTGTCACAGGATGCAAAGTTTTTGTTGCATTTGTTCCAGGAAGTGATGGATTCGGCGTTTTACCAGAACGGCCGCAACGCTGTGTGTGTTTTTGACTTCCTCACAGAGTTGGATGGTATTCTGTATATGGAGCCCGAGCAAAAAGATGCAGTGGTAGAGAAGGTTGCGTTGCCCACCGATCCTTTCGAACACTGGTATGCTTCCGAGCCTATCACTGACCGTGGGTCCACGTTTATGGGGTTTGCAACCAGGGTGAGTTCCGAAGCTGAGGCCTTCCAGAGATTGGAGACCTTGAAGACAGATTCAAAAATCAGGAAGGGCAATCATGCGATGTGTGCTTGGCGAATAAAACAGCTGTCGCAGGACCATAAACGAGAGATCATATTCCAGGATTCGGACGACGATGGCGAAACCGCTGCGGGGTCCAGAATGCTGCACTTGATAACCATCATGGACGTTTGGAACGTCATGGTTGTCGTGGTTCGTTGGTTCAACGGAACCCACCTCGGCCCCGATAGATTTAAACATATCAATTCTGCGGCAAGAGAGGCCGTAATCAACGCGGGGGTTTGACTTGTTTAAGTATCGTATCTAGGTCATAGTCATCGTTATCGGCTTCACTTCTGGACCTCTTGCTTGATTTTTCGTCAACTGGTTCGCCAACTGTTCTTCTCCCTCTTACTATCGGGTTTACTTCTCGCTTGACGTCAGTAATACTGACATTGCTTCGTATGTTGGCTTTCCTTTTCGGTACGATAACTCTCTTCTTGAGCTTCTTGACACTCTTGGACGTGGGAAGGCTTCTCAAGTCCCATTGTGAGTTGTCAGGTATTGGTGATTTCTTTGAATCCTCGTCGGAGGGTTTATCACTGTCACTAGGGCTTGAGGGTTGCGAAAACTTCATGAACTTCATGTTCATGACCCTACTTGACAATTTAGCGTTCGATTGACTCATATTGGTGGTGCCAATGGCTCTTTTCTTGCCAAGTTGTTAGGCGATGGCTCTGTTAGCTCTTTTGTATGTAAAATTTTTTTCATCTCATCTCATCTCATCTCATAAAATGAAAAATTGTTAAGCTAAGATAATCTATCAAAGAATAATACTCCAGTGGCACCATGAAGTCTGATTTCAAGTTCTCAAACCTACTGGGAACGGTCTACAGGCAGGGGAATATTCTTTTCTCGGCGGATGGAACGCAATTGTTGTCACCTGTCGGTAATAGAGTATCAGTCTTCGATTTAATTAACAACAAGTCCTTCACTTTTGAGTATGAGCATAGGAAGAACGTGGCCACATTGGATCTAAACAGACAAGGTAATCTGTTAGTTTCTGTTGACGAGGATGGCCGTGCTATTTTAGTCAACTTTAAGACAAGGAACGTCTTACATCACTTCAATTTTAAAGAACACTGTTACAGCATCAAATTTAGTCCTGATGGTAAGTTGTTTGCCCTGGCGACTGGTAGATTTCTTCAAATTTGGAAAACTCCTCAGGCTACAGAAGATCGTCAGTTTGCCCCGTTTGTTAGATATCGGATACAGGCCGGCCATTTCCAGGACATAGTATCGCTTACATGGTCTCAAGACTCAAGGTTTATAATCACCGCTTCCAAGGATCTTACGGCTACAATATGGTCCATAGACTCAGAGGATAAAGATCTGGCGTCTACCACTTTTGCAGGCCATAGAGACGTTGTTCTTGGAGCATTTTTTAGTGCGGATCAGGAGAAGATCTATACCGTCAGCAAAGATGGAGCTATGTTCAAGTGGGAATACACTCCGAAGGACCCAGAGGATGAAGAAGATCTTTCCAAATACAGCTGGAGGATTACACAAAAGAACTTTTTCTACAATGAGCAAAACAAGGTTAAATGTGTTACTTTCCACCCTCAGTCTAATATCCTAGTTGTCGGGTTCAACAATGGTGAATTCCGTCTTTATGAACTGCCAGACTTCACACTCGTCCAGCAACTCTCCATGGGGCAAAACCCAATCAACACTGTGTCTGTGAATTCGTCGGGAGAATGGCTGGCATTCGGCTCCAGTCAACTGGGACAGCTTTTAGTTTACGAATGGCAATCTGAATCATACATATTGAAGCAGCAGGGTCACTTCGATTCCCTAAATGGATTGGCTTACTCACCCGATGGATCGAGAGTTGTCACCGCGGCTGAAGATGGTAAGATCAAGGTTTGGGATGTTGTATCAGGCTTCTGTTTGGTTACATTAGAAGGTCACACCTCATCTGTCACTGCTGTTCAGTTTGCCAAGAGGGGACAGGTTCTCTTCTCTTGCTCTTTGGATGGTACAGTGAGGGCATGGGATTTAATAAGGTATCGTAACTTCAGAGTTTTTACGGCAGCTGAGAGAATACAGTTCAATTGCTTAGCAGTCGATCCATCTGGTGAGTGTGTCTGTGCTGGCTCTCTGGACAGTTTTGATATTCATGTTTGGTCTGTGCAAACTGCCCAATTGTTAGATTCTCTGTCGGGTCATGAGGGACCTGTTTCGTGCTTAAGTTTCAGTCAGGAGAACAGTGTTTTAGCCTCTGCATCTTGGGACAAAACCATCAGAGTTTGGTCCATCTTTGGCAGATCTCAACAAGTCGAGCCAATCGAAGTTTACTCTGATGTTTTGGCACTGACCACCAGACCAGATGGGAAACAAGTCGCTGTGTCCACATTAAAAGGACAGATTTCAATATTTGACATCGAAAATGGTAAGCAGGTTGGTAATATTGATTGTAGAAAGGACATTATATCCGGAAGACACTTGGAAGATAGGTTCACGTCAAAGAATTCAGAGAGGTCTAAACATTTCACTTCAATCAACTATAGTTTCGACGGTCTCGCAATCGTAGCAGGCGGTAATAACAACTCGATTTGTCTCTACGATATTCCAAATGAAGTGCTGCTGAAAAGGTTTGTTGTCTCCAGAAATATGACATTAAATGGGACGATGGAGTTCCTAAACAGCAATAGAATGACGGAAGCAGGATCCTTAGACTTGATCGACACGGACGGCGATAACTCAGATTTGGAGGATCGTATAGACAATACGCTGCCCGGTTCAAGAAGAGGCGGCGATCTTTCTACAAGAAGAGTGAGACCCGAAGTAAAAGTGACATCTGTCCAATTTTCACCAACGGCGAATGCATTTGCTGCTGCTTCAACCGAAGGGCTGCTCATATATTCTGTTGATGAGGCCTTCACTTTTGATCCTTTTGACTTGGATGTCGATGTAACTCCACAAACTACTTTGGAAGCATTGAAAGAGAAAGAATACCTGAACGCGTTTGTTATGGCCTTCAGACTGAACGAGGAGTACTTGATTCACAGAGTTTACGAAGCTATACCTGTATCAGAGATAGCCCTAGTCAGTGGTAGCCTACCGGTCGTTTATCTTTCCCGAGTGCTTAAGTTTATTGGGGATCTAGCAATGGACTCTCGCCACATTGAGTTCAATTTGCTGTGGATTAAATCCCTACTATCAGCACACGGCAGCTACATTTACTCCAGAAGGCACGAGTTTGGAACGGCGGTCAGATCGATACAAAGATTCATTGGTAGAGTGGCAAGAGATGTAGTGAATACCACAACCAAAAACAAATATGCATACAATTTCATCTCAACCACAGATGGAACAGTGATAAAGGATGAAGACGACAGTGAGCTTCAAATCAACGGCGAAGATCCTGACGATTCAGATGAAGATATGGCAAGTGTTTCTGATGACGAGGAAGCCTGGCAGGGTTTTGATGAAAAGGTCAAAAATTTACCACTGGAAGAGGATGCTAAAGACTCGGATGATGATGAGTTGATATAGACGTTATATAGTACCAGAAATTAATACAAGTTACAACAATTGTGTTTTACATATGGCATAAGCTATTTTTCAATAATAACTATTAAGAATCAAGCGATGAGCAGTTCAAGAAATATAATACACTTACAAAGATAACTGCTCCAAAATGCCTGCTGGTATAATCGATCCCGTTCTACAAGTGCTTTCTAATCTTGAAAGTGCATTGATCAACATATGCGATGATACTAAGGCTTACGAAAGCATATTGACTGAGCTGGGTCATATAGTACAAAGGTCAGCAAGCGATGAAGAGTATAGGCTGGAATTGGCTTCTTCTGAAGAATTATGGAATAGTTTGAGGTTAGTTTTGAATAAAGGCAGCGACTCTTGTGATAAAGCCATGCAAGATAAGGAAACAGCTATCAGATACGTGCGTATGGTGAGAGGTGTTGTGCTACTAATGAGGAACATGTCAGCTAGTAACCAGCAATTACCCAGACAACTTCTGCTGCAAAACCAGTGTATTTCAACTTTTCTGCGAATTGCAGAGCTGAGTCCCTGCATTGACGAAATGATGGGCTCTTACTACGCAATAACTGTCAGCTTATTGCACAACATAACTAAAGAGATGAGCGCATGCGGGTTGATAACAAAGCCTTTGATGCGTTTTTTAGAGTTTCCACACAAGTATTTGGTCTGCAATTATGAACTGTCATACTGCTATGCGACGTTCTTCCTTAATTTGACTGCAAACGACGAATTTCTCTACAACTTGTTCAAAGAAGAACTTTGTAGCAAGATCTTGTCCAGATGCTTGCTTTCAGGCATTTGCAAGCAACACACTGTCATTTCAAAACACCTCGCTGAAGCAAATCCACGTCTAGAAGAGTACGAAATCACTTCTTTGGATGCTGCCATGCTCAAAATATTCAGCAGCTTTGCTGTTAACGAATCTTTCAGCCACTATTTGATTTCACTTGAGAAGGAAAACGTTGTGCTGTTCTTCGAGTTGTTGAGGTGTCTACAACTCGTAGTTACCAGTAGCGAGAAATGGGATAAGTTTGAACTTACAGCGATGATGACATGGTGTTATCCCCTGCTGCAAGAAGCCGCCAAAGCCGCCGCTCTGTTTCTAGAGGCCAAAACTGAGAATGAGCAGGAGGCAGCTTCGCTACACAACAAACTTACCATAATACTTGACATTTTATCCACTGTAACTCAATATGAGCAGGTTCAAAAATTTCTGCTCGCCTATGATGCCCTGGAAGTTTTGATAACTCTACTTAGAGCATTACAAAACAATTTAATTCACGTCAACTTCTACAAAAATCCCAATGGAACCATCAAAGGAATCAAGGCCTCGGATGCTGTTGGAAATAAGCTCAACGATGACCAACTGCTCAGTCATAGGATCGACTATGACAATTTCCAGATAAAAGCGACCAATTTTCCAGAATGCAAATTGCTGATCATTGAAATACTAACAATGCTGGTGCATAGCCGGCGAGAAGTGCAAGATAAAATACGAGAATTAGCCGGTCTG
This sequence comes from Torulaspora gathmanii, assembly GCA_030580195.1. Lineage (NCBI taxonomy): Eukaryota > Fungi > Ascomycota > Saccharomycetes > Saccharomycetales > Saccharomycetaceae > Torulaspora > Torulaspora gathmanii. The sequence goes on along the minus strand of JAKTSM010000002.1, from coordinate 871,041 downwards.
GAACTTGTTTTTTCCAATTGCGTTATAGACGATAATGATCCATTCATAAAAGAGAGGAGCGTTGTGTGCATCAAGTTTCTGCTGAATGATAATGCGGCAAATCAGGATTTTGTCGCAAAGCTTGAAGCCAAGAAAGTTGTACAGGATGATGCCTTATCTGCCGCAGGCTACGAAGTCAAAGTCAGCGGTTCGGGTGAATTGTCGCTAGGCACAATTCCTCAGAACCAGTAGATGGAACACGGATTTGAAAGATCATTATATTTTATAGACGGGGTGTTCATATTTGCTTCTTTTATCTAATGAGTTCACAACCCCATTTTTGCAAGCTCCTCTTCGATGACGCTCTTGACCAATTCGACGTCAGCCTTTTCAACTAGTCTAATCTTCTTCTCTAGAGTTCCTAGCTTCTTCAACTCGGCTGGCAACACATCCTTTTCGAAGGAGTAACCACTGTAGGAGGTCAAAGCGTCATTGACAGCATCCGCAAATTTGGCTGGGTGAGCAGTAGAGAGAGAAATGTAGTGCATAGAAGAGTCATTGTCAGCAGCAATCAACCTCCCAGTAGCGCAGACACCAACAGCGGTGTGAGGGTCCAAAACGTACTTTTCAGGTTTCTGGGAATCTTTGTACATTTTCTTGATAGTAGCAGTGGTTTCAGTGTTGGAAACTCTTTCGGAAGCGAAGTCCTTTAGAGCACCTTCAATGACAGCTTTATCAACGGTAAACTTGCCCTTGGTCTTCAATTCTTGGAACCAAGTGCCACAGATGTCTCCAGCCTTCAAGGCATCGTGGTTTGCCAAATTTTCGTAAGCTAGATACCACAGCAGTCTTTCAAAGTTAGACGATATCAGGATATCCATTGCTGGTGACAGAGTTGCAGCAACCTCATCAGAACGTTCGTAAGTGCCAGACTTCAAAAATCTGTCTAGAATGTCATTTTCATTAGTGGCAATGACTAATTTCTCAACTGGCAGACCCATCTTCTTGGCGAAGTAGCCTGCCAAGATATCACCAAAGTTACCACTTGGGACAACAAACTTGACCTTATCAGCCTTACCGTTAGTGGCCTGGAAGTATGAATAAAAGTAGTAGGTCATTTGAGCCAGGATTCTAGCCCAGTTGATAGAATTGACAGCACCTACGTTGTGTCTAGAGTTGAAGTCCTTATCACCGAAGATAGCCTTCACAATATCTTGACAATTGTCGAAAGTTCCCTTGACGGAGAGAGTTTGAACATTCTTGTCCGAAACAGTGGTCATCTGTTCTTCCTGGATTGGAGAGATTCTGCCAGTTGGGTAGAGAATGAAAACGGAAATGTCCTTCTTGCCTCTCAGACCGTAAATAGCGGCGGAACCAGTGTCACCAGAAGTGGCACCCACCACTGTGATTTTCTTTCTCTCTTCTTGTGGCAAATCCTTGTTGGTCTTTTGTAGGAAGTATTCGAACAAGTTGCCTAGGAATTGTAAAGCCACATCCTTGAAGGCATAGGTTGGCCCATGGAAGAGTTCCAAAACGTGTAGGTTCTCCTTGTCACCTGTAACATTTTTTGCCAGCGGAGTGACGTTTGAGTCGCGGAAGGTAGAGTAAGACCTGTCGATCAAGTCTTTCAAGTCGGCATCTGGGATCTCATCTTGAGCCACGTACAATCTCATGATTTCAAAAGCCAGCTCTTGGAATGAAAGTTTCGACCATTTACCAAAAAGAGTCTCCTGCGAAACTTGTGGAATGGTTGGTGGGATGAACAAACCACCATCGCTAGCCAGACCTTGGATAACAACTTGTTCGAAGCTTTTCGTCTCTTCGGCGGAAGATCTGGTGGATCTATAAACTTGAGAAGGGGAAACCATTGTTGCAGATCCTGTTGGAGGCTTAAACACAAAAGATCAAAGAGCAAAACAGAGCACTCTTCTATATAACAACTATTGAGTCATCTCTATGATGATTTAATTGAAAAATTTTGGCATTACTATCAACTGCGCTTCTAGTCGCCTCGTCGCTTTATACGACATATTAAGTCCATTCATAATGAAGGAACAAGATACATTCAGAGATAAACCAGGTCCAATTACATCCTGCCGTTGGCCAGTAACACTCCTAGATTTTCGAATAGCATGGTCTGGTTTTCTTTGTAAAATTGTGATCTTCTTACGCTGTCCTCATTGAAACCTTCATCACCTGACAAGACTTTGAGGGCGTTCGCCGTGGACGCCATGTAATCCTCTAGAAAGCGGGCAGGATCCTGTGAGAGCTTGTGGTAGAATTGGTATCTGTTGGAGCTTGCGTTGAGTTGTAATTGGAGGGCGTTCGTGCGAGCGTCAAGTTTTTGGAGCTCGTCTTGCATTCCTGTAGAGAGTTTATTGAAATCAGCTAGCAGAGATATACCTTCTTCAGCTAGTTCGTCCAGCGGTTTTTGGCCAGCGATGTGAGCGCCATTGCCTGGGACTTCCAAGTCAAACACCACTTCACCGTAAGTGGAGGCCTTATCCACTCGTATCGTATAATCTATTTTGATTGGAGGAATAGGCGATATGTGAGCATTGATCAGAGGTGGGATTTCGGAAAGTTTTAGAACAGGTGTTTGAGATTCTTCATCCGCACCCGATTTGTTGATACGCAATTTCTGTAGTGCAGCGTCAAGTTGCACCATCGTCTTTTCGCCATTGGTGCTATCTGAAGAGCTGTTGATCGTGCTCTGCACATTGGCGTTGTCGTTGATTAGCAGATTGTTCATCAGAATGTATTTGTAAAGAGAATACAACGCTTCATGCAACGAACCGTGAGAAATACCAATTAATGCGGTCAACTCAGGTGAATACTCCAGATCGTCGCCCGTTAGACCTTGCGGCTGAATCGTTATAGTACAGTCCACATTCTCAGATCCAGGTCTTTTAATATCCAGACCATCGAAGTCTACTGGGTTCTTAGGATCGAAATGCCATTCGACAGCATCTGCTATGTCACTGGATGCCCTCTCAGCGCTTGATCCCTGGTCTTGGCCCCTCATCCGCCCAGTCGTGCTTCCGTGTGCATCTAGATCTCCCACTCCGCCCGGTAACTGAAGTGGAAGCGACATGTTGAGCATACTATCTGAGGTTTTTTCTCCCATTCCACCCATCGTCACGTCTTGCTCGTCCGATTTTTCCTCGTCTTTCTCTTCCTTCTTAGGTTTTTTGAAATCAACCGCTATGGCCTGCAGAAAAGCACTAAATTTGGGCCTTTCAGGATCTTGAACGTCCCTGTTGTCCAGCAATCTGCCCTCGATTCTCATAGTCCACGTACCATCAGTAGACTCTTTCTCCGGATTCTGCCATTGTTGGTCCTCCGCAATGTTAGACACGAAAACTCGTAGATATTTGACATCCTTTTTACTTTGTAGATTCTGAGAAGTCTTTGAGTTGTTCCACTGCGAGACGCTTTGACGAAGATCGATCTTCTTCCTTGCCAAGTAAACATCAAGTCTCTTCTCGGACTCTATCAGTTTCTCGTACAAGCCCAATTCTGGAACGAGATCACTCAAGTATTTTGGAATATATGAATCTGTGGGTTGTGTGGTTGGTACAGGGTTCGTTTGTTGACCGTTTGCTGTTCCGTTAGCTTCTCTACCCGTTTGTGAGACTGCAGCGTTGCCGGCGGCTCCAAACGCAGACGAACTGCCCAAGTCACCTTTCATGGGCTTGCTACCATTCATTTTGGACATGATCAAGCTATAAACTCTCTCCTGTTAGTTGTTATCTGTCTCGATTATCTGTTGAAGTTTTGTTTTTGACTACAATAATTCAAGCTTGAACCTTGAAATTTTTTCAACTGAAAGTGAATTGAGATAAACTCACATTAACGGTACCTGAAAGCAGTCTACGACTTCTTCAAACTGTTCTAAAAGCTTTGAGAGTGTATTAGATCAATATCTGAGAGAACGAACCATGTTCAAAGCTTCTGCCGTTCGATTGAGCGCCTTGTCCAAGCGTACCAAAAGAGTGAGAGTACAATTGCTGAAAGATTTCCCCATGTTCAACCTCTACATGGGCCAAGTGACGAATGTTAAACCTTCCTTCATGAGAAATTACCTGCACAACTTCAATGGGGCTCGCTATATAATGGCTGAGAGCGACATCGATCTAGAGCTGTTGAGTCGAAGTCAGGCTAGAGAAGCATTGATGAAGGACATACCTACGAAGAGTGATGCCAAGACCATATCGGAAGACGCGCAGAGAGACGTGGCGCAAGAAGTGGCGGATGCTGTAAAGGTGAAGCCGGCCAAGAGGACAGAGCCAGAGCAAGAAAAACCAAAGGGCGTGCTGGACAAGAAAATCACGATCAAAGATGTCAAGATTCCTGGTCTTGATCTTTGAAATTATGGACAAGTTTGGGTTGAGAGCAGTAAATTAGTACATAAAACAAAATTTGTAAATAGAAAGACCTCACTATGGTCCAATTCACATTCTGACTTTTTGCTTGTTTCTCAAACGTCTTTCTCTTTTCTCCTTCATCTTTTGATCGACCTTTTCCTGCTCACCTGAAGCTTTTAGTTGACGTCTTCTCTCCTTCTCTGCCTCTTGCTTCTTCTCTTGCGCCATCTCCCTTTCAACTTGCTGCATGGCTTTGATCACTTTAGCCAACTCTTGACTACGCAATTGGTTTGATTTCCTCAAAACTTCACTGGTGATGAAAACTTGTGGAGACTTTTGTACAAATTCGCGGGTAACGGTATCAACAATTTCAACCACGGCTCCAATAAGTTCTTTCAGCAAGGTCAATTCCTGTTCACTTGTTGGCACTTTAGTACGGATAACAACACGAGGTTGTTGAACAGATTCCCATAACTTATCAGTCAACGGCTTCTTTGTGGGCAAATCGGTGAAGGCAATACATTGCAATAACTTACCAGCTCTCTTCAACAAGCTCTTGAATTCGGCGTCGGTGTAATGAGAGATAAAGCCATTCAACTGGTTGGTCTCAGACATGAAAACGTATTCAACAGGCAGGTTGTCACTTTCAGAAGTCCGAGTTAGCGACAAGTAGTAATTGTCACGACGCAATTCATTCATTGACGATTTGTTAACCACAGCTGTGATGAACTTAAACTTATTGGCGATCTCTTTGGCGTCTGCGTTTGGCTTGGCGGTCTCGCTGCCGACATATACACCATTGGGCTTGATTACCACTTCACAGTGTTCAGCAATGTCCTGGACAACCATCGATGGAAACACAAATCTTAACAAGCTCTCAACTAGCATAGCGACAGGGTTACTGCGGGAAAACATGTGGACTCTCACGCTCAAGCTAGCAATGGCTGAACGGCCAGTGGCAAATGTCGAGAACCAAGTCTTTTGGCGCTCCTCAACGTAAGGGATCTTGGTTCCATCACCCTTGGAGAATCCGACACGAGCAAATTGTAATTCGTCCTGTAGGAAAGCATTTACCGACTTAAATAGCTTCTTGGCACGATTCTCGTTAATAAACACACCGTACTTGTAGGCAAGGAAGACCAAACCAAGTATTGACAAAGCAATCAATTCAAAAGTCCAATTGTAAACTTTGACTCTCTCCAGAAAAGACATATTCTTCTGCTCTTCGAACGTCAAAGACAGATACTTGGCGTTCAACGCCGTCACTTTCTCGGAAAGTTTCAGCACAGGTCTTAGCAAACTCGACATTTTTAATCACTTATAAATGATATGCCGGTCAATTGAACCCTCAAAATTCTCCAAACCTAAGCAATACCTCTCAGAATTGAGTGGGTTCGTTGTCCATGGTCTCTTGAAGCGGCGATGTCTTGAAAAGATCACATACCAATTGCAGGTCACGTGAAAATAGTATTCTACAATGATTTTACCTGACACTACACAGTTGAGATCTATTCCTACTTTCTGCGCTTGGCATTGGCTTGCCCGTCATGATCAGTAGAGTCGCCGTTCATGATTTGCGATCTGATAATCTCTCTAATGTAATTTTCCAGTTCTTGCTCTGCGTTTTCGCCCTGTATGATTTGCTCCAGCTTCTGTCTTCTGGCCTGTGACTCTGGGTCGTTGGCATCCTCAGGTTCAGTCTCGAGGGTGTATCGTATACTGTCCTTGAACTGTTCCAACTGCTGTTGGTCGATTCCAAGACTGTCCTGGTCCTGTGGAACACCGCTTTGGACTCTCATGTACTGGATGAGTTCTGGTGACTCCGCATTTTCTTCGAAGCTCTGCAAAGCGGTCTTGTCGTCGTTGTTGGTCAGAGAAATGTCTCCTCCGAGTTCCTCGATGATCACTTTAGCGGTGTTGGCGTCTTCGCAGTGGTGCAGAGGAGTATCACCGTCGCTGTCTCTCACGTTGATGTCACCACCATACTGTTTGCATAGCTTTCTTAATAGATCAATGTGACCGTAGGCCGCTGCTGCGTGCACTGCCGTATATCCATTGGGGTCCTTACTGTTAGCGTTCAACTCATTGTCTCCAGATAAAAGCTGTTCTACCAAGTCCTCTCGACCATCACTTGCTGCAGTCCAGATGTTCATGATGCTGGAGCCTTCAAACTACCTGTAGATAATGCAGTTTGGAGATAGCTTGTTCTAAGTTCATTGAAACTTTTCATTGATGAGATGCGAGATGTCCAATGAAAAAAATCGACCATAATAAGATCTGTTGAAGCAGAAAGGCCAATTGATACTGGTTTCTGATCTCAATGAGTCGGCCAGTAGCTCCTACACCTCCAAGAGAAGAATTGAAGAAGGCAGATCCACCGAAGGATCCGGCCTCCGCCCAAGGTTTCCAGTGGTGGAGACGTACATTTCAGTATAAGACCGGTCTGGGTCTCACTGAAGAGGAGAAGAAGCAATACGAAAATGACTACCAGTTTGTGCTACAGCGTAAGCAGTGTAAGGAATGTTACGATTACAGGGATTGGATCTTGAAGTATTCCCCGACCGTGCGTTTTATGGCTCAGCAGATCTCAAAGTTGAACGCTAAGAGCACGGGAAAAGTTCTCTCTTTTGATGAGTCAAAAATCATCTGCGATGTTTGTCCAGATTGGAAGAGTGGTGGGTTCCATCCGGAGCTTGGTATATTACTGTGTCAGAACCGTATACGTGATAAATGGCATTTGGAAGACACATTAGCACACGAAATGATCCACTACTTCGATAACATGAAGTGGCAAGTGGACTGGCTGAATTTAAAGCACCATGCTTGCTCTGAAATAAGAGCTTCATCTTTGAGTGGCGAGTGTCGTTTCTCGCAGGAATTTGCCAGAAGAGGATTCGGATTTGAAGTGAGCAGAGGTCACCAGGAATGTGTTAAAAGAAGGGCTACGATTAGTGTTATGGGGAATCCCAACTGCAAAGACGAAGAGCACGCCAAAGCTGTTGTTGAAGAAGTATGGGACAGTTGCTTTAGCGATACCAGACCGTTTGAGGAGATATATAGGTAGTTCTTCATTACCTCTTGTAAATATCAATATCTTATATAAGTTATTCCTGAAAGCGACACTTAGTGAAATAAACATGAAATCGTTATGACTGAACTAATCAAATAGTATGTAGAGATCTAAATAGTTAGATACAACGAACATAACATGCTAGGACCCGTGCAAATACCAACCCAGAAAAAGATGTTACCGAGAACGGTCCTCTTTCTCAGAAATCTTGAGTTGCTCAAAGCCACTAGAGGTAACTGATTCATTTGGAGGAAGAACAAGTATACCCTGAATCTTTTGAACAGGACATACATGGCCATTTCGTGAACCACCGCACTCAGGAAAAAGGTCATCAAGGTTGCTTGGTTTTTGTTCAATTGCAAAGCACTCATAGAACTGTGATAAACGTGTCTCAATAGAAATTTATGCACTGGAACGTTCCAAATACGACTGAACTCATCCCAGGAGACACAATTCCACCAATCACCATAGAAGTACCTGTCACCAAAACAAGTCAACTCAGCGATACAGTTCAATATAGCATCCCAAATGAGGTAAAAGTTCAAGAGATACATTGCGATAAACGCTGGAATATAGTCGACCAGAATAAAACTCCATTGTTTCAATCTATCGGCCAAAGTAGTCCATGGCGCATCCCTGATGCTAATAGCCTTGACGGCAAGTGGGTACATGTATGTCTGAGCCAAGACCATCATAACAAACATAGTTCCAAAGATTGCACACAGCTTTTCAAACACGTAATCCCATCTAACCTTCTTTGTTCTAGGATACTCGATCTGATACACTAATGTTGGGAACATTGTGTACATGAAGAAGTTCTTGACATTGATGTTCTGTGGGAAGGGCTCAGTGCTCGATTGAGATTCCAGTTCAGAAGTACAAAAGTCTCTGCTTCTCTCGAGGGTAGCAATGACGTTTGCATCAGCGGTGTCCTTGTACTTTGCCAGAGCATTCTTCGAAAACCTTAGTTCATCTGAAATGTTCCATAGGTAACCATTGTAGAAAGCAAAAGAATGCATCTTCATCAACAAAACCAAGGAGTGCAAAAACAAGAAGATCTTAGCGACCCAATGTAGCTTGAGAACGTTCTCTGTTAGGAACATGTAGAAGATGACAAAAACGAACTCATAAATGGAAGTTAACGTAAATCCCGTGCTTGACCATTTCATGTAGTTATTTTTGCAGAGCCAATGGATGGCAAATACAAAATATGTGTTTAAGTACATCAGGAAATCAACCCATGCCACGGTGAGGAGCTCTGAAGTCATGAATTTCAGAATCTCCGAATCACCTAAATTTCCATCATGCTCCAAGTAGTAGTTAACAAAGACCTTCACACAACTCAAGGCCACAGCTAACCAGAATAAAATGTAAAAGCCCGAAAAACTGGGGTGTAGCGTTTCGGTTTCAACGACAACGTCTCCCCTACTGGCATTTTTACGTCTCTTTTTCGCCTCTTTGATCTGCCGCTCCAGTGTAGGTCCCTCAAATTTAGTTCTAATCTGTTCACTGATGGTACCATCCAAGATACTTGGTCTAGTATCGAACGCAACGTCACCGAAATAGGATATCTTCTGGTTGGAGTCACGACGAAATCTCAGTTTCTCCTTTCCATGCAATTGCTTCAAGTGAATCTTGAATCCCGGCTCCACAGCCTCCTGATCATCCGCAACATTATCCACAACCACTGGGAGCTTTTTTTCGGCAGCGGCGCCCGCTTCCTCAATGTCCTGTGTCCCTGATCCACTTCCTTCCCCTGCCTTGCCGCTATGGAAGACGGTTTCCCCTATAGCCACGATATCACCTTCTGAGGCAGCCACTGCGGCTGCTTGCAAGCTCTCATCACTAATAGATTGATCCTCAACAGCCTGGAAACTTTCGTCATCTCCTTCCTCATCCACAATGATAGACTGCCGCTTGTTCTCCACAGAATTAAGCTTCTGAATCTTCAAGAACTGCTCATTTTGCAGCAAGTTCTCTGACATTTTTGTTCTCCCTATTTCTTAGTGCTCCAACCAGATTGTAGCCCTCTAACAACAGATCTAGCAAACAGTACGAGCTAGTCAAGAAGTGAAAACCCAATACCAACAATTAACCTACCGCGAACTGATACACCTTGATGTCCTTTTGTATCCTCTCGTACAGGGTTTCGTTAAGCAGCATTAATAATTCAAATAGTGATCGACATTGATCGGCGATCATCGCACACGACGGCCTCGGCAGCGTCCAACAGGCATAAAGTGTGTCTGCAGAGCGATACCAAGCGCTGTTAAGCCTCTTGGGAACTTATTTCCGATCTTAAAGTTCAATTGTCCATGACTAAGCCAATTTCGAGGTTTCAGGCTTCCTAATTGCCTGGCTTCGGGGTTTATGCTGCCGCATATTCTCAATGCGCGAGGGCAGGAATGGACGGAGCCCACCGGTAGGCGCAGGTCATAAATCAGTTTCCATTTGGTTGGAAGACTTGTGGCTAAGTAATCGCCGTCTTTGTCTAAATCATCAGACAAATCCTCTTCGATATGATGGGATTCGAAAAGATCACGAGACTGCAGCTTAAAGGCTCGCTAACCAAGTGTTCGTGCTAGGGAATTCGAAGAACTAAAGAGCCTCTGAATCGTTGAAAGAGCGTCTAGCGTTCATGTAGTGACCATCATAGGCTCGCAGCGAATCGCTCTTCCGTACCATCGTTACGCGGTCAGTTCGACCCAGGAAAAGCTCTTGCAGAGGGAATAGTGCATGTTGAAATTGTATTCGACATTAACAGAGCGACATCTAGCGTTCGAGCACCATGTAAACTATCTTAAATTGGTAGCTCATCCTGTTGTTATGATTACTGTGCGTTTTCTCAGTAGCGTCGGTGAAAAAAAAAATTAGGCGATGAGTAGTGATTTGAGACCTACAAACAGAGCACTATACCATAATAGATCGATCTTGATCGGTATTCGAGTTGCAAGATGTCTCGCCCAGAAGATCTAGCACCACCAGAAATTTTTTACAATGATTCAGAGTCACAAAAATACACATCCTCTACAAGAGTGCAACATATCCAGGCAAAGATGACCCTGCGGGCGCTGGAGCTTCTCAACATCCCGCCTTCATCGTTCGTTCTGGATGTTGGTTGCGGTTCCGGGTTGAGTGGTGAGATCCTTACAGAAGAATATGGTCACATTTGGTGTGGACTAGACATATCGCCTAGTATGCTGGCTACAGGGCTCACAAGAGATGTGGAGGGGGACTTAATGCTCCAAGATATGGGTCAGGGTATACCGTTTCGTGCCGGCACTTTCGATGCCGCAATTAGCATCAGTGCCATCCAGTGGCTGTGCAACGCAGACACATCATACAACGATCCACGCAGGAGACTCATGCGATTCTTCAACTCGCTTTATGCCGCACTAAGGAAAGGCGGCAAGTTTGTCGCCCAGTTCTACCCCAAGAATGACGATCAGGTAGATCAAATTTTACACTCGGCTAAAGTCGCAGGTTTCAGCGGTGGTCTTGTCATTGACGATCCGGAGTCGAAGAAGAACAAAAAATACTACCTGGTACTCAGCTCAGGATCACCAAACTCCGCAAATGAACAGGTCAACCTGCAAGGTGTAACAATGGATCAAGAGGAGCACCCGGGCAAGACTAGGAGAGACAAAAACGCTAAAGAGTCGAAGAAAACCTACATTCTGAGGAAAAAGGAGCTGATGAAGCGTAGAGGAAGGAAAGTTGCCAAGGATTCGAAGTTTACTGGTAGAAAGAGGAGACCTAGGTTCTAGTTATGTACAATTTACCATTATTTGTAGTATTCTAGCTTCTGTTACCCGGAGATCTGTCAATGTTTGAATCATATACCAAGAACCTGCAAATTTCATTCAGTCAAACGACAGGATTAATGCCACACAAATAGTACCGCTGCCATTGCCAAATGTTGTCTGGGATGTTGAGGAATTTTGTCCCTGGATTGGGATCTAGAACGTTTCTCAGAAGTTATCAAATTGCATCCACAACGAGGAAAGTTATACCCGTATATCCAACCGTAGAAGAAACGAAGAAACGGAACCTCGTAGAGACGCTAGCGAAGCAAGATTTGGACGCCAAGTTGGACCCTACGGGCTGGAGAAGAAAACTTGTTGGTAAGTCGGCCAAGGAGAGTTTGAGTGCCGGAGACGTTGTCCGTGTGGTTTACGACTCTAAAAAATGCTCGTACGACAATTTTGTGGGCTACGTGCTTGCTGTGAATCGTAAGAATCTCGTCCAGGATGCAACATTACTACTGAGAAACCAGATCTCCAGAACTGCTGTGGAAGCATTGATCCCAGTATTCTCGCCTCTGATCGAAAGAATTGATGTCTTGAGAAGAGCAGATGGTAGAAGAAAGAGAAATAAGCATTACTACATCAGGAACACCAGGCTGGATGTGGGCGATTTAGAAGCCAGTTTGAGAAAGAAAAGGTGATATAGATCTTCGTAACGGCACTTGTACATATCTGAGGTAACTTCATGGAAATATTATTCTATGTGACATACATAGTATCTAATCGTATTTGTAAATCTTGGCATTAACTCTTTCTTGGTTAGAGGAGAACCCGGTAGCTTGTCTCTCTTTTTCGGCTTTTTCCTCCTTCTCAGCTTCCTGTAGGAGTTTATCCCAACGACGTTGTTCGCTGTTCTTTTGCTTGTTTGGATTCAAACTTTGTTCATACATGCTCAAACCCATTGAACCCAGCAATAGAGCCACGGTGATGAACTGTGCGTACATTCTTGCTTGCACGGCTTTTTGAGTGGTCGTCATGATCTTGTCCCTGTTGACAACAACCCACGATCCGTACATAGATGCTGCCCATAAAGCAGTGATGATCTTATATTTGTTATCAGACAAACTTTCCACGAATTTCTGCTTCAAAGGCAAGTTCTTCCATCTCTTGTGTTCTGCCAGAGCTTCGCTTGATTCGGGACCTGAACTGTACATCAACTCATCGAATTTATTAGATGCTTCCTCAGCACAGATGGCTGTTAGAAGTGTAGGTGGGGTGATGAATAGTGCAGTCTTGATAGAGTAAGTCATAGCTTTTGGGTTGAATTTTGGATATCTCATAGGTGCAAATTTGAAGATTGCGCCAGAGATGATAAACCCGGCAATGGCACCCTTCAAACCACCAGCAAAGGTGTGTGATCTGTGGGCATCAATCTCTTCTGGTGTAAGAATCTTCATAATTACTTGGCTCTGTCAACCATCTTTCAAGTACCAAATCTTTGAATATTGTGTGGAAAGGCCCTTTTTTATACACTTTTTCAAGAGACTAACCAGTAATCTGCCAGAGAAAAAGAAAAAGACTGGACCTGCAAGGCTAAAGAGAGCTATTTTATCGCAACAGGCGCAGTTAATGTGAAAATCGCCTATTACCATGGCAAGCGTAGTCCTAATATGCATAAAACCACTTTACTGGTGTGAATTTTAGACTCTGTGCAAGATGTAAAAGAAAATGGTTTGATAATTTCCCATTACTGACAATTCCGACCGAGCGTCAGTGAGATATATTTTACAGTGAAGTGGAATGTGTAGTGCAAGACTTACATCGGTCAAGCGAACTCATCGTTGCCGTGCAGGAATGTTTCAGGACACACGGTAAACGACATCGAGATGCCATCTTAAACGAGTCATTCACTGTCTTGAAAATCTACACGTATCGCCAGCCACAAGAGTAAGCGCTGAAACCGTGAGTCTTGTGGCATATTAAAAATACTTAGGCTCAATTAACATGTTGATTTGACCTATAGGTAAACTAGTGGGTTCATTATGAGTGTCATCATCATTCATGTAGATTATTAAGCCAATTATAACGCCGACTTCAGAAAATGGTGCCACAGCTGTGTACAGTTAAAGCCGAAAACTGCAAGATCATTGGCCAACCGGAAGAATCACTGACGACGGCGCGTCACAAATTCGTGGTCTGTCGTCGGACACAGTAAATGTGAATATATCGATATTTTATTTATGAACAATACAAACACCCTCTCGAGGTGGGCTGCTACGGGATATATAGGCCACAGATAGCAGCTAAAATTCAGATCAATGAGATTAGCTTCTTTATTAATTTGGATAGCTTTAGTTACCGGATATGGATCTGCAGAAGAATTTTTAATAAGATTCAAGAGTCCGAAAACTTTTGATATATTTATGGGCCCAGGTATGGAGCGGCTACGATCGTTAAAGGATTTTGTTCACTGTAAAATAGGTAAGTCATTTTCATTTGGCTCATTCAGAGGTCTTACTGTTGACGTCTCACAGGAATTAGCGGCAATGATTAGAAAAAGCCCGTTGGTAGCAGATGTTGTTCCCAACCTACAGTTCACTGCATTCGAGGAAGACGTAGGGAAAGATGAAGAGGAAGCTCCAAGACGTAGAGCCCGTTATGATACGAGATTCACTAAATTGCAAAAGGGAGCTCCAAGACATTTATCCCGCCTGTCTCGCCGTTCACAGTTGCCCTACATTTTCAGTGACACTAATGACCATAGAGGAAGCTTCAATTATTACTACAACAGAAAGTACAAAGGTGAAAACGTCAATGCTTACATTATAGATACTGGAATCTACAAAGAGCACCCTGACTTCCAGGGCAGGGCTGTTTTCGGACGGGATCTTACCGGTGAAGGTCCTGGTGATGGAAACGGTCATGGAACTCACGTAGCTGGGATAGTTGGCTCCAGGAGTTTTGGTGTCGCAAAAAAAGTTACTATGGTCGAAGTCAAAGCGCTAAACGCTAAGGGCCAGGGGAACTTGACAACAGTGATTAGCGCAATGGAGTTTTCAGTGAATCATTGTAGGACATCCGAGAGTAAGGGCTGTGTGATCAACTTGAGTCTTGGCACGATAAGAAACTCTGTGATAAATCAAGCGGTGAAAGCAGCTCACGAAGCCGGAATGGTAATTGTTGTCGCGGCAGGAAATTCCAACATCAATGCCTGTTGGAACAGCCCTGCATCTGCGCCCGATGCAATTTCTGTCGGCGCATTCGATGATAGAACCGATACTATTGCAAAATTTAGTAATTGGGGGTCCTGTGTTGACATCTTTGCTCCAGGTGTCCGGGTCTGCTCATTATCGAGTTTGCCGCCCTATAGGCCTACAGTGTTCTCTGGTACGTCAATGGCATCACCAAGTATCACTGGACTGGCGGCTATCTTACTGGATAAAGGCTTGAAACACACAGAGATCAAGGAACATATAGTGAAAATGTCGACGAGCGATATTTTTCAAAGACGAACTTTAATCTTCAAGCCAGGTACTCCAAACCGTGTGGCTTTCAATGGTGTAGACAAGTCAGATGACAAATTTGACAGTCCAGGTTACCCAGTCGTCGATTCGGACTCATTAATTGAAGATCTACGTAGCTACCAACCTGATCTTGAAAGACTACGATCGATAGCAGATGGTGGATTTAACATAAGAGAACGTACGACAAGGGTAGTCCTATCGCCATAATGTGAAAGTGCAGGTATGTACAAGTGCATTAGTCATCAATATGAAAAGTATGGAAGTAATTAGTGAAACGCAGCACCGATACGACTGCGTATACCGCTTTTTATCAGGTAGTAAACGGGATATTCGTTCTTGATATACGGTTGAAAAAGATCACTCTAGAACCGACTTCTTGACACCACACCAAGTGGCGGCAGCGGCCGCCATCATCACAGATGAGTAACCCATAGCTTTCAAACCTCTAGATGATTTGAATAGAGCCCCAGTCAAGGCCCCGGCTGCCACAGAGCCCGGCGTGTCATGCTTGCCTCTGAAAGAATCGATCGATGAGTTAATCAAATTGTAAGTCAACGCTAGAACAC
Source organism: Torulaspora gathmanii (assembly GCA_030580195.1). NCBI lineage: Eukaryota > Fungi > Ascomycota > Saccharomycetes > Saccharomycetales > Saccharomycetaceae > Torulaspora > Torulaspora gathmanii. Next base: position 855,789 of record JAKTSM010000002.1, on the reverse strand, counting down.
CCATATTGTTACCCATGAAAGGTCCCCTCCTTGTGATATGATTTAAAACAGTATTAAGTTGTAGTTTACCAGGGCTGTTAGCTGGGATATTATTCAAACCTTCGAAAAACCCATAAGAACCACCGAGACCCAAACCGATCAAGTAAACGGCACCCGTACCGTAACACAGATCATCGGTCCAACCACGAGAAGGGATCAAGCCCTGAGAGCCCTCCAAAGTGGACAACTGCTCTTCCTCCAAATCCAGGTACTCCACACCTTTCTCCAACCCAGCCAACGGATGCAACCTCGACGGATCCAGAGCGCCGGGCGATGAAATTATACTCGAAACATTGGTCACTTGCGCGGGATCAAACCCCAGACCTGTGTCCTTTTCCTGTGAAACAGATTTCCCCCCAAATAGCCACGACATATCGATACGGTTCCACTATCAATCCTTACTGTCACCGAGTCAAGACTGTTCCCATCGACAAGCTTTTCAGTTTCTCACATAAAATTTTCCAGATTCGTAAGAAGTGACATTACAACAAGATCGAGTTTCCACCATCAAGAACAGCGAAACCTGGCCTCAAGCGCTATATAAGCCGACTGATGGCCTTCATCCTCGTCATCACACGCTATCTCAACGCAGGCCAAACATGAGTTTCTATTTCGAGCCGCCCCCAATCGAGTTACAACGCTGGCAAGCTTCAAACCCGCCGCGTTGGGCTATTCTCAACGATGAAAACTGCATCGACGATTCCCACTACGCCGCAATGACAGATTCTTCTGTCTCTCAGCACGGCTGCTCGAGACTTTCTCTCGAAATGCACGCGTTGCGAGCCTTCATGCAGCGCCGCGCCGTCGTATCCCATTGGATCGATACCTGCAGCACAACACGCTCCCAACTCTGCCACCCACTCGACCATCCAAACCCACATCCTACCCCCAGACACAGTCTCTTGCGCAAGATCGCCCGTTCGCTGCGACTGCGCTTCAAACAATCGAAGCGGCGTGCGCGGCTACCACATCATGACAACTCCGTTACGCAATGCAAAAGCTCAACAAAACCTCGCTGTTCTTAACACCGAAACAGCCTCTCTGGCACTTATCTCAGCTGACATCACCGGCCATCGACCTGTCAAACCCACCAATTCTTACTATTTGTACTGTATGTATTCTAATGCGAATCCCAACAAAAGTTGCCCACCGATTTTTTGGCGCGTCGTTCGCGCTGGGCGGCGTCCCCTAAAAAATGTTCGACGACTATAAAACCAACGGGGTCTGGAGTCGGCGGCAAAAAGATCTTGCCATCTAGAGGACACTAAGCAACAACACAAGAACAATACCAACAACAACAACGACAACACTGTTTGCCACTTAGATTTACTGATTGGATAGACGATTAACTACTGGTGAAACGGATAGTTTGAACTGATTCGCTTATTTTTTAATATTCCCACGTCCAATAGATAGACAATTCGGATTCCGCGATAGTATGTATAGCTGGTTAGATTCAACTCTTTTGACGATTTCTTTCGGTACCCGCCGATGACCACGTGATTTGACGTTACCAGTTTTTTTCTTTCTTACACGATGTTCGGCGGGCATTTTTTTTTGTTGGAAGATGCCCTCCTTTGTTACGCCCAACGAAGTTTCGCGCATCGTGTAGGCAAGAGGCGTGTCCAAGGGTTTCTGAAAGTGAATTGAGCACTGTTAGCGAGACAGTGGTTTAGGTGTGAGCAGGGCTAGTCGATGATCAGAAGATTACCAATTGCCTTGTATCAATCGTTTCAAGTTGTAATTTTTCAAGGAGAAGAGTAGCGAAAGACTAACAGAAAGAATTTCACGATTCCATTCAATCGTAGCAGCCTTTTGTTTTTGAACAAAGTGTATACGTCGAGTCTGAGGATCCCGCTAACCAATTGCATAGTATCAAGATTGCAAATTCATAACCATTGGCCCCGATTTATCAGTACAAAGCATAAATTAAGCAAAATGAGTGAAGAAAATTTGTTTGAAGTTTCCAACCAAGATGGAGAATACGAAGTTACAGATTACTCGAGTCAACATGCAAAACTGGCGCCTCATTTCATTGGTTATCATAATGTGACAAATGCAGAAGATTCCCCTTTGAAAAATTTTGTAAAGACTCATGGCGGTCATACCGTTATTTCAAAAGTTTTGATCGCCAATAATGGTATTGCCGCAGTGAAGGAGATTCGTTCCGTAAGGAAATGGGCCTACGAAACTTTCGGTAACGAGAGAGCTGTGCAATTCGTTGCAATGGCAACGCCAGAAGATTTGGAGGCGAATGCAGAATACATTAGAATGGCCGACCAATACGTCGAAGTACCAGGTGGTACTAACAACAACAACTACGCTAATGTCGATCTTATCGTCGATATTGCTGAGAGAGCAGATGTGGACGCCGTTTGGGCTGGTTGGGGTCACGCTTCAGAGAATCCCTTGCTACCGGAAAGTTTGGCTAGGTCAAAGAGGAAAGTTGTCTTCATCGGTCCTCCAGGTAGTGCAATGAGATCGCTTGGTGACAAGATTTCCTCAACTATTGTCGCGCAACATGCCAAGGTTCCTTGTATACCATGGTCCGGTACTGGTGTCGATGAAGTTAAAGTTGATGAAGAAACCAATCTAGTCTCTGTCGAGGACTCAGTCTACGCAAAGGGTTGTTGCTCCTCTCCTGAAGATGGTCTTGTAAAGGCTAAAGAGATTGGTTTCCCCGTGATGATCAAGGCTTCTGAAGGTGGTGGTGGTAAAGGTATCAGAAAAGTTGAACGTGAAGAAGACTTTACCGCTCTCTATCATCAGGCTGCAAACGAAATTCCAGGTTCTCCAATCTTCATCATGAAGTTGGCTGGTAAAGCTCGTCACTTGGAAGTTCAATTACTAGCAGATCAATATGGTACAAATATTTCTTTGTTTGGTCGTGATTGTTCTGTTCAAAGGCGTCACCAAAAGATCATAGAAGAAGCTCCAGTAACGATTGCCAAAACAGATACTTTCACAGAAATGGAGAAAGCAGCCGTTAGATTGGGTAAGTTGGTCGGTTACGTTTCAGCAGGTACTGTTGAATATTTATATTCTCATGATGATGATAAATTCTATTTCTTGGAACTGAACCCAAGATTACAAGTGGAGCATCCAACAACAGAGATGGTCTCAGGTGTCAACCTACCTGCTGCTCAACTGCAAATTGCTATGGGTATCCCAATGCACAGAATCAAAGATATTAGACTGCTGTATGGATTGAACCCTCACACTTCTACTCCTATTGACTTTGAATTCAAGAGTGAACAGTCCTTGAAGACTCAGAGAAAACCAATTCCAAAAGGTCACTGTACCGCTTGTCGTATTACTTCAGAAGATCCTAATGAGGGTTTCAAGCCATCAGGTGGTTCTCTACACGATTTGAATTTCCGTTCGTCGTCGAACGTTTGGGGTTATTTCTCAGTGGGTAACAATGGTGGTATCCATTCATTCTCTGATTCTCAATTCGGTCATATCTTCGCCTTTGGTGAGAACAGACAAGCTTCCAGAAAGCATATGGTTGTTGCCCTGAAGGAATTATCTATCAGAGGTGATTTCAGAACCACTGTGGAGTATTTGATCAAGCTTTTAGAGACTGAAGATTTTGAAGAGAACACTATCACCACTGGTTGGTTAGATGATCTAATTTCTCAAAAGATGACTGCTGAAAAACCAGATCCTACGTTAGCTGTCATTTGTGGTGCTGCCACGAAGGCATTCATTGCTTCTGAAGCCGCACGTCAAGATTACATTGACTCTTTGAAGAGAGGTCAGGTTCCAGCAAAGACTTTACTGCAAACTATGTTCCCAGTTGAATTTATCCATGATGGTAAAAGATACAAGTTCACTGTGGCCAAATCCGCGGATGATCGTTACACTTTGTTTATTAATGGCTCCAAGTGTGAGGTGCGTGCCCGTAAACTTTCCGACGGTGGCTTACTGATTGCTGTTGGTGGTAAGTCTCACACTATTTACTGGAAGGAAGAAGTCGCTGCTACAAGACTGTCGGTTGACTCTATGACTACACTATTGGAAGTTGAAAATGACCCAACCCAATTGCGTACACCATCTCCCGGTAAATTGGTCAAATTTTTGGTCGAAAATGGCGACCACATCATTGCTGGTCAACCATACGCTGAAGTTGAAGTCATGAAAATGCAAATGCCATTGATCGCACAAGAGAGTGGTGTAGTTCAATTGTTGAAACAACCAGGTTCCACCATCGCCGCAGGTGATATCATTGCTATTTTGAGTTTGGACGACCCTTCGAAGGTTAAGCACGCCTTGCCATTTGAAGGTATGCTACCTGATTTGGGTGCACCTATCATTGAGGGTACAAAGCCAGCCTACAAGTTCAAGTCCTTGGTTACCACTTTGGAGAACATTTTGAAGGGTTATGATAACCAGGTGATCATGAACGCTTCTCTGCAACAGCTGATTGAAGTTTTGAGAGATCCAAAATTGCCTTACTCTGAATGGAAATTGCAAATTTCTGCTTTGCATTCAAGATTGCCAGCCAAACTGGACAAACAGTTAGAACAGTTAGTCGACCGTTCTGCCAAACGTAATGCCATCTTTCCAGCCAGACAAATTGCCAAGTTGCTGGATGCTGCTTTGAAACAGCCAGATGCTGACGGTTTGTTGGGTGCAGTCATGGAGCCACTATTGGAAATAACCAGACGTTACTCTAATGGTTTGGCTGCTCATGAACACTCTGTTTTTGTCAAATTCTTGGAGGAGTATTACAATGTCGAAAAGTTGTTCAACGGTCCAAATGTTCGTGAAGAGAATGTTATTCTGAAGCTACGTGACGAGAATATTGATAGCCTCGAAAAGGTTGTTCTCATCGTCTTATCACATTCAAAGGTCTCTGCAAAGAATAATTTGATCTTGGCAATTCTCAAGCACTACCAACCTCTGTGCAAAATCTCATCCGACATTGCTTCTATTATTTCAGTTCCTCTTCAGCACATTGTGGAATTGCAATCAAAGGCAACGGCTAAAGTGGCTCTACAGGCCAGGGAGATCTTGATTCAAGGTGCATTGCCTTCTGTTAAGGAAAGGACTGAACAGATTGAACATATTTTGAAGTCATCTGTTGTCCAAACTTCTTACGGTGCTACTAAACCAAAGCGGACCGAACCTGACATGGAGGTCTTGAAGGATTTGATTGACTCCAACTACGTTGTGTTTGATGTTTTAACTCAATTCTTGAGTCATCACGATCCAGGCGTAGCAGCAGCTGCTGCCCAAGTCTACATTCGTAGAGCTTACAGAGCTTACACGATCGGTGATGTTCAAGTTCATGAAAACACCAACAATCCAATCTGTGAATGGAAATTTCAATTGCCATCTGCAGCTTTCACATCGGTTCCACAGATGAAGTCTAAGTTGGGCATGAACAGAGCCATGTCTGTCTCTGATTTGACTTATACCGCCGACAGTCAAAACTCTCCATTGAGAACTGGTATCCTGGTCTCGGCAGAACATCTGGATGATGTTGATGATGTTTTGTCTCAAAGTTTAGAGATCATCCCAAGAAGCAGCTCATCTGGCAATGGCCCTGCTCCAGACAGATCTGGTAGTACTCAGTCTTTGAGTAATGTCGCCAACATTTATGTTCATTCAACGGATGGCTTTGAGTCTGAACAAGACGTATTGAAGAGATTGAACGAGATTTTGGAGACAAACAAACAAGAGCTCGTCGCATCAGCAATCCGTCGTATTACTTTTATGTTCGGTTACAGCGATGGTTCTTATCCAAAGTACTACACTTTCAAGGGTCCAGGTTATGATGAAGATGAAACAATTCGTCACATCGAGCCTGCCTTGGCTTTCCAATTAGAATTGGGAAGAATGTCTAACTTCAACATCAAGTCAATTTTTACCGAGAACAGAAACATTCATGTCTACGAAGCTGTCGGTAAGACATCTCCTTTGGATAAGAGGTTTTTCACCAGAGGTATCATCAGAACCGGCCGTATCCGTGATGACATCTCGATTCAAGAATATCTGACCTCTGAGGCTAATAGACTGATGAGCGACATCTTGGATAACCTCGAGATCATCGACACCTCGAACTCCGATTTGAACCATATCTTCATCAACTTCTCCGCTGTCTTCGACGTTTCACCTGAAGATGTTGAGGCAGCATTTGGTGGTTTCTTACAAAGATTCGGGAAGAGACTATTGAGGTTGAGAATTGCGTCTGCCGAAATTCGTATTATCATTCAAGACCCTGAGACTGAAACCCCTGTCCCACTACGTGCTTTGATTAATAACGTGTCTGGTTATGTCGTCAAGACTGAACTCTACACGGAAGTCAAGAATGCCAAGGGTGAATGGGTATTCAAGTCTTTAGGCAAACCAGGTTCCATGCACTTGAGACCAATCGCAACTCCATACCCTGCTAAGGAATGGTTGCAACCAAAACGTTACAAGGCTCATTTGATGGGTACTACATACGCTTACGATTTCCCAGACTTGTTTCACCAAGCTGCTGTCTCTCAGTGGGAGAAGTACTCCCCGCAGACTAAACTATCTGATGATTTCTTTGTTGCTAACGAATTGATCGAGGATGAGAATGGTGAACTGACTGAGGTTGATCGTGAACCAGGTGCCAACGCCATTGGTATGGTTGCATTCAAGATTACTGTCAAGACACCAGAATACCCTCGTGGTCGTCAATTCGTTGTTGTTGCCAACGATATCACCTTTAAGATCGGTTCCTTCGGTCCACAAGAAGATGAGTTCTTCAACAAAGTCACTGAGTATGCAAGAAAGCGCGGTATCCCAAGAATATACTTATCTGCCAACTCTGGTGCTAGAATTGGTATTGCTGAAGAGTTGGTTCCATTGTTCCAAGTGGCTTGGAAAGACGCTGCCGACTCTACCAAAGGTTTTGACTACTTGTACTTGACTTCTGAGAACTTGCAAGAGTTGAAGAAGTATGGCAAGGAGAATTCTGTCGTTACTGAGCGCATTGTAGAGGATGGTCAAGAAAGACACGTTATCAAGGCAATCATTGGTGCTGATGATGGTCTAGGTGTTGAGTGTTTAAAGGGATCTGGTTTGATTGCCGGTGCAACTTCCAAGGCCTACCATGACATTTTCACCATTACCTTGGTTACTTGCAGATCTGTTGGTATCGGTGCCTACTTGGTGAGATTGGGTCAAAGAGCCATTCAAATCGAAGGCCAACCTATCATTTTGACCGGTGCACCAGCAATCAACAAAGTGCTAGGTAGAGAAGTTTACTCTTCTAACCTGCAACTTGGTGGTACACAAATCATGTACAATAATGGTGTTTCTCATTTGACTGCCCCAGATGATTTGGCTGCTGTCGAAAGAATCTTCGAATGGCTGTCCTACATTCCTGCTAAACGTAACATGCCTGTTCCAATTCTTGAAACTCAGGACAAATGGGACCGTGCTATCGACTTTGTTCCAAAGCAGGATGAGCCATACGACGTCAGATGGATGATTTCGGGTCGCGATACTGAAGAAGGTTATCAATCTGGTCTATTCGACAAGGGCAGTTTCTTCGAGACCTTGTCCGGATGGGCAAAGGGTGTTGTCGTCGGTAGAGCACGTTTGGGCGGTATCCCACTGGGTGTTATCGCTGTTGAGACCAGGATGGTTGAGAACTTGATCCCTGCTGATCCAGCCAATCTAAGCTCCACTGAAACTCTAATCCAGGAAGCTGGCCAAGTCTGGTATCCAAATTCTGCCTTCAAGACTGCCCAGGCAATCAACGATTTCAACTACGGTGAACAGCTACCTTTGATGATCCTAGCCAACTGGAGAGGTTTCTCAGGTGGTCAACGTGACATGTACAATGAAGTCTTGAAGTACGGTTCTTTCATTGTTGATGCGTTGGTCGAGTATAAGCAACCAATCATGATCTACATCCCACCAACTGGTGAACTGAGAGGTGGTTCTTGGGTCGTTGTTGATCCAACCATTAACCCAGACCAAATGGAGATGTATGCTGATGTCGACTCGAGAGCTGGTATTTTGGAACCTGCCGGTATGGTTGGTGTCAAGTACCGTAGAGAGAAACTACTCGGCACCATAGCCAGATTGGACCCAACATACAAGGCTTTGAAGCAAAAACTTGCTGATTCGTCACTATCAAGCGATGAACATCAAGAAATCTCCAAGAAACTCGCTCAACGTGAGCAACTACTCTCTCCTATCTACAGCCAAATCAGTGTACAATTCGCTGATCTACATGATAGATCGACTCGTATGCTGGCTAAGGGAGTGATCAGAAAGGAATTGCAATGGACTGAGGCTCGTCGCTTCTTCTTCTGGAGACTAAGACGTAGATTGAACGAAGAGTACTTGATCAAGAGATTGGACTCAGAGCTACCATTGGCTTCAAGGTTAGAGAAGATTGCTAGATTGAGATCATGGTACCCAGCTTCTGTGGAGCATGAAAACGATAGACAAGTTGCGACTTGGATTGAAGAAAACTACCAACTACTGGACGAGCATTTGAAGTCTCTGAAGGTAGAATCATTCGCTCAAGGCTTGGCTAAGTCTTTGAGAAGCGATCATGACAATGTTATTAATGGACTTTCTGAAGTGTTGAAGATGTTGTCGGCTGAGGACAAGGAAAAGATTTCCAAATGTCTAAAATAAAAAGGCCACTAAAAAAATGGCTAAAACTACTAATGAGGAATAAGGCGATCAATGGGTTGGTAAGTACACAGTAAAGGGTTTTGTTGTTGTTGTCCCTCACTGGTCTACGACCTCATTTATGCTTGTCAATTCCTATTTTGCTATCAATTATAAACGATTTATTTAAGTATGTGTATATGTAGATATAGATGACCTAAAGTCTGAACGTGAAGAAACACGACCATTGCAAGTTCGTGAATTAATGAAAACACAGCTGCCAGAGTTCATGTTTCTAGCTTTCTCTTCTTTTCTTGCTGTTTCTGTTGTGATTTCAGATCATTGGCCTTCCTCTTCAACATCTTTTCCTCCTCTCTGCGAGTATTCAGATAGTCAGAAGGGTCTGAAAGCATTTCTCCCACCGGACCCAGCTGATCAACGACGTACTGAACCTCTTCCATCGTCTTGCAACGAGCAAAAAGTTGAAAGAACTTGCTCTTCCCGGGGACCAACCTCGAAAGCATATACTTTGTATTCCCCAAATGGTTGTCGAAATCAGCGGCGATCTTGATATACCGTTTACAACTGTCATACCACGGTAGCGGGTTTTCACTGAACACAGTTGGATTACTCTCTGCACAGTCTGCCAGCATACCACCAATATCTGCGGGCAAGTGAAGGTCATCTTTCAAGCTTCTAAAGTGGTTCCTATCTCGCAAAGCACCGTTCATAATCAGAGAAACGCTCTTCTTCTGGCATATACTGTAGATTGCTGGAATATAGTCTCTGATGGGAGCTTCCCGGTTCCTCATCGGCGTGGTTCTGCAATGAACGGTCAAGTTGGAGATCCCTGTAGAACAGAGTCTCTCAACCAGCTTCAACGTAGACTCCTCATCGTCCAAGATTCGTATTTTCACACTAATTGGTTTCCCATGTGGTCTTCCAACCTTGGCGACCAGTTCTTCCAAGATCGAACAAAGCTTATCTGGAGTCCTCAACAAAGCCGCGCCCATTCCCGAGTGGATCGAGAAGTGTTTTGGACACCCTGCATTTACGTCAATCCCATCTACATCGCCGATAACCTTGAGAGCTGCCTCCAGAGCCAGCGACGGAGTCGCAGTTCCGATCTGAAAGACAACTTTACCACTCTCCACCTCAGGAAAAGTCCTGAACACCAGTGTATCTGGTCTGCCACTGCTTTGGGATCGAATCACGAAATCTATAGTCTTCAACTTGTCATTAACAACCCTTTCACACTGCACCAGCTTTTTATCAACGATCTCCGGCGACCACACCAAATCGGCACCATTTTGCAACGCTAAAAGCCTGGTAGGCAGCTCTCCTGCCCTCACCATGGGCGCCAGCACCAGCTTACCGGCATACGTGATCATCTTTAGCCGTTTCTGCCCTCGAGATGCCCAGCTCATCGCTCTTTCCTGGGTGAAATTTTGTAGATTACGTACATATAGCAACAATGCAGTGATTCGCGTTTTGAAACATTTCTTCAAGCTGAAACGAATGCACAAGTTTCGTGTCCTGGCCAGTATATATAGCCTTGAAGGTTGGGCAAGGCGATTGCGGATGTTGTCTTGAGCGACTGGAGGCATAAAGGCTCTTAGGCCAGCGTAATATGAGCGGGATGTTCAGAAACTTGAAGGAGAGATTCCGCAGTAATGGCGGTGGTAACAGCACCGGGAGTCGTAAGGAACAGATGAGAAGCAATAGTGTGATGCAGGGTTTGGAGAAGATGAGGAGAGGCGACAAGAGCAGGAAGGAGAATCCGCAGATACGGTCATTTTCGGCACCAACACCGATTGAAGTGCCCAAACCAGTGTTCTCGCCGCTGGGGAGTCCTAGAACGGTGTCATCAGAAGTAATGTCGAGTGTCAGCGGTGGCCAGGGTGACAGGTTTTACATCTACGACTCAAAGGCATATTTGAACGCGGACAAGAGTGGCAAGTTTGACATCTTTGAGAAGCGCAATGGGATAAATCCAACGTCTACGAGGTACGTTATACAGTACTTGATCAATCATATACGGGAGTTGATTTTACAGAACGACGATAACAAGCAGCTGTTGCAGGTTTTCAAGCCCAATCTGCATCATTTTTCACAGAAGGAAGTTGTGGATGTGAGGGAAGTACTAAAGAATTTCTTCCCACACGATGGTTGTAGTTTGAAAGGGGACGATCTTAAGACTGCGATCAAGGTTAATTTCAAAGCCAAGATCGGCTCTCTTTCGACAGCTCTAAGGATTCTCTGGAACGAGTTTCCGCGTGGTATAGTGCCGTGGGACTCGTACAACAGGTTTGTCAAGTGGGAGCACGATAATGGGTATCCTTTAGAGTCTTTCCATTTCAGACTGTCAAAGTTTCTACCCAACAAGGACTACACGTTTTGCGCCTTTGCATTTCTGGAGTTTATTCTGTGCATCTTGCTGCAAAAGAACAAGCTACTGATCGATAAGAGCGTGCAAATAGATCTGATATTCACTGCTGGCCCAACCTGTTTCACGCGTGAAAGAATTGAAGGTTCAGATGACGATCTGCCGCCCGTGATAAGATCCTACCATAGACGAGGCAACGCGCTTTACAGACTCTTCGTCGGATACCTCAGATCTCTGAACCACGAGGGAAGAGTCAAAGACTTCTATCTTTCTGACATCTTTCAAATCGACCAATACCCACCAAATGCATACAAAGCCAGGTCTTCCAAGGCGCTGACATTGACTATCCCATTTGAATACTCCAGCGGAAACGATTTCACGTCCTTAATATACAATGCAGCCACGGCCAAACAGCGATTCTACTCGTCGAAGACATCGTTCTCAAAGGTAGAGAACATCTTTCTAGACCAATTTGAAGACGAGACGCTAAGAGTGATAACGACATTTTTCTCGGAGTCTTCTAACAGATACATTACTACATTCGACAACGGATTCAACGCAGATGTTCTTGACAACTCAGCAGGCGGTAAGAAAGGTGCCAAGATCGGCGACGACCAGTATGCCGTGGCGACATGGTTGCAATTTGCCAAAGAACAAACCTCGTTCGACGAGTTACTTGGGATGCTAGAAGGTGGTAACTGTGCCGAAGGCGGCACACTAGCGCTCGGAGGCGGCGGTATGACCCTGCAGCAACCCATGAAACTTCACAGAGACCGTTCTGAAAACTCCAAAGTACGAGTCGGCAAGATGGATGTCACCGAGTGGATCATATCCGCGTGGAAGAACGAGATGTTTATGAGCAAAGTGCAGAACGCTCTGCTCATCAAACTGACCAAAAGGATCGGCGAATGCAACTGGCTGGTGATAACCTGTGAAGAACCACAGCATCGCTCAGGAGACGTTCCCGCGATCAGCGCACCCAGCAACGCCAATGCGCTCAATGATCTATTGGACAGTTGCTATACAGAAAGTGTCGTAATGACTTAGGCCCTCTTATATAAAGCTTTATTGAACTTTACCGCCACGGAGTTCCTTCTATGATGATGCCTAGTGCAGGGACACGACAGGTCCAGGCAATGGCTGTCCGCCACCGATGATGACGACGAACATGGCGATAACGGCGATTCCGCTTCCCCATCACCGGGAGACCTTGGTTTCGACAATGGTGGAAGCTGAATGAGCGTGGGATCCATATCTGCTGCACATGACATGCTTCTCAGGATCGGCGACCTAGCAGCGTCGCTGCTGGCAGATGATCCCCGATGTTGATGACGATGCATTTGGAAATGATGATGTGCGTGGTGATTGTTGGGCAGCCGTGGTTCGCTGAACCGTCTAGCCACCGTGTGGTCGTCCGAAGGCGACCCAGCGCCGTCCGTTCGATGCACACATTGATAAAAGTCGTAAACGCTCAGCGAGTTCGCATTTGACGCTCTTCGAGAGCCTGCTGGTGACACGCCAGTCTCTGCGACCTGATCTATCGCTGCTTCCCGCAGCGAATACCGGTTCAGTGAACCCATCGACGATCTACTTCCAAATCGACTGTTTTCACCCCCGATCGGCGCATCCGCATCGATGTTCAGCACCGTTTTGACCACTTTGCCCGATTCCAGACTCTCCAACGTCTCCTTATTCTCGCCCTCGTAATGGACCGTTATATGGGCTGATACCGGCCTATTCAACGCCCATTTGCCCTCTGAGTCCTCCATGATCCCAGGATTCGCTGCTCGACGCTCGATCTGCTAAACCCAACCAGTACACACAAATTTCACTAGAAGTACACACGATATATACAAAACTGCATTAGCCAGCGCCCTTGCGAACTCTGCGCAGCTGTCGAGTAAACCTAATCCACTGCGATAGGTCTGCGATCAGTTGTCTTGCGATGAGACAATGGTGAGCTTCGTTTGCTTGTATCGATAGGAGGAGAATGGTCCTAAGAGTGGTAAGAGCAGGTCAAGAATGCGTTGCGTTCCTTGTTGGCTGGACCAGGACCATTTGCTTTGACGGCGTCAAAATCCGTTTTTGTGGCAGGAACGAGATAAGGGGTGAAATTTAGGGGTACGGAGTGACTGTCCGGTTGAATCCGGGTTTTATTCGGACAACTTTAATATTGTCCGACGTATCCTCGGTTTTAGCGGACAGCAGTAGATGGTCCGAGTTTTCTATCTTCAATCTTCCTGGCTGCCATCTTGAACGTTGTAGAAGAGGGAGGGTCCAAGATCTGAGTTGGTCTGCTGTTGGGGTCGTTAAGGTCAGGGTGAGAGGTCTCAGCGATGAAGTTCTCACACTCTTTGCAGTTTAATGCTGTGCCAGAATGGTCGTCAAAGTATATTGCTTACTCGCATCTGAAAAAATTGATCTATGCTTTGCAGAAGGATAAGTTGTATTCGTCTGTGCCACCAGTGACAATTGACGAGGAAGCGCTGCCGCTTTTGGCGGGTGTCACTACGGAAGATGTTTACGTTAATCGGTTCCTGTCGGCTCTGGAGGTGGAGTTGAAGAAAATCGACAAGTTCTTCAAGTCGCAGGAGACTGGGCTGATTGCCAATTATAGTGAGTTGAAGGATGACGTGGAAGAGTTTGAGCAAGATATTTTACACAACCGTGTTGGGTCGATTAGCGATGCTGTGCCTTCGCAGATCAGAAAGAGACCGTCACGGCGGTTCAGCGGTGGGTCGCTGGGCCATGAAGATGAGGAAGAAGACGAGGAAGACGATGATGAGGATGGGATGCAGGAAAATGGAAGCTATTTGGGTCGTCTGAGGTCCAGATCTCGCTCCGTGTCTTCGGCACCAAACAACTGTGATATTGAGATCTACAACTCGAGGTCTAGGACCACGTACGACACGTCTCACTTCGTCTCGCCCGTTATGGAGAGGAAGATAACACTCAAGAAAAGATTGGTGGCGATATACACGCAGCTTTCGGAGCTGAAAAGTTTTATCGAGTTGAACCGCACCGGGTTCTCCAAGATTTGCAAAAAATTCGACAAGTCCTTGGATACAAATATAAGGAACGACTATCTGACTTATATCGAGGAACACTCACATGTTTTCCACCCTCCTACAATCAAGAGAATTCAGGCATGTATCACAGAGACCACGATAACTTATGCCAAGTTATCACAAAGCTCCTTTCCCTTCCCCATGGCTGGCAACGAGGACGAGCTTTTAGACGTTGAGCTGGCAGAAAAAGAGCTGTCATCTCATCTGAGGGATCATGTTGTTTGGGAAAGAAATACTGTCTGGAAAGATATGATTAACTTGGAGAGGAAAGCTCAGAATGTCAAGACAGAGAGCAAGAATCTCTCTACGATGTCCAAGAGATACCATGTCAAAGAAATAGATAATAATGGGAATGTGACAATCAAGTCAGAAAGTCTACCACCTGCAGTTCCGGTACCACACACTGTGAAGGATCTTCTGCAGTTGAACCCATTAATGCTATTGAAACTCTGTCTCACTTCAAGACCTTTGATCAAAGTCGCAGCCATCACCATGTGCTTCGTGACTCTCCTGATACGCTCACCGTTCGAAGATGTCATGCAAAAGAACTGTTTCGCTATTCTGCTTTTCGCATCTCTGCTGTGGGCCACAGAAGCAATTCCGTTGTTTGTTACTTCTCTATTGATTCCATTACTGATCGTTGTACTACCGGTCCTCAAGGATAATATTAACGTGGACGCTGGCCCAATGGAACCTCTGAAGGCATCCCAGTTCATCCTTTCTTCAATGTGGTCAAGCGTTATCATGCTGCTTCTTGGTGGTTTCACTCTAGCGGCTGCATTATCCAAGTATAACGTGGCTAAAGTTCTATCGACATATATCCTATCGTCAGCCGGTACCAATCCCAAAATAATATTACTCACAAACATGGGAGTAGCGCTCTTTGCATCAATGTGGGTTTCCAATGTTGCGGCTCCAGTGCTTTGTTATTCGATTATTCAGCCTTTGTTGCGTACTTTGCCAAGGCATAGCTCCTATGCCAAGTCTTTGATTCTAGGCATAGCGCTAGCTTCGAACATCGGGGGTATGGCTTCACCAATTGCCTCACCACAAAACATTTTTTCCATTGGACTGATGGATCCACAACCATCTTGGGGCGAATGGTTCATGATTTCCATCCCCATTTGCCTGGTATGTGTGGTGGGGATCTGGATCCTACTGATTGTAACGTTCCCGCTAGATCCTTCTCTGAAGCTGCTTCAGTTACACCCATTAAAGGATCCTTTTACCTTACAACAATGGTTTGTGACTGTTGTCTCCATTGGTACAATTGTGCTTTGGTGCTTGTCAAACAGGCTGTCAGGTGTCTTTGGAGAAATGGGTATTATCTCAATCATTCCACTGGTGATTTTCTTTGGTACAGGATTGTTAAGCTCTGAAGACTTCAACAATTTCATGTGGACTATAGTAATCTTGGCCATGGGTGGTACAACACTAGGCAAGGCTGTTACCTCCTCTGGACTGCTAAGCACAATAGCTGGAATTATAAAGGAGAACGTGGAAGACAAGCCAATCTTTGTTATCGTCTTGATCTTCGGACTAGTGATTCTTGCTATGGCAACTTTTGTTTCGCATACGGTTGCGGCGATGATCATTGTTCCTTTGATGAGCGAGATTGGCTCCAACTTGCCCTCTGGCGACCACTCTAGACTCTTGATCATGATCGCTGCTTTACTTTGTTCGGGAGCAATGGGATTACCAACATCCGGCTTCCCCAACGTAACAGCCATCTCCATGATCGATGAAGTCGGTGACCGTTACTTGACAGTAGGAACTTTCATCACGCGTGGTGTTCCTGCCAGTTTCATAGCCTACCTAGTCATCGTCTCATTGGGGTATGGCTTGATGAAGACGTTTGGATATTAAACTCACATATTATACATTTGATTTCATTTAGTCTATAGGCACTTTTACGAAATTCGCTTAAACTGAATGATCAGCATCCAAAATATTTAACATCGATGAAGCGACACTTAGGCCAAGCTTTCCCATGCACATCTTCTCTTCTCACAATAGTTCCTGCAAAGAGCTGCACTTTATTGTGGAAGGCATTGACCATACGCCTTACTCCAAGCTCAGTGGCCAAATACACTACACAATTAATTCGCTCCATTGGAACACCATGATCTAAAAGCACTTGAACGGCCATTATCATCGCAGCGCCAGATATGATTTGACCAGCCATCAAGAGCACTCTTTCATATTTCTCAACGCTTGGTGGAAGAAACTCACAGTGCAATTGCGGCTCACCAGTCTGCGAGTCTGATTGTATAAGAAGCTTACCTAAAGAAATGTTGGGTATGGCATTTTTCAGAGAAGGAATAAAACAGTCACCAGAGCGAATCAAGTTGACTGCAGTCACTTGATCGAAATCACAGTACAGAGAATCTTCAACAACAGATCCTCCGGGGGTCTCAATGGTTCTTCTGGTTACTGGTAAGTGGTCCAACACTTCGGATAGAAGGATAGTAGCTATTCTATCAAAGTAAAAAACAAAATCGTCTCTCTTCAAGTTCTTATCCATCAACATGGTCATGATAGACATGACCTGATTAGTCCTCTCTAGTTCATGAACCGAGGAATACTCAGCTATGGGCTTTGATCCATAGAACCCAAGTCTAAGTAGCTCCTTCAAATGGTCCTCCGATTTGGCTTGTAATTTGGATTTGATATGGCTTATCAATAATTCAACGGCAACAGTACTATCGCTCGACGAAGGAACGATAGCGTTGGCACTTTGCATGGAAGCTTTCACGTACTTGTCAGCGTTGGGCTTCACAAATTTCTCCCACTGCTGAATACACCCTTGCAATTCTCTTCCCCTGTATACAATGTCTCTCGATAGCCTTCTTGCCAAACAAACGTCAAGATCAGCATCGACGTATATCTTCAAGTCCATGAGATTGAGCAACCTCTGATCGTGCAGGGCATAGATCCCCTCCAGCACTACCACGCTGGCACCATAAATGTTTATGCTCTTGTTGGGAACTCTATTATGCTCAACGAAGCTGTAGACTGGAATCGAAGTCTTCTTACCTTCTTTCAGGCTCAAAATACACTCATAGGCTAGATCCAAGTCAATAGCATTTGGGTGATCGAAGTCGTAATTGTTCTGGAAAGCCTGCTTTCTCTCCTCCGGTGTCAATGGCTTGTAGAAATTGTCCAGAGAGACTAGCACGGTCCATGGGACGTTGATCGAAGAGACAATTTTTGCTGCCACACTGGTCTTTCCTGACCCAGATGGACCACCAACTCCAATCACGTACGGTGTAGTCCATGGTGGAATGTATTGAAATCGGTCGGATTTCAATGATGATACCGAAGTGCTTCTGTGATGTGATGTAGATGGCTGTGAGAGTCTACGGCTGCGACCTGGTGAGTCTGTCGAGCCTCCATCCGGTATAGTTTGGGGCATCAGGACACGATTTGGCGATAGCGTTCGATTACGGACTCGCCTTGCTGAAAGGTTTAAACGAGACCATTTTCATGCCTTCGGTATTCAAAATTGAGTACAGCGATGTGCTAATAAAGCTTATCGCGCACAAGAGGAAACCATCATATGCCAAGCAGGTGCTTCTTGTGCTCATCCAGCGCTTAAAATGTCGACTTACTTTCATTACACTGCTTGTACTGTAGAAAACACTGAGAGCAGAGCAAATAGCTACCTCTCAGTACTGATGATTGGCAGCTGAGTATATGAACTGCCGTCATTCATATCTTCTTGAGCTCCATTTGAGCCCAGATCATAGGGAAAGATCTCTTGTTATAAAACCACAACAAAGGCTAAGAGGGGTTTCTAAAAGTCAATTTAAGCCTGTGGGAATTGTTCTGGGAGTCTTGTTGCATTGAAGAGCAGTGAAACCTCCTTTGAGAATGCATTTCCACAGGTCCTGCCTGGATTGTGTTCCAACACACGCGTACCTTGAGATGAAACAGTCTTTTGGATCCCTTGTCAGGTAACCCAGAGTGAAGTATACACACAATTTTATCTTCTGCAGGTTCATAAAACTGCTTCCTGAGGTCAGCACAGACCATGTTTCATCCTGAGCTAACAGCTTTCCTCAGCGGCTAGGGAGAAGCCACATTATATGCTCCAAGGAGATAAAGCTACAGCCTTGGTGGTTTGGGTGCACGACTGAGCACTTAAATCTTCGAAGCACCACACTAGATGGAAGTTGAAGCAGCAATAGCTGGCGCATCACTTTTGCAGGACGTATCAGTGACAAATGCTCTGAGACTGGCTCTCAACTACAATCGTCAGTACTCGAAGCGCAGTATCAAATTGCAAGACAAGAAGTGGTCAATCATTGGCTTTGGTCTTTACGTCTGTTGTTTTTATATGATGTTGAACTTATATCACCATCGCGATGAGGTACCTTGACGACTTGAACAATCAAGACTACTAGAGATGAAAGCCAGTTTAAAGGGCCAGATGCCTAACGTATTGACGGGGAAGGGTAAGAGGAGATATAAGCGATCTTTCGAATCGATAGAAGACGATTCCAATGCCAATGCTGCTCCCGATACAGGACCGGCCAACGAGAATAATAATAGTGACAGTGATAAGACGCAAGATATCGAGCTGAATACTGATGACTTACGACTACTCGCTCGACAAAACTATCTTAGTCGAAGAGAGATTCAAAAGGTGGAAGCTTTGCGGAGAGAACTGCTGCTTTTAGAGGAGGATGTGCAAAAGTATGGTTGGGAAAACCTTAGTCAGAGGGAACGGGACGATATTACATTAAAACGAGAGCTCGTCGAACTATTTGAAAGGAAGGAATCTGGTCTGGAACAGGGCTTTAACCTGCAGGATGACTATCTTGATGAAAAGGGCAAGATTGATACAGCACGCAAGAAACAGGTGCTCAATAACCGCGACGGCTACTTCCGGGAAAGCAAGGATACTAAACAGCAGGCCTGGGAGGAGAGACAGCTGCAGAAAGCCGTTATAGAAGAGGGCACTGATGAAATTGCAGTACCGAACGCTGATAAGTACGAGTTTGTGTTTGATGAGGAAGCAGCGGTGGAGTTTACCGAAAAAGATGGTGATCAACTACCAGAGAAGGATGCAGAGTACGAAGACTTGCTAGCAGAGAGGCTGGAGAGTGAAGAGAAGCGAGTGAAATCTATCCAGGAAATGAGAAAACTGCTACCGGTGTATCAATATAGAGAGGAGCTTCTACGCGCCATCCAAGACAATCAGATATTGATAGTGGTGGGTGAAACGGGTTCTGGTAAAACCACTCAATTGCCCCAATATCTTGTTGAAAGTGGTTACACAAATGGTGGCAAGCTTCAAATTGCTGTCACTCAACCAAGAAGAGTGGCGGCAACCTCGGTGGCCACAAGAGTCGCTGATGAAATGAGCGTCATACTGGGAAACGAAGTTGGGTTTTCGATTCGATTTGAAGACAAAACTAGCGAAAAAACGGTACTCAAGTACATGACAGATGGTATGCTTCTGCGAGAGATCTTGACGGATCCAGAACTTCTGAAGTACTCATGCATAATGATAGATGAAGCGCATGAGCGTACACTGGCGACTGATATTTTGCTAGGTCTACTTAAAGACATTTTGAAGCACCGGAAGGATCTCAAACTACTGATATCCTCTGCCACAATGAATGCTGCGAAGTTTTCCCATTTCTTCAATGGATGCCCGATCTTCAATGTCCCTGGACGTCGCTATCCTGTAGATATACATTACACGTTACAACCAGAGGCAAATTACCTCCAGGCCGCAATTAGCACCGTCTTCCAAATACACACATCACAGCCTCTTCCAGGTGATATTCTCGTTTTCCTCACAGGTCAAGAAGAGATAGAATCTGCCAAGGAAAAAATTGAAGAGATCGCCAGCAAAATTGGCCCCAGTATCGCCCCATTAGTTCTGGCACCTATCTATGCCAATCTTCCACAAGAGCAACAGGAATTAATTTTCTGCCAGACACCACCCAACTCTAGGAAGGTCGTACTAGCCACGAACATCGCCGAAACGTCATTAACTATTAATGGGATCAAATATGTGATCGATCCCGGTTATGTGAAAGAGAACTCTTTTGTTCCCTCAACGGGCATGACTCAATTGATTACAGTACCATGCTCACGGGCCTCTGTGGATCAGAGAGCCGGCAGGGCTGGTCGTGTTGGGCCTGGAAAATGTTACCGACTTTTCACTAAATGGTCTTACTACAACGAGCTGGAGATGATGCCCAAACCTGAGATACTGAGAACTAATCTATCCAGCACAGTACTACTTCTTTTGTCACTCGGAATCTATGATCTCATAAAGTTTCCGATGCTAGACAAACCCAGCATTTCATCATTGACCAGCTCATTAGAGGACCTATATCTTCTTGGAGCGCTTAATAGTAAGGGAAAGATAACCAGGTTGGGAAGGATTATGTGCGAATTCCCCTGTGAGCCTCAATTTGCCAAAGTTATTCACACTGCTGCCACACACGAACAATGTAAAGGAATACTCGAGGAGTGCGTAGATGTGGTAGCTGTCCTGCACGAGGCGGTGTCCCTCTTTGTTGGTCAAAAGGAGCAAAGCTTCGACTTTCTAGGCGAGGTGGATAGTGACCATATGCTTTATCTGCGAATCTATCAAGAGTGGAAGAACTATAACTACTCGCGAGCATGGTGCCGAGACCATAAGCTGCAGTACAAGACTTTGTGCAGGATACGCAATATAAGAAATCAATTATGGAATTGTGCAGAAAAGTTAGGTCTGATCGCTATGAATGAGACGGCCAGACGACAACAGGCAGATCCCGGGCAAAGGCTGTCAAACAAACTGACAAAGTGCTTCGTCGCCGGCTTTCCCACGAACATCGCACAATTGGGAACCACTGGATACCGCACTGTGGGGAAGAAAAGTTCTTCTGGCCTTAACGTCTACGTGCATCCCTCGAGTGTGTTGAGTAAGCAGACCCGTGACGGTGCAAAAAAGCCCAGCAAATACGTTCTTTACCAGAAACTGATGTTGACATCGAAGGAATTCATGAGGGACTGCTTGCCGGTCTACGACGACGCATTTTTAGCTGAGATGATCCCTCAAGTTTTCAAGAAGAAAGCAAAATAGACAGTACATATTTCTGAGTAGTAGACAAGGCATAACCTAGCTGCTCTGTATTCCTTCAACTCGGAATAGCAATCAATATATTCTTTGCTTGAAAGTATGTCGCTCTACGCATCCCAACCATCGCGCTGTCTGAATAGCTTATATAAACTCCCATTTAAACAATGGTAAGAATACTTACATTCGAACAATGTTCAGAAGAACCGTTAATCAGTTGCTGCGATACAACCAACCTAAAATAAGAACAATGGCTACCGATAGTAAGCACTATCCAGTTAAAATAGCTGCTGCTGCTCAGGACTCTACCCTGAGATTGAATCATACCTGTGTTAGGGTTAAGGATCCAGTCAGAAGCATTGAATTCTACAAAAAGCACTTCGGCATGACCTTGCTTGGATCAAAGGATTTCCCTGACATGAAATTCAGCTTACATTTCCTATCTTTCCCTAAAGAAGTAGGCAAAACCGAACAGGGAACCCCAGAGATTTTCGGTACAAGTGGTATCCTTGAGCTTACTCACAACTGGGGCTCTGAAGATGATATTGAGTTCAAAGTCAACAATGGGAATGAGGAGCCATACAGAGGCTTTGGCCATATCTGTTTCTCCGTTGCAGATATATCGCAGACTTGCCAAAGGTTAGAGGCTGAAGGTGTCTCATTCAAGAAGAGGATGTCTGACGGTAGACAGAAGAACATTGCGTTCGCTCTTGACCCAGATGGATACTGGATCGAGCTTGTTCAATACATTAAGGACTCCGAGGAGGCTCCTTCCAAAGACATTGGATATAAGTTCAACCACACGATGATTCGTGTCAAAGATGCTGAAAAATCCCTAGAGTTTTACCGAAACGTTCTCGGCATGAAGTTGGTCAGAACATCGGAGCACGAGAACGCCAAGTTCACTCTGTACTTCTTGGCCTATGGCATCCCAGCCGGCCAGAACTCGTCGTCAATCGAAGGTGTCTTAGAGTTAACCCACAACTGGGGAACTGAAAATGATCCAGAGTTCAAGTATCACAATGGTAATGAAAAGCCACAAGGTTATGGCCATGTTTGTATCAGTTGCCAAGATCCTGCTGCTCTTTGCCACGAGATTGAAGAGAAATACGGTGACAAGATCAGCTGGGGAGTCAAATTCAACCACGGCAAGATGAAAAACCTTGCTTTCATCAAGGATCCAGATGGATACTCTATTGAGATCGTTCCCTCTGGTTTGGTGCTGTAGATTCAATCATATGTATACCTTATATACACCCTATTTATTGACACTTAGATGGAAGCGCGCTTGATCGGATTCCAACACATTCACTACCACTTTCTAGCAGAAAAACACAAAGAAAGAAGAGCTGAAAGAGAGACCGGCTTAACTGTTAAGCAAGTTCATCAGCAAGTTAATTGAGGCTTGGGTCAAAAGGTTAGACCTCCGACCTCCGGTGGATCAGAGAAGTCGTCGAGCAACTTAGCCGCTGAACATCTCATATACAAGAATATCTGCTTTGCAAGCTCATAAACACCTTCAACAGTGTGAATGAAGTCTTTTCCAGGAACTGATAGAGAAAACTTGATAGCCGCTGAGGTGTTATTCCAAGACTGAACAAAAAGTGTCCCACGTGACGCTTCAGAGCTTGCGCACGTGATTAAAAGATGCGACGTTTGAGTCCAAGAAAAAGGAAAGTGAACTTCCTCTGTTGACGCTGGAAAATGAGGTGATCTCCCCTCAGCTTCCACTAATTGGTGGAATGAAGGTTGGCGCTACGAAGAGCGATCAGCAGAATTGAGTCGCTGTACGTTAGGTGATGCCCACAGGTTACTTCGCAAGAACCATCCAATTATTCTGAAATTGAAGAAACGACATCGCTTTATAGTCCGATCAGGTATTGTACGGAATACGAGGATCGTGAGATGGATGAGGGTCTCTTGAGGTGATTACGGCCTTTTGCTGCTTCGACCTGATTGCATTTGACCGGTTTTTTTTTTCGAGAGGGACAATTAATCTCCATACTGCTGATTCCAAATTTCCCTTGTCGAACGGTTCTTTCTACAGAATTGACATCCGAGTGGGTTTATTTTCTTCTGTTTTGTTATATAGTGCGATAACTTCGCCTATTTTCAGAATTTGTCGATTTTACGATACTAAGGGAATAAGACCAAATTATACTACCTAGAGATGACGGTTGATATTCCTTTGGTTAACGGTACATCTTATTGTACTCTAACCGCTCACTCCAAGGAGGCATTTGAGAAGACAGTCAAATTCTACGTTGACTTTTTGCAATTAGAGAAACGTACCGTCTCTGACAACTCGACTTTGTTGTACAACGGTGCTGTTTCTTTGAAGTTGGACTTGGAAGTCGATGAAATTAAGCAAAAAGCTGCTGAAGCCCAATATGAGCAGTTGAAGTCCAACACTGCCAGCAAAGACTGGAGAGCTTCTGTTCACGAATCTCTTGTCTTTAGCACAGCTGACATTCAGGAGATCAAGAACCATCTAGTTAAGGAGAACTTGCCTCGTCAAGCTTACCCAACTGATCTTTTCCCAATGCAATTGTACACACTGGACCCATTGGGTAACGTTGTTGGTGTTACCTCCACCAAGAACGCTGTTAGCACTATGCCAACTCGTCCTCCAACTGCAGACGAGGCACAGAATTCTTCCCTTGCTTCCAAAGCCCCATCTTACACCGATTTGAAGACCGCTGTCAAGACTTCTGACAACTACCCTTCATTGCCAGAGTCCTCAAAGAAGGCTAAGAAGGCCATTGCCGTCATGACTTCTGGTGGTGACGCTCCTGGTATGAATGCCAACGTCAGAGCCATCGTCCGTACTGCCATCTTCAAGGGTTGCCGTGCCTTTGTCGTCATGGAAGGTTACTCTGGTCTGGTCCATGGTGGTCCAGAATACATCAAGGAGTTCAGCTGGGAGGATGTCCGTGGCTGGTCGAGCGAAGGTGGTACTAACATCGGTACTGCCCGTTGTATGGAATTCAAAGAACGTAAGGGTAGATTGCTAGGTGCCCAACACTTGATCGAAGCTGGTGTTGACGCCCTCATTGTTTGTGGTGGTGATGGGTCCTTGACCGGTGCCGACTTGTTCAGATCTGAATGGCCTTCTTTAGTCAAGGAACTTTTGGAGACCAACAGAATATCTGAAGAACAACATATCAGATACAAGCATTTGAATATTTGTGGTACTGTCGGTTCTATTGACAACGATATGTCTACCACTGATGCCACCATTGGTGCTTACTCTGCTTTAGACAGGATCTGTAAGGCTATCGACTACGTTGAAGCTACTGCTAACTCACACTCCAGAGCTTTCGTTGTCGAAGTCATGGGTAGAAACTGTGGTTGGTTAGCATTGCTAGCTGGTATCGCTACTTCTGCCGACTACATCTTGATCCCAGAAAAGCCAGCCTCATCTCGTGAGTGGCAGGACCAAATGTGTGACATTGTCTCCAAGCACAGAAACAGAGGTAAGAGAACCACCATTGTTATCATCGCTGAAGGTGCCATTGCTGCTGATTTGACTCCAATTTCTCCTGCTGATGTTCACAAGGTCTTGGTTGACAGATTGGGTCTAGACACCAGAATCACCACTTTGGGTCACGTTCAAAGAGGTGGTACTGCTGTTGCTTATGACCGTATCTTGGCCACTCTACAAGGTGTTGAAGCGGTTAATGCTGTTTTAGATTCTACTCCAGACACTCCATCTCCATTGATTGCCATCAACGAAAACAAGATCACTCGTAAACCACTGGTCGAGTCCGTCAAATTGACAAAGTCTGTCGCCGATGCAATTCACGCCAAGGACTTCAAGAAGGCTATGGCTTTGAGAGACACAGAGTTTATCGAACATTTGAACAACTTCATGGCTACTAACTCTGCCGATCACAACGAGCCAAATCTTCCAGCGGACAAAAGATTGAAGATTGCTATCGTGAACGTTGGTGCCCCTGCTGGTGGTATCAACTCTGCCGTTCACTCCATGGCCACATACTGTATGTCTCAAGGTCACAAACCTTATGCTATCTACAACGGTTGGTCTGGTTTGGCTAGACACGAGAGTGTTCGTTCTCTAGACTGGAAATCAATGCTAGGATGGCAGAGTCGTGGTGGTTCTGAAATTGGTACCAACAGAGTCACTCCTGAGGAAGCCGATCTTGGCATGATCGCCTACTACTTCCAGAAATATCAGTTCGATGGTTTGGTCATCGTCGGTGGTTTCGAAGCTTTTGTTTCTCTACATCAATTAGAAAGAGCAAGAGACAGTTATGCTGCTTTCAGAATCCCAATGGTCTTGATTCCAGCTACATTGTCAAACAACGTCCCAGGTACTGAATACTCGCTTGGTTGCGACACAGCACTAAACGCCCTAATGGAGTACTGTGATGTCATTAAACAATCTGCATCCTCCACTAGAGGTAGAGCCTTCGTTGTTGACGTTCAAGGTGGTAACTCAGGTTTCTTGGCAACTTGCGCTGCTTTGGCTGTTGGTGCTCAAGCATCTTATGTTCCAGAAGAAGGTATCTCTTTGGAGCAGCTATCACAGGATATCGAGACTCTGGCTGAGTCCTTCGCTAAGTCCGAAGGTAGAGGCAGATTCGGTAAGTTGATTTTGAAGAGCACAAACGCATCCAAGGCTTTGAGTGCAGAATCGTTAGCTGAAGTCATGACTGCTGAGGCTGAAGGCAGATTCGACGCCAGATCTGCTAACCCAGGTCACATCCAACAAGGTGGTTTGCCATCTCCAATTGACAGAACCAGAGCCACCAGATTGGCCGTCAAGGCTGTCGATTTCATCGAGGCCCAACAGGGTCTGATCAGCGAAGCCCGTGCCGACAATGACGTCTTCAACCCAGATGACAAAGAACTCTCTGGCACCGCCGCCGTCTTGGGTATCAAGGGCTCCCACGTCGTGTTCACCGCCATTAGACAACTATACGACTTCGAAACGGAAATCACCAAGAGAGTTCCAAAGATCATCCACTGGGAAGCCACCAGAGCTATCGCCGACCACTTGGTCGGCAGAAAGAGAGTGGATTAATTCCCCATATGAAGTCAGGTCAACGATTTTACGTTAAACTTTCCTCAAGGCATGTTACGTCAAAATGCCTGAGGAATCCTATCTCGCTAAGTCACCACAAAGTGGCCCAATAACTCATGTTTGAATCCGATCTTCTTTATAAAACTCGTGTAAACTGGAATATGTGATATAGATTACCAATGAATGAAGATATCAGAAACGAAGTAGACCTAGAACTTGTCACTGGTTGAAAGGATGTCCTCGCTGGTCTTCGAGGCCCTCAGAACATTGTTCAGATGGAATTACACTTGTTAGTCAACGGCGTGCGATCCAGATGGACTAAAGAAGTCGCAAGACTAGGCCAATGAAGCTCTTCCTCAAGACTATTACTCTCGATGTTATATACATTCAAATACTTTTGGTGATAGCTGCTAGCTAGCCCAGCATTGTATGTTTGTGTAGAGGCTGTTCTTTAGCTATAACTTAGCCCGTAAGCGTATCTGCGCAGTGTAAACAAAAGAAGCTTAGAAGAACATTGCAATCAAAGGGATCTAGAGCGAGGAATTAGACATTCTACAGCACCATGAAGTCCATTGCTGCAAGGAATTCGGTGGTTGTCGACGAGAGCTTGCACTCTTCTAAATCCTCTCGAAGGAAACAGGGATCTACCACCCTTAGAAGCCTTAAAGAATCATTCAAATTCCGTGGATCTATGAGTCCCAAGAAAGCTGAAAGTCAAGCGGTCGCCAGTTCACATTCATCACCCTCGAAGATACGAAGAAGCTCGATCGAACGTCAGGATTCCCGAAAGACCAAGCAAAGATTCTCTGCCCAGAGAGTGTCGTTGTTCAAGTACGAGTATGTTCGAGTTAGAAGCTCTTCAATATTAAGAAGAGGTTCGAATTCTACAGTCAGCTCAGATACTACAAGAAGCAGTGACAACGCAAGTCTTTCGAGCATCAGAAGCCGTGGTAGCGTTAGAGTGAAGCCGACGACATTGATGGCCAAGGGAGTTTTGGAAATTTATCAAATCTACACACCAAAAGCTAACGCATCAGAGAAGCAACAAGAAATGAACTACCTATCACTTGGACGCAAAGATAACATAGTACATCCGATACTGCCGCGTTTGCAAGTCACGAAGATGATAGGATCGACCAAACGGTTTATAATACACTTTTACAATCCCGATAGGTTTTGGGAAATTGAATTCCTGGCGCCACCAGCCGCTGCTTCAAAAGAAGTACTGATAGCTGCCAGAGAGTTTGAATCTGTGATCTCCAAGATTTGCGATTTCACTGCAGTCAATGAAGAGACAGTCAAAGAAAGGACAAAGGCCGTGACCGATGAAGATCCTGTTTCACAGGTGAAGAGAGAAATTGGGCGAAGAAGTGAAAGCAGTGCTAGCGAGGGCCAGGGAAGCACTTTGGTTGAAGCATGCAATCAAGACAAAATGACAAATGACAATAAGGCAGAGGAGGAAGACGATGATAGTGATGACCTGAGATATTTGCTAGAAGAAGATGATGATGAAGAAGAAGATGATGATGAAGAAGATGATGACGATGAATCAAAAAGTGGTCAAACGATCAGTGGACTTCGTGGGGGAAACACGGAAGATATACAGGATGGAGCCATAAATGAAGCGTTTAGGAAGGCCATGCAAAGTTTTCAGCCATCGGCATTGCACTCAAACAGAGGTTTGGTCACACACAGAGGTCCGACCACAGACAGGATACTAAACCTGCAATCCTCCAGACGATTTAGCTCATATCAGCCATTCAATGACGAAGGTCAATTTCAGTCGTTTTCTAAACGGTTGTCATATAACGGCAGTAAGCGATCTTCGTCGGCGCCAAATTGGTTCAACTTTGAACCTTCTGTGAGCACTACTAGAAGGCGTAACTGAATAAATATTGCATTAATGACTAATTTGAAGCTTTGCATTCATTAGGGGGAGTTCGGATATATGGGGGGTGAACTATAGAACTATGTACAGCTATATCAGAATTTCCCATCAAGGTTAAACTTGTGGTGGAGCCTGCAATGGGTTACCATTGACATCCAAACCTTGTTGCATCATTAACAATTCTTCGTTACCGGCAGTTTCAAATTGCAAACCGCAACCTAGCTTGCTTTCTTGTTTGAAGTGATCGATTTCACCACAAAAGAGGACTGATAGAGTAGGTAGGATCTTTCTTTCCAGGAAACAAGCGACTTTACCGTTACTGTCGACAGTACCACGATAGACGGATTGTCTGTATTCGTATTTAGCGCCAATGGTAGTTGAACCCTCGATAGTTGGTTGAATACCAATAGGGGTTCCAACAACAGGATCAGTAATTGGAACCATACCGGCTTGTAAGGTAGTCTCAATACCAGCTTCGACGTTAGAAGCCACTTTCCTCCAGAAAGATGCAATTAGGGCACCGTTAGCTTGCATTTGACCAGAGAAGATCCAATCTTGTTTAGCAGAGACGTAACGACTCAAATAAGAAACACCTGCGTCGGCTGGAGCATTGCCTTGGCCTCTAGAATACAACATCTCTAGACCCAACGATAACTGAGGTGTTATACTCTGTAATATAGATCCAACTGCAACACCGTTGAACAAACCTTTAGAAGAAATCGAAGGATTCAAAGTCTTGAAGTTCAAAGAGAAGTCAGAACCTTGGTAATCTTGTTCCAACTGACACATAGTTGGTTGTCCTTGAGCTAATTGTAAGTTGATCTTGGAGATGTTGTTCTTATCCCATCCATAGTTCAATCTACCAGAAAGAGAGAGCTCATTGTCCAAGTTACCTTGAACAAATAGGTTGTCATCTGCGAATAGTGCGGAGAAAGCATAACTTGGCAGCGCAGTAGACCCTAGAGAGAAAGTGTGAGAAGTTTGGAAGGCAGGATTCAAACAAAAGGCCTTATTAAGATCGGCTCGCAACCCTGTGAAGAAATATTGTGACAAGAAAACATCACGAGAAACTTCTTTGTTTAAGTTTTCCACTGTACCTGGGTTCACTAAAGAAAGCGATTGCCTGTGGGCATGGACATTCCTATACGCGTCGATGCAGAAGCTTGAAATAGGATTGGAAGACCAGAAGCCTCCTTTGGCTTGATCCGGGGTCAATGGAGACACTCCAGGCATGGAGGGAATCTTGGTGAAATCTGTCAACGTTGCTGGGCTGGCCATCTCTGAAAATTGTCTTTACCAGTGATTGCTTTGAGTAGGTTCCACCTGTAAGTAACACAAACTCCTATAAAGCCTTTTAAGCCACTCTAAACCTGCCTATCGCACTGTACAAGTGCTTCTACCATGTCAACTTTTCATTATTAGAGCTTGTGAAGTGAAGAAAAATTTTACTTCGTTGATAGTGACTACGAGGGCTGATTTCTGTATCACGTGACCAGAACATTAAACGCTTCAGCTCTCATTGATAGCTTCAATTGACCTAGCAGGCGGTTTATTGCTTGTCCTGTAATGCCGTTATTCTGTTCTTCAAGTCCTCTAGCACTTTTCTCTTCACTTGTAGCTCTTTTTCCCGGTTTTGGATGTACTCTTGCCATTCCTGAGGTGTCTTGCTCAACAGGTTCCTACAGTTCTCATCATTGGCGATGAGCGCTTTGCAACTCTTTAGTCTGTGCTTGATGAATGCCGTAGAAGTCTCCAGCTGGTTCGAGATATTGTTTGGCTCTTTACGGATCTGGTGCAATGAATAGAAAATCTGCGGTATAAACTCGGAGGTGGTGGTTGTGGATGCTGAATGGGAGCTGGGACGACTGGACTGCAGCATAGACGTCTCTGAGTGTGCTTGTGCTTCGTTTGTTCCGGACGCGGTTCCTTGTGTCTTATCCGCATCTGCAACCTGCTGCTCATCTACTGGTAAAGGAACCCCCATCGATGGCAGCAGTATGGTCTGTACTTCTCGCAGCGCATTGTTCTGTAAAGCCATTGCTGTCGGTTCTGGGCTTCGTCTATGTGTTCTGCTGGTGTTCTTGCAAGATTAAGTAAAGGTTAACTCGGTATTTGAATATATAGATAGTTCTATAGAAAAAGCTAAAATTTACCATTCTGGATCAGATTCTTGGCCATATCCTTACCGGTCAAGTAGACCGTCCTGTAGAGGGTGTAGAGGTCCAAAGTACTCGAGAAAGTGTCTAGGAAACCAAAAGGCAACATGCAAGGAATCCAGCCCTGTGCCAATTCCAGAGCAAAGGATCCACTTGGCATGGAGTACTGCTTAGCGTAACCCCTCTGCAAGTGATGAGTCGTACCTGGCAAGTAGACCTCTGGCTCAGTTGCAAACGGTAGCGCTGCGGTCTGCTTACCATGCAAAATGGTGAAGTAATCGTCGGCAAAATGTACACCGGTGTGACCTTCAGTTCCCACAGCACTACCGAACAGGATCACATACTCGGAGATGGAAGCATGCAAGATGATCATCTGGCCCATGGCACCACCAGCATTGTTGAAAACCCAGTCTTCGTCAACATATCTGTTGATGTATTCTTCACCGTAGTGTTGAGCCAATGCGTCTCTGACGTCTCTCAACAGAGCCTCAGTGGTAAAGCTTTCAGAGCTGCTATTGTGTTTAGACAAGACATTGTTGCAGATCTCATTCAAAGTCTTAGGGTCAAAGATGTAGTTTGTTGGTAACCATGTAGAGTAAAAAGCATGCAACATATAGCCGATCACACCGACCAGTACAGTAATCGACAAACACTTCATTGCAACGAGCTGTTCTTGAAGACTGTCCACCAGAGGAATTGACCTCCAATGGGTCCCTGAACTGTTCCTCCAGGCCCTTTCAATTTATACTTTATCAAATCTCGAAGTGATCTACATACTCGGTTACCTAAACGACTGAAAAAAATGGCTATACGAAGACCATATATCGATCTCGAGGTTAAAGACCGTTATAAGACAATGATATGCTGATTATATGCTATGACTAGTATGTTACATAAATGTTACAGGAGCGGTCTAGTGACCGGGAATCTTAGTGCTGGCTGCTCGTGAACAGATGAAGCAGAGACTTGGCAGCCTTGACGCTCATCGGGGTGTTCTGCTTGTCCGGTAGCAGCGCGCGAGCCTTAGAGTGACTGACAGGCGTTGTGTGAGCTGTGGCAGTACCATTGCTTCGCTCGCTGAACTGTAGAAAGTTTTCAGAATCGACTGTGATCGATTTTGCCGTGTCGAAGACACTGTTCGTCTTCAAAGGTGTTCTATAATTACCCTGTGAGACGACTAGTTTACGTCTTTTCTTGGAATTGGACAGATCTGCT
The DNA here is from genome assembly GCA_030580195.1 of Torulaspora gathmanii. NCBI lineage: Eukaryota > Fungi > Ascomycota > Saccharomycetes > Saccharomycetales > Saccharomycetaceae > Torulaspora > Torulaspora gathmanii. Next base: position 824,296 of record JAKTSM010000002.1, on the reverse strand, counting down.
TGTCTTTTGAGATCCTTAAACTTGGTGTTCGTCTGGTTGGTTCTCAGTTTGAAATATGCTAGTTGCAACCTGACTCGCAGTTTCTCCGAAACACTGCTGAGATCTCCTCTTGCAGGCCCTTTCTGGCCCATTTCGTCATCGTTCTGAGCGGGTGTTATCGAGATCTTGGGTAATTCAGGCGTACAATTGATCAAAGTTTTGATAGATGGCAGGCGAGTTCTCTTCAATTGCTGGCTATGAGAAAATCGACCCAGTTTATTCACTCTGGAACTGGAAAACTCGCCCAGTGGCGTTCTTCTCTCAAGAGTCATCGTCGTCGTCGTCGTCGTTGTTGTCACGGTGCCCTCGAAGCGCATGGAGCCTGTGATCAGGTTTTAGTATAGTCAGTATAAGGCTAAAGTGAGAGAAAACTCGCCAACTTTACAACGCTCTATAAAATTAACCAGGTTGATAGAATGAGTAAACGATTGAGCTAACAGAACCAACGATGAAGCCCTCTATGTTTGTTTTTTTCACTTGCATCTTTTACTTGAAATATACCCGTTTAAGGACAAGACGCGACTTCGCGTATGTTAACATCAAGCCTTAGATGACAAGCCATAGAAAGCGACTTTTTAGAGTGAGGTGGACCATCATGGTTGATCTTACATTGGGAAATTGATCTCGTCAACCCAAGTCGATAAATTGGAAATTTGTCTTGGAGCAATCTTGTCGCCGTTACCACTGGCAATCTTGAGGATGTATTCGTTCAACTCTGCGCTACCGAGAATATCGACGTGTTCCGCGCTCTTGGCACCACCTCTTATGTCGAACCTGTCAGGCTGGTGCTTGATCTCGACGGTCGTGACGTTGCAACCACCCGGGTTGTACGGCGAAACACCCTGGCTCCACTTGTGACACATTGCATGGGTGATCAGAGGAACTGTACCGTCACCTTCGGTGAAGAAGACCGGCTGAGAAGCCTCGTAGTCGATTGTCATGTTAAGTGAACTGTTATCGCTGACTTCTTTGTAAACGTAGGCTCTTTCGGTGGGGTTGTTCACCCCGTAAATGCAGTAGATCTTGAGATCGGGCGCGTTTGGTAGGGGAACCTCTAGAGGATTAGTCCAATGGGAGTGATGACGCTCGTTCTCTTTCAGTTCTTTTGGAGTCTTTGCGTAACCAAAGCTGTATTGATCTTTAATCCGGTTCTGCAGCCACTCAGGCGAAAGCTTCAGCATGACGTCTATAGAATCTTCCATGGTCAAGTTGCGGTTCAGGCTTGAGTGATTGGTTATACCGTCCATTCTGATGAAGTTACCAAACGATGCAGTGTTGTTGTGAAGGGAATCCTCGACAGAAACAGCCATATCTCCCCAAATTAAATTTCCACCTTTAGGCAACATTGAGGGAACGCCACCCCAGGTTCTCAACATATCCAGCCTCTCTTTACGGCTGAAGAACTTCTCCAAACCGTACATTGCCAGCGCGTTTAGCTGGATAGTGTCCTTCATCTCACCGCTGATCAGTGCTGGAACAGTTTTAGGTGCTCCAAGTAAGGTGCCAGCAACGTTCACAAAGGAACCAACATGTTCGTTTGCCCAGCCAGGCCCACCGTTACCGTAATTTTCACCCATAGCTTCTGCCCATTTCAAGAAGTAGAATACGATCTGCGAACCCATGGAATGACCAATCAAACACACTTTTTCGCCGCTTAGCTCGTGGATCAACTCGATCTGCTGTTTCAACTTGCTGAAGTATCTGTCCCGTCTCTCCAAGTCTAGGTATGCCAGTCTCCAATCGTAGGCGGCGGTCAGCATCTTATCCGGGTCATAATCGATGGCACCAAGGTTTTGGATTACCTTGTTCCAGATCCAGTAGCCCGCCATGAAGAAGTCTGCTGCTTCAAAACCTTGGGCTGCACGTAATCGGAAGTTGGGTGGATCCAATCCTGTCTCAGGATCAAGCATTATATGGCGTAGCCAGCACACTTTATCTAAAACCATCGTCCTCAACATGTAGAAAGACCCCCATAGTCTCTTGCGGAAATGCGGCTCACTGTTACATTCCCCATCTCCCACTACTCCCCAGCTCTCTATGCCTGTCGAAATCACACCAGGGACCATCACAACAGGGTGTTTCGCTGTGATGTTGTAGTCCTTCCTCAACTGTCTCCCGACGGCGAAACTTTCGGTCAGGTCTTTCAAACCTGCGTTAGAAGAGTATCCAGCCTGAATGTCAGTTAAGAAACTGTTCACACTTTGTGGCAAGACTTCTTTCCAGTCATCCAGGTAATCTCTAAACGACTCCAGATTCCCCATACTGTCGAACAGTTCATAGTTATTCCTATGCACATGCAACGCCCCAAAGTAGATTGCTATCAGGATTCCCAAGATTGTACCCATTGAGAACACAAACCTTCGCGAGTCTTTCCAGCTCTTGTCACTCTTTCCATCCTCAGACTTGCTGCGTACGCCGTCCCGACCAGATCCCAACGTCCCTGCATCTTCTTTGTTCGCCAAAGCACCCTCATCATTTCCAAACTGATTACGGATCCTAGATCTGAACCTATGCGATTGCGTGTGAGCGTCCTTCTCCCGTAATGACCCATTCCAATCGAAGTCACTTCCCCTCCCGTTCTCAGTTGTCTTGCTCTTGTTCCTCCGCTTTCGAACCGTCATTATAGTAAACTGACACTGCTGAGCACGATTCTGAGACTCTTTTAACCTCTCAATAAGCGCTTGGTGTGCTACCAGTCGGTTTTTGTTTCCGTGAGAGTACTCTCAAGAGCCATTGAAACTCAGCTTAAAGCGCATCCTGTTCAGTCCGCAAAGACATCTCCATACATAAAGTATAAGTAGAAGGGCTTCGACCGTTACCAAATGATTAGATCAACCTTGAGCAGCTGGAGGGAGTACTTGACTCCCGTGAGTCACAAGTCGACTTTCCTGTCGACAGGCCAAATAACCCCAGATGAGTTCGTGGAAGCTGGTGACTACATGGCCAACATGTTCCCTACGTGGTCCTGGAGCGAGGCTACGAATGATATCAGTTATAGGGACTTTCTACCCCGGAATAAGCAGTTTTTGGTGACCAGAAAGGTACCTAGCAACGTCAGAGCCCAGCAGTTTGTCAGTGTCGATGAGCATGAGTTGGAAGTGTTCCTTGCAGGGGTAGGTGGAGAAGATGGCGACCAAGAGCAGGAGGGATGGCTCAAGGAGGGAGACGATAGTGTTGTGACAGCTGCTGGGCAGGACGAAGAGCAGAAGTCCTCGGCAGGGATGGACGATATCGATGAGCTAATGAAGGATATGGAGATAGAGGGCAACGACGATATGGTAGATGTGCCCGTGAATCAGAGTGCAAGGTTCTATGACTTATACATTACATACTCGACGTCGTATCGAGTCCCTAAGATGTACATCGTCGGGTTCGACAGTAACGGCACACCGTTGACTGCAGAAGAGATGTTCGAAGACATAGCGCCCGATTATAGGACCAAGACAGCCACAATCGAAAAGCTCCCTTTTTACAAGACTCCTGTGCTGTCAGTTTCAATCCATCCTTGTAAACATGCCAATGTGATGAAGATTCTGCTGGATAAAGTACGTAGCGTGAAGAAAAGACGGCGTGAGGAACAGCAACAGCAGCGGAAGGATGAGTCTGTTACTGACGACTGGGAAGATCTGCAGGCAGATGTGGACGATTCACTACGTGTGGACCAGTACTTAGTCATATTCTTGAAATTTATCACCAGCGTAACGCCCAGTATAGAACATGATTATACAATGGAGGGCTGGTAAAACATATAGATAATCAGAATGGATAGGGATACATAAATCTTTCTTTAACAGGGCACCTGGAACCGAGAAACCAATTATCGCTATTTAGAGCGACATCTCACTTAGTAACAAGCACAGTACACCAATACTAGAGCTGTTGATGATGAAATGACTCCTGAACAGAAGGCGAAGATTGTATGGTCTAACTCAGAGTGATGAGCTGAAATAGCTGTTTACTAACCATGATTACCTGCAGGAAGCTAACAGAAAGAGGGCTTTGGAAAGACTGAGGCAAAGAGGTATACTTAAAGACACTCAGTTACAACAAATTGAGAAGAGGAACGCCCAAGTCAGTACACCTTCGAGCAATGTATCAGAGAGTAGGCAATTGAAGGATTTTGAACCGGCGAAGGACACCAACGTCCCAGTTGGACCTTCCCCAGTCGCTGAGAGAGGCACGCCAGCTTTGGTAGCTGTAAATCCACAGGCTGGTGACCAGGCTACGAATGAAACTACTACTAAGAGGCCTTTGGAGAGAATCAGACCTTCCATTCACACAAAAGACTATATCGAGTATGACTTTTCGACTATGACAAATCTCAATGGTGGGTATATAAACCCACAAGACAGAGCATCGGAATTTGACGACGATTATAACAGCCTGGGAAGCAAGAAGCAAAAGACGTTAGAAGACTGGAAGCGGGAGCAGCAGGAACGAAGGCATCTTTATGAAAATGCTCCGCCTCCAGAACACATTTCAACCGCTCCGAAGTGTATTGAATGCCGTGTGAATATTGAGATGGATCCTGTAATGGATGATGTCTTCAAGCTTAGGGTCTGCAAGTCCTGTGTCAAAGATCATCCCGAAAAGTACTCACTACTCACCAAGACTGAGTGTAAAGAGGATTATTTTCTTACAGACCCAGAACTCAACGATGCAGAGCTCTTCCATAAGATGGAAAAGCCAAATCCGCACTCAGGAACATTTGCCAGGATGCAATTGTTTGTGAGATGTGAAGTCGAGGAGTTTGCATTCAAGAAATGGGGTGGCGAAGAGGGCCTTGATGCCGAATGGCATAGGCGAGAAGAGGGCAAATCACAAAGACGTGAGAAGAAATATCAACAGGAGATGCTCAAGATGAGGATCAAGACTAGAGCCCAGGAGTACACTACAAGACTGAAGGAGAAGAAACATAGAAAGGCACACGTACATCGTTTTAGCGCTTCAATTGACGGTGGTGTCAATGAAGATGGTTATCAAGTGCTGCGAAGAAGATGCATCGATTGTGGTATGGAGACGGAGGAAGTCAGTCTCTGAAACAGGCTGCAATAAGACCCATAAATTTTTAGTTACTTACTAATTAATTTTAAACAATCTTTAAATGATCTGATGTGCGCTTTTTATACAGCTTAACGAAACGATAATCCTGTTCATGGTCAAATTGGGCATGTTGTTACAGTTCAATTAGTAGCTTCTCTTCCGACTGTGAACCTTCGGGGACGTCATTCTGTACTGTTTTAGCGGAATCTGAATGAACAATCTTCCTGGCCGGTACTGTTGGAAAGGTGTAGTTTTTGATCGAGTTTTCCGCTTGTGCTATCTGCTCTGCCTCATCATCTTCCATTGGATAAGGTGTTCCGTTAGAAAGTTTTCTACTAGTATTTTGCACTACCGTTTCAGTATTAGCATTGCTTTTGTTGCTCTCTTTAGAGCTGGAAAATCGACGACTCTCAGTAATATGCTCCTCCTCTTCCGCCAACGGATAGGGGGGTTCGGATGGTAGTTGCAGTTCATGCTGCTGATTTCTTGGAGAAGATAGATCGATATTCTTGATCTGATCTAGATGTCGCTCCGGTACGGAGTTACTGGCTTGCTGTGAAATGGAAGGCATTCTTTGTTGCGGTATTTGGGTAGACTGAGTCGAGGGAGCAGGAACCTGTTGAGCTTGGGGAGCCGCCGGCTGGCTGACAGGCTGCGGTTGATAATTGGGAATCTGAGCCTGGGGATAGGGACTGGGTTGTTCCTGATAAGCACTATAGGGATCTGAAGGTCCTTGAGGAACAGAATAGCGGTCCGACAAATTGATGCTATTCAACTGCTGTTCCAGCAGGCCATCATAAATTGTCATGATATCAGATATCTTTGTATTCATATCTATCAGTGTATTATACTTCTGCACTGACTCATTCAACGCATTATTCAATTTTGGCCTTGTACCGAGAACTTTTTGATACAATTGTGCTAGTTGATTATCTTCAAGAATTTCAGTTGCCGATTGGGTTTTCATCCTTTCTACAAGTGATGAAAACAAATGAATGTCTTCTTCTTCGGTTGAAGTCAAGTCGAAATTAGGAGCTGCTTGAGGTTTTTCTACTTCGAGGTACCTCTGGTTCGACTGTGCTTGTTGTGGAGTAGAATAGGCCTCCCTTCTTCTCTTCTCCTCCTCAGCTTCTTTCAAACTTGCCTCAATGGCTGCCTTCAGATCAGGATCATCCTCTTCTATATCTTCATGCGATTTTGCCGGTATTTCGACTTTACTTTGCATCACTGGCACTATTGGTTCAATATTACCCTTTGACTCTCTGAGAGACAGTTCAATCACCCTCCTCAATTGCTCTTCCTCATTATAATCCCCGTCCGCACTCTTCTTCTTTTTCTTACTATGATGCTTCTTCTTCCCACCACCACTGGTTTTCTTCAAGTCGTAGTCCTCATAGCAGTTGTCACACACTCTAACAGGTTCATGAATGCCGAGATCCGACAAGACAATTCGATGAGAAGAGTGATCCTGGCAGAAAATACCACCACATGATCGACAATGGTGTCTTCGATTGATTAACGTGAATCGCCTAGAGCATATCATACATGCGTCAGAATCCACCCAATCTGCGGGAGTACGTGAATCGAACATCGCCATAGAGTTGGCAGGGTCTGTAGCATAGTTTGGAAATTGAACCCCTCTCGCTTGCAACTTATCGTAGACTCTCGCGACGTAGCTCAATTGGGAGTCGTTCTTAAACGCAACATAAAGCTCGTAGAATAGCTTGGTGACTAATTCCTCTAACTCGCTATTGTTGTGACTCTTGAGGATTGCATGCTCGATAGTATCCATAAACTCACGGGAACAGATTTCCTTAATAAAGGGAATCCCACCGTTCTTGATGCAAATATCGGTTAATTTCCACGATGACAGTTGAGTATTCGGATTCGATGTGGTACTCATAATCCTCTTCTTCAAACATCTCATACAGTCCTTGGGAGATATTTTACGAGATCTAACCACATCAGAAATCTCCAGCGCAGAAGGTAAATCCAGCTCACCATTGGGTATACTCTCACTTGTAGCCTTCTGGATCAAAAGATCCAGCTCTGTAATGGTTGCAACAGACATATCTGCACCTCCAAGACGTTATCTGACTAAATATCCCTTGCAAGTTGTATAGGAGAGGATGTGTTAAGCCTTACTAGTATTTAAAACCGATCTTGACATCACGTGACGAACACTAATCTACACAAGCTGAAGTAGTCAATGGATAGGTGATCTTACAGTTCGAGTACTAATTGATCTACCTACTAGATTCTTCCCCACCTGCTTTGCCATTCTATTAAAAGAAAATCCTGGCCCAAGCCAATCCTTGTAGCAACGCGGTGATGCTTTATCCAAAATGCATGTTTTCCGATAAATGAATACGCTGTCTAACTTGATATGAAAAGCAAAGAACCTATGCCAATCATTCCTGCCGATAGATACCAGAACGTGTCCGAGTTCAGAATCCCACTAGACGTTTTCTTTACCGCGTTTGTCCTGTGTTTGTTCTCCAAGCTTCTCCTTACGAGCTTCCTCAGCGATCTCTTTTCATTGGCAGACCCGGTGCTCTGGGCCTGGTCGGAAGTCTCAGTTGGGTTCAATGTTTCCGTGGGTAGCATCATAGCTGGTCTGTAGGCAAGATACAGCGGTTGCATCAGAGAACCATCAAACTGGTAGAGTTGTAGTCTGTAAATACCATTGTAATCGTCAATTTGCACATCGAATGATTTAAAGGTCTCTGTCTGGTTGTATCTCGAGTACGTTGATTTTCCGTTATCGTTACAAGGGTCACTCAATAGCTGTCTGCCATCAACACAAATTGGGTGGAGAATCAAAGTCCCGTTGTCTAACAGCTCATACTCACCGTGCTGGTAGGTCAAAGCTGCTACGGGGCATCCTGGATTCTTAGGATTACCAGAAACCTGGTAAGATGCTTCTTCGAAGTGACCATCCTCTGTGAATGAGTAAGATAACCCAGGTAGCGATGGTTCTATCAGTAGCTCGTCCACCGGATCGTAAAAACCAGGGCCTGTAAAGACCTGATTGGACTTCGAAGACCAAGTACCAGCCAAAGACTTCACGTCGCTCGCGGCAAGCGCTACTCCAGCGCTAGATGCTAGCAATGCAACCAATGAAAACGAAGGGATCATTGTCGACTATCCTGTTGAACTAGTTAAAGTACATCCTTCGTGGCTAAGTTTGATCAGTTTAAGTAGAAATCTAAGAACTACCTGTTCAAGAATGTTCGTGAAATGCGACAAGTATACCGATGATGAGAGGTTAACTATAAGCCGTTATGTAGTCTATGTGTGAATTTTGCTCGAGCTCAAGCCATGCTGTTAACATTTGCCACACTCAGCGAGACGAGTGAGGAGCGATTGCTGGAGTTCCTGCTGTTTGCTGTGTCACTTGGCGATACGAACATGCCGCTACTGATAAATTTAGCTCTAGGTGGAACTTGATGAGATGCTGGTATGTGATTTTCCTTGTTACTGGACTCGTTGAATGCTATTCTTGAATCGTCTTTGCTGGAATTCTTGTTCGGTATACTATTCACGCTGAGTGTGCTGGCGCAGGCGCTGTCGTTCGCGTATTGGCTGAAGCTGTACATCTGTGGTGTTATAGGCGAAGATTGGTCTATTGTACTAAAGACGCTGTTATCGGAGTGGTTGCTTGTGTTTCTCATTGGAGTGTAGTGCTGCGAATAAGTGGGGGATGGCACGGTGTGACTTTGATCGAAATACGAAGCATTGACAGCACGTCTTCTCGAAAGATCCATGGCAGAAGCAAGTTGCATTTTTTTCTGGAGCTCCATTCTGTATTCCTTGACGTGAGCGACGAACTCCATCACCCCGAGCTTTTCTCTGTAAACTTCAATCAATGAAGTTGGTGCTTTAACTACGGCGGTGATGAATAGGCTTAGCAGCTGTGCCTGGTTGGTCGTTGTTGGGTATGGTGTCATCAAGAAGGCACAATGATCGCCAGTGTTGAACCTGTTGATGATGGAAAAGATCCCGTTAGAGACTTCGAACATCTCGTACTTGAGTAGATCGTATTGCCAAGCACTCAAATCTATCAGGAATCTCTTGACATTTATCAGCTGGATCTTGGAAGTCAAATCCTCGTCTTCATCTTCTTCATACATGCTAGCCTCTTCTTCATCTTCGACGATTCTTTCATCAACCGTGGCATCACTGTCGTTAGAGGCCTGAGATTGACGTTTTTGAGACCATTGCTTGTTGTGATCGAGTTGTCTCTTGTATAGTTCGTATTGGATCAGACAATTTTCGTCCACATTCAAAACGTAATCAGTAACCATAGGCTCATAAATATCCCAGTTTAGCGTATCTAAAATATGTCTTTCCATTTGCATGAACATAGATTCATCGAAAACATCGGCCCCGCCGCAATAATGAACTAGCTCCGAAAGACGAGGAATACGAGCCCTGGGATTGGGCCCGTAAAATCTCCCACCAGTGGGAATGGATACATTGTTTATGATGTGATTGCAACCTCCCCACGTTTTGGCTGCAAGCCAAAGACAAGTTGCCACCACTAACTTAGCCTGGTCTTCCAACACAACTCTCTTTGAACAGTAACGATCATACAAACGAACTGCATGATAAAAGATTCCATCAGTGACCCTAGACATGATAGACAATTCAAACAGAAAGGTAACGATTCTGTCTCTTGTTTCCAAAGGATTCATCTCGGGTTGCTGATCTATGAGTTTAGGATCTGGTTTGAACTTGGACGACTGTGAAAGCACATTGGCAGAAATCTCTTCGTGATATTCCTGAATAGTCTCATAATGTGCTAGAAGCTCAGCATTGGATAATTCGATCGGATAGTAAGTTTGTTTTGCAGTAACGTTCAAACCAATCTTATTCTCAACGTTAGCCATGGCAGCTATCAGGACAGTTTGGGTATATGTAAACGAGTGTGTATCCTTAATCGTAACTTGAGTTCAATAAACGGATTAACTATAACTGCTGATAGGCCGGAATTCTAACTGATTTGCTCCAGTGAGGCAAGTGCTTGAATGCCCTAAATTTTTGACGTAGAATCACCAAGCTAGCTCTTATATGTACAAACAAATCTCGTCAGTATTAACAAGCAGCTAACTGATGGAACTGCGAAAAAAACAATCACAAAAGGATATTGGGGCTCCTGGCGTTCCCTTCACCGACTTTCGACTACTAAGGTAGCCAAGAACGCCAAAATCAAGGTACTGCAAATCTGATCCACTTTCACCTTTCGCTGCCATAGACCATCGACCGTTAGGGCATCTACACTGCAAATCGTGTCAACCCACCTGCAACCACTGCGGGCCCGTGTGTGGGCAGTCCCAAAAGGGGAAAACATCGAAGTCTGATCAAGCATAGCTCATAGAGGATGATCGCCAATATGCAATGGAACTTTGACCACACGAACACGAAAATATGGCCATCTCGCATCGTTTCCACATACAGACAAAAGGTAAGACGCGAATTCAAGGCGCGTTATACCGCTCGGAGTCACGTGCGTCAAGTACTATTAGGATAGATACTGATCTGACAGGACTCGAACCATTTGAGATCATGTTAACGATTCGTGATGGCGAGGTGGCTCTGCTTCTAGTCCTTTACTCTATTCGACTTGGGTTTCCCTCCATGGAGTTCTGGGGCTGATAAATAACTGAATTACCGCCTTGTTCAAAAGCTCACAGGAACTTAAGACGGCAATACTCTTCTGTGTAAAAGGTTCGAGGCCCTCAACGGCAGGGCTCTCCACGAATCTGTAATGTGTGAGGCCTCGCGGGAGCTGCACACTCGTTTGCAAACAAAGGTCTCTCACACGGTAAGTATTTAGGAACGCAGCGGAGTTTTTAGTCAGCTCTTCGTATTTTCTGCCAATCACCCAAAGCCTTGCATGCTTGGCTTCATATCTTATCAGCTCTGCCAGTGTAGAGCTAGCGGTCTGACTGGAGTACAAGGTGATGTACCCGTGGTAGCGACCGTGACTGGTAGCGAAGGCATGCAAAAGCGCCAAAGGTACTTCTTCTATCAGTATAAGCCCATGGCTCCATATCACATAAAAGTCTGAGACCAAAAACCCAACTTCAATAGCCAGCTCTGTCTTGCAAGCCGCTTCACTGCCGCCGACGGTTACATAGTCGCAATAAACCGCGTGAGAGCTATTCCAAGCAACTTTCAGGGTGTGATAACCTTCTTCCTGCGTGCTGATACAGCTGATACTGTTCACAGTCTTGACATCGTGTTCCCACTCTAGCAACACCTCGCCTGCATGGTCCTTCACCAAGTAAAACCGACAGCGCTCTTCCAGCTCCTGGCGTACCAGCAGCAGGTAACCATCTCCGCTATTCCACAGACATCTCAGATGCTCGGCCGCGTCCATATCCCAGTCTTTTCTGTGTAGTGCTCATCTATAAGGTAGTGGTTCTGTTGTTTATATTTCACCTGGTAGACACAAACAAAGACTCAAGTCTGTAGTTACAAGGACGGGGAAAGTTGCGCCTTAAGAAGGCTCTGAGCTCGATGTTGTGGGCTGGTGGTAACGACAATAGCGATGAGTCACAGGACAGCACGGATGGTGGGTATGCGGGTCTCTATAGATGGACTGTAGATGCGTTGTTCGGCTCAAGAGTATCACCATCAAGAAAGTACAAGGAATTTGCTCAGGATGATACCAACTACAGGCATGCTGGAAGACATACTGGACCAAGCTTTGTATCTCCTCTGCCAAGATCTAATTCATGGTCCGAGCTCGATTCTACATTCTATCGACGGAATGACCTGCTACCTCCATCACTCGATGGAGACATTGAAGAAATACCGAGACGCAGGTCAAGCAGGTCATTTCAGCCACTGCCGAAGTTTATGGAAGAGCCAGAAAGCCCCAGAGAGCAAGCTACCGATACTTTCGCCGGACGACGAAAGAAATTGCGAGATCCGTTTGATGACGAGGAGTTCAGTATTAGGTTTCAGTCGCCTCGTCGAGACGACCCTGTGATATCAAAGCTATTTGAGAGCTCGGTAGGGAACAACAAAGCTCCTGAGTCTACCAAGAGAGTACCGATCCCAGGCAAGTTCCCATCACCGCCCAAACGAACCGCGAGGGAAAAGGACTATACTGCAGATTATCTGCAAATTCTAGATCAACTATCGCGAAACGAGCGACTGCTCGAAGAAGTGAACCGAGACTTTGGTGAGAAACAGGCCCAAGTTCAGGCCAAAGAACGTGGCTACAGAGAAAAGTATCTACAAACTAGAAATGAGCTCATCGAAGAGTTGAAGCATTCCAAGAAACTTTACGACAACTACTACAAATTGTATGCTAAATACCAGCAATTGCGTGAACTCAGTCAGCATGCGGTCCAGATGCGAACTAAAGTCTCAACTCTCGAATCTCAACTGGTTGACGACGCTATAGATAAGGAGAAGCAGATACATGATCTGACACGCAAGGTGCTTGAATTAGAGCTCAAACTACAGGACAGTAACTCAATGCGCGAGAGAGATGCTTACAAGTACAATGCCCGTATCTTGGAGCTGGAGAAGCAGGTATCTCTCCAGTCCGACGTTGGCATCGGAGTATCATCGTTGTCATTCTCGCCGTCTCGATACGGAGACCAAAGCTCCGACTACAATGCCGCGGTGGACTCTCAATTTCTCAAGAACCTAAACTAATTGCTAAGTTCGATTGTAGTATATAATCAGTGGATAATCGTTAATTAGAGCGTATGAAGCTTAAAGAACCGTATTATTATCACTCTGGACGAATTGGGACGGCTCTCGAGAGTCCGCGAACTGAAAAATTACCAGTATTTTACACAAGGGAAGCCCTATAAGCGAGTATCAGCGACTAGAAGACGGGAGAGAAGGCATCGAGTTGCTCTCAAGATCACTGCCAGTGGTCCCTAAAAGTCTTAAATTGACCAAAGACTCTTTTCTCTGTGGTTTTGGTTTGCACTGGTTGGTGAAAGCATACAAGAAGTAAAGCTAGTTACTAGTCAGGCGGTCACGTGCGGCGGTTGAAAGATATAGTAGCATGTCGGTGAGTCGAGTCCAGGCCAATGGATCATCTCCAGGCCAATTGGGTGCCCCAGATACACATTCATTGGGTACTGATAGCCGATCTACGACGAGTTTGAAGCGAACCAATTCAGCGATGACGGGATCCGATAATCTGACACTTGGTGAAAATGAGGCCAAGCGGCAGGATTTCAGCAATCAAAGAATTGATTTGGAATCAATGGTTTCGGAATTGACTTCTATGCTCGGAAAGGAAAATTGGAATAAATATGCTCATGTCATCAGTCTGTTTGTCCTGGGGAAGCTCTCCAGAAAAGAGTTGTGCAATGAACTTGATCTTTTATTCACGCCTAGTCCTACAAATCCTACTAATTACACTAAGCCAGCTCTTATACGACTGCATAACCAATTGCTTTTGGGTATATTTACAAACTCTCTGAAGGACTCACCGTTGATGGGTAGTCTTGCCGACGGTACGTGGGGTTTTGGAAATGGAAGTACCCTGGGGAATAAATTGAAAAGAGTTAATAAGCATAATTCTCAGATTGAGAACTATAAAAAAATAGTCATGTCGTTACCATCTCCAGACAGACAGCGATTGAAGGAGATCACAAAGGAGGCAGGGAAAAGAGGTTTTATCCTGTCTTCTGTGTTGCAAGCGAGATTAAATATGATACCCAAGATACCGATCGTCATCAATCCCGAGACTTTGAAAAGGGTCAAGGCAAATAACTTGAAAACGCCTTTGGAGTGGTCTCAAGATATCATGAATGGGTTCAGCGCACCGCTAGCAGCTGACACCTTTTCGCTACCGGACACAGAGTCTTTGTTTCTCCGTATGGTTGGTATCGCTCGAGAGCATGGGTTGGTCGGTGCTGTCGATACTGGCTGCGTTGAGCTTCTACTACTGGCACTCGATAATTATCTGAAGAACATTATAGAATCAGCCATCAATACGGTCCGGTACCGTAGAAAAAAGTATTCAGAATATTATGATATCAAAGACAATGGCATGTATGAACCTGTCACTAAAGATGGGGATATGGCAGAGCCAGAGGATCATGCCAACGCTAAAAAGATTCGCATAACTAATGAAGATCTCTATGAGTGTTTTTCACTATTTCCGAATCTAGTAGAGTCAACGGGAGCATTTTACAGTCTGCCTAACGTTCATTTGGTCAATGATGATGAACTAGTGATGACTAAAAGTAGCATTGAGGACTTACCTACATTTTCAGAAGTTAAACCCAACTTTACACCACTTGATGAAAGAAATATTGGTACTAGGGAAGAACTAAACTGGTTAATCAAAGATATACTCACAGAAGAGTAGTACTCTTGGACCCTAAAAAAAATTATCCGAGAATAGCAGCCCAAAGCAGCTCAATGAATAAAACTGCGACACTATATTTACTCCGAAATTCTTCTTCTCTTTGTATTCTTCATTTGACCTATCTTTCTCGAGAGTTCAAGAAGCATCTGGTTGTCGTAAGCGTCATTGATGTCGAGTAAAAAGCACGAAGTGGTATCTGATATTAGTTTTTTCATGATAAGACCGATTGGAGACGGTAGTTCATGGGGTGGAGCCGCGACTTTGCTCAAAGTCGCGATGGTATTAATGTCATTAATTTCGACAAAATAAAAGTTAAGCACTTTGTCTTCTCTTTCGTGAGGCGTTAAATGAAACTTGAGAATTCCAACCCCTGGAGTACAATCAGCTCTATCATTCCGCAAGTTTGATGGTAGATTATCCAGAACGTCCGTGACTTCAATAATTTTGGAATCCAACTCTAGCGAGTCCTTTTGTATCTTTAGTTTAATTTCATTATCACATTCTTCAGTGTTCGGCAGAAGCAAATCTTGAGATGATGATTCTTCCGAGAGGAACACATATTGTACAGCTATTCGAAATCTTTTATGACATTTGACCTGAATAAATTGGAGCAAAGCCAATCTCAGCGTGTCCCATGGCTTCTGACTGAGTGATAGTAAGCTAAAGTTCATACCCTTATTCAGGCACATATCATGAAACATTTCGTACTCTTGATAGAGTAATTCCTCCTCTGATACTAGCTCAGAGGGGATCATCCTACTAAATTGGTACATTTCACCTGTCTTGAATTCTTTCAACGTCTTTTCATAATAATTCACCTCTATGCTACTTTTTTCACCCACTCTGCCCACGTATGCAAAAGTCCTTATCCCTCCTTTAAGTTCATCGATTGTGTTCTCCAGTTTTTTCCTCCGTAGTTGCTCTTGTTCCATTTTGTCAAACTTATCCTTATAAAAAAGTTCCTTCGCATGAGCTTTAGCTTGCACAATTTCAGTTTTGTTTTTAGCCTTCTCATAGCGGCTCATAGCAATGGCCAATTCGTCCCGCAACGGCTCATTTCTGCGCAAGGTTTCATCAATTTTTTTTTGAACCTCTACAATTTTAATTTCAAACGCTTCAAATTTTCTCCGATCATCATCTATTTCATTATTCAAGCGTTCACGTTCATCAGTGAGCATTTTCTGCTTTTCTTCCAAGTTTTTCTGTTCTCGAAGGAGATCATCCATCGGTTTCGACTTTGAACGTTTGAACTCTTCTAGTTTTTGGTGCGATTCTCGCTCATACTGATCACATTTTCGTTTATTTTGCTCCTCGAGCAACTTCCACTGCTTCTCCACTTCCTGTAGTTCGTTTTTCAGGTGTCGTATCTCTTCTGCCACTTTCTCATCTGGTTTTAAATTGTCAAGTTCCATTATTTCTTTCTCCCATTTCAGATTCTCTTCATCAAGTTTCTGTTTCAGTTGATTCTCCAACTCTTGAACTTCTACTGAGTATCTCAATTGTAAATTGGATACATCGAGTTCTTCATTCTTCTTGTACAAATCAATTTCACGATCTTTCATATCCAGCTGAGCTTCCAGTTGGCTAACCTCCTTTTTAACCCCATTGCACATTGTTATCTTCTTGGAGATCTCGTACTGAATGTCTGGTAATTGTCTCTCACGTATTTGTGACGTTTCCTTCTCGATCTCGATTATTGCATTCCGGAAATGTGCTATATCTTTCATAATCTTCCTTTCACGTTTCTTGACCTCTTCAATCACCGAGGCGTCTCCAAACACATACTTATTCATAAGCCTTGTCCTCTGGCTTTTGGGCTCCTCAGTAACACTTCGACGAGAGACCGCACTGTGAACCTGATTTGTGACATCTTGTAACATGGAAGAAGCAACCCTCTGTCGTTTTAATGGTGGGTATCCGCTTTTCGTTTCTGGTGTAGTGACTGCCGATATCGACGGTATCTTTGAATGTTGCATGCTTTAAGTACCAGAGTACAATCTATCGAGCGTATCAGATCCGTTTCAGCGTTCTACAGGCAAAACTTCAAAACCAAATTTCACAGTTAAACTAAAATACAACTTCACTGCGCTTCCAATCAGACTCCAAAGACTAACTACGAGCTTGCAACGTTGATACCTAGCCTTCAAAGAATGGTCTCAAAGTGTATTATAGTATATATTCAAAAGGTAAACAAAAACAATGGTCATCGACGACGAGCTCTTCGCGAAGAGCTTGAAGCGATGAACAGCCTAAAGGTCTGGTTAAATGGTCTTTTACCTTTCTATTCCACCACTAATACGCTGCATTGCCTGTGGAAGAGCCCTCTTGGTATTTACAGGATTTGCGCGAGATTCATCAGCTTACGAGAAGTCATTGGCGTTGACATTCCTGGTCATCGCTGGCAGCGCGACTCGGATCCCATCCACATCCTTGGACATCTTGATCTGACATCCAAGCCTACTGGTCTCAGTAAGACCGTAGGCGAGGTCCAGCATATCGTTCTCGTCGTCGTCCGGTTCGGGCAAAGCGTCATAATAGTCTGGATCCACGATAACGTGACACGTAGAGCACGCACAGGAACCGCCACATGCGCCTTCCATGTCCAGATTGTGTGCCTGGGCGATATCGAGCAACGTATCACCCTCACAGACGTCAAACGTCTTCTGGGTACCGTCCTTCAAAATAAAAGTGACATGCAGCTCTTCACCCTCCTTGGGCTTATGAATGTGGCCGTGTCTCCATACTGGTGATACAGAGAGTGCTCTGGTGAAACTCAAGCCTCCGGGAGCCACAAGCTGAGCTGGGCGTGTCAATCTATTGGTCATTGTGCACAATCTGGGAACGCATACGAGCTGGGAGAAAACCTTGGGTATCCTAGAGATCATACTGCAAATTCAACGCCTATTTGAAGATCAGCGGAGCGATTCAGAAATCAATTCGGCTTGGAGACCTTCAGTTCTACTCATTCTTAGACGATTTTCATTCCGCTTTACAGGTCAAAGGTCGGAAAAATCGCTAACGTTCAGATAAAGGAAAAGTCGACAACGAGCACCTGATAGTTTAGCCTAGAGCTTCGATGGTTGGCATTACCGCTATGAGGGCAATGATTAGATGCTTTCTGATAGACTTCTCTTCAAAAGTTGTCACGTGACCTAATCTCTGTTTAAATAAAGGCCTAAGGACTATTCGTGGCTAAGATCATTTGAAGACTAGATATCAGCTAGTCCGGTATCAAATTGAGTGAGATATGAGCTCTTTGTTGTCTTCGTATGAGTCAGATTTCCTGAGTACCTTGGAAGAGGCACGTTCGAGCCTGAGCGATGCCCCTGGACAGCCTGTGTCGCAGAGGAACTCGACATTGAAACAGGTGGAGTCTCAACAGGAGGAGCTTTACGACCTGATAGATCAGATGGAAGTGGAGGTGAATAACAGTGTCACTGATGGGCAAGAACGTGCGACTTACAAGGCCAAACTGCGGGATTACAAAAAGCAAGTGCAAACTAGCCTAAAACAGCCTTTACAGAGGCTGATGGACACGAGGGACCGTGATATGTTGTTTGGAGATGCAGCAGTGCCATCGAGTATGAATGAGGATCAAAGACAGCAGCTGTTGTCGAATCACCAAATTCTGCAAAGTTCCGGAGATAAGTTGAGAGACGCCAGTAGGATAGCGACAGAGACTGAAGGGATTGGATCTCAGATAATGAATGATCTTAGATCGCAGAGAGAAACACTAGAGAACGCTAGACACACACTTTTCCAGGCAGATTCGTATGTGGACAAGAGTATCAGAACTTTGAAGACGATGAGTAGAAGGCTGGTCGCTAATAAGTTCATAAGTTACGCCATCATTGCTGTGTTGATCTTGTTGATCCTGCTAGTCTTGTTCTCAAAATTTAGGTAGTGAGTGGTAAAGAATTAACATACTTATATATCGGTGAGCTCCGATTCACGCTCTTCAGTGGTGATTTCGCTTCCGAATTTCAAATTCCTGATTTTGTTCTTCAGAGCGTGCATTAGCTTGGACTCGGACTTGTGAGCCATGGAGGATTCCAAGGAAGGTCTTCTGCCCTCATTCTCGGTAATCTCGTGCTTCAAGTCTTCAACTTCTTTGCCAGCTGCGGGGCTTGTCTGTGGGGTGAGCCCAGTGGTAGCACCGCCAAGTCTATGTAATGTCTTTTCATCCTCCGACAAGTCCAAGACAGTTGCAGTGAAGTTTATCAAGGACTTGGCACTCTTACGCCTAGCGAGTCTGCTCGTCCTGCTAACTTCTACATCATCTGGTAGGCCAGGTGATGCGAGCGGAGTGGATACAGAGGACCGAGGCGTACGCGGTAACCTGACACACGATACACCCACATCGCTAATCCACTTAGCCACCAAAGCTGTCCAACCACATTGGTGCGATGCTCCTAAACCCCGGCCGGTATCACCATCGAAATATTCAAAAAATGGTACCAGATCCTTGAAATTCCCATCGTTTGATAAGAAATTCGAATAATCACCGTAGTTACAAGCACGTTCACCATTTTCGTCTGGCACGAACAAGTGGATCATACGGTAACCCAGCTCTTCTGCGATTTCTGCCAGGTTCAAAAACTCACCCGAACCAGTAGGACATTCCACCTTGAAATCAGAACCATAGTAAAGATAAAATCTCTGCAATGACTCAATGATCAAGAAACTGGTAGAAAACCAAATAGGGCCTCTCCAATTAGAGTTACCACCAAACATACCGGAGTCAGACTCCCCGGGCAGATACTTGACGGTGTAGTCCTGGCCATGAACATGCATGGCAAACGGATGCTCCTCGTGATATTTCGAGAGAGACCTGATACCGTAGGGAGATAAAAACTCTGATTCGTCCAGCATACGACTCAAGATAGCCTTCAATCTGTCAACGTTGACTAAAGACAGCAGCATTCTTTCGCCAACACCTCTCTTGGTCATTGAAGCGATATTTCTATCAAAGATCTCTGGTCGATTCTCGATGAACCAGTCGACTCTCTTTTTGAAACTTGGGAACCGCGTGAACATTTTGGGTTCCAGAGTCATTGAAGCATAAAGAGGGATCAACCCAACCAGCGACCTGATTGGCAGCTGTTCTCTGTTGGGACCACCCCAAGAGATAGCATCGTAGTAAAACTGATCCTTTTCATTCCACAGGTTCTGCTTGATTATTTTCTGACAGCTTTCCCCGGTTGTATCGATCAGGTACTCGAACGACATGGAGTCGCTGATCAGTATGAAATGCTCAAAGAACTTAGATGCGATATCCTCGTACACCGGGTTTTCCTTCGCCAGCTCCAACGCAATGTTCAACATCTGCAAAGAGTAGAAGCCCATCCAGCCAGTGGAGTCTGCCTGTTCCAGCTTACCGCCAGTAGGCAAAGGCTCACTTCTGTTGAAGATACCGATGTTATCGAGCCCCAGGAACCCGCCTTCGAACACATTATTCCCATCTGAGTCCTTACGGTTGACCCACCACGTGAAGTTCAGTAGCAGCTTCTGGAAAACCCTCTCTAGAAAGACCCTGTCCTCGCGATTATACAGGTTCCGCTCGATCTTATAGACACGGTACACCGCCCATGCGTGCACTGGCGGGTTCACGTCATTGAAGTTCCACTCGTACGCTGGGATCTGTCCGTTCGGATGCATATACCACTCCCGTGTCATCAAATCCAGCTGTCTCTTGGCAAACTCAGGATCTATCATCGCCAGTGGGATGCAGTGGAACGCCGTGTCCCACGATGCAAAGAATGGGTATTCCCACTTGTCTGGCATCGATAGGATGTCCTCGCAGTGAATGTGCTTCCAATTCTTGTTTCTCCCGTTAGCACGATTCGGTGGCGGGTGCGGTTTGATACTAGCGTCTCCGTTGTACCAGGCGTCATACGTCAGATTGTAGAACTGCTTCGTCCAGAGCAGCCCGGCAAACGCCTGCCGCTGCACTTTCCGCAGCTCTTCACTGATCGGCAAAGGCGTAATTCTCCAATAAAAGTTATCGGCCTCTTCCTCACGGTTGTCAAACACAGTGTCAAAGACATCCTCGTCAACAACCGCCAGATCGCCAGTCCGGAATATGTTGTCCTCCGGATCGTTTGTGAACTTGTACCGCACCGTCACATACTCACCAGGTGGCACACTTGGAAAGTGATAAACCGCACACGCCTTGGTACCCTCGTTTGCCGGATTCACCGCACCGCGGTTCCCGTGTACAAGGTACTCTTCGAACGCATCCTTGGTAAACTCACTCGGATTCTCCTCGACCCCGAACAGCTTCACCAAATTCGATTCATTCTCCGTGAACAGCAGCTCCGGGTCCACGTCCTCACCAGGTTCACCATCGGGACCCACAGCGCCAGGTGATGGTTGGAATATAACGTCACGTGCTCCGTACTTCGCACACGTCACGTGCACGACGTTGCTCGCCGCCTTGTCACGTGATAGCGCCGGCTTCTCGCGCTCCTTACCCCACGCCCACGTGTTCCGGAAAAACACTTGCGGCACCACGTACAGCTCGCCCGAATACTGCGAGCTCCGATTGTGCACCGTCACCCGGAAATTCAGGTCGTGCTCGTTCTCATCGCCCTTGGCCATCTCGAAGAACACATCGTAGTAAGGACTATCGCCTGTCTCACGCTCGTGGTACAACCCATCCACCTCGTACACTTCGAACTCGCGGTCTCCGTACCCGCGCCGCCCGTTTTCCGCCACCAGCTCTTCATAGGGGAACGCGCGCCGAAACGGGTACTTGTACAGCGCCTTCATGTACGAATGTGTGGGTGTGTTGTCCAGGTAATAGTACAGCTCCTTCACATCCTCACCATGGTTACCCTGCGGGCCAGTGAGCCCGAACAGCCGTTCCTTGAGCCGCGAATCGCGCCCGTTCCAGAGCGCCACACCCATGCACACCACCTGTTTGTTGTCCGACACTCCGAAAAGCCCGTCTTCTCCCCACCGGAACGCACGCGCGTTGGCGTGCTCGAACGGGAAGTGCGTCCACGCGTCACCGTCATACGAATAATCCTCTCGCACGGTCGCCCAGCTACGCTCGCTCAGGTACGGACCCCACCTATACCAGTACTTGTCACGTGCGCGATTTTCGCGCAGCCGCTTCTCTTCGACGGTTGAGTCGACAAATTGCGCTCTGAGATTCTCCATCGCCGTGTTACACCCGCTCG
This sequence comes from Torulaspora gathmanii, assembly GCA_030580195.1. Taxonomy (NCBI): domain Eukaryota; kingdom Fungi; phylum Ascomycota; class Saccharomycetes; order Saccharomycetales; family Saccharomycetaceae; genus Torulaspora; species Torulaspora gathmanii. The sequence goes on along the minus strand of JAKTSM010000002.1, from coordinate 802,675 downwards.
GGCGCGGGGCTCACAGACACTGCGCGCACGCCTCCCTGTTATATACGCGCGTGTGAACACTAAGGGCGGCAGCCCCTTGCCCCTGGTTGCTAGTGCGAAATGTTGAGTCTATGTTTATGTAATGCTATGCTAATTGTTGGTGAGAGCAGACGCGGCGAGCCAAAGCCTGTAGTTGCGCTGGGCGGCGTCAGCGAACTCGTCGCCGACGGGGTCTGCACACGCCTTGCCCGCGTCCGGTATCAGCACTAGCTCGTCGTAGTAATCCTGGTCCAGGGTGAACACTTCGTCGTCGGAGATGGTGTGTGTCACGTGCGCCGTCAGTTGCGGCGACCAATCGAGATCGGGCTCCGAATGTGTAGCGGGACTGTTGGACAGCGGCGGCGGCGACAGACCGGGAAGCGTTTGTGCGAGCGTGTGATGTGCGAAGGAAAGTGGGAAGAGGTCGTCGTCCTCGGCGAGATATGACATGGAATATAGAGTAGTGTAGTGTAGTTATGGCAGTTTACAGACAAGAAGTGACATGGTGATTAGCTGCCAGTGCTTGTTATATATCTAGTGCCGCTGACTCAACGGGTTATCAAAAATGTGCAAATATGGCGTGTGTGTGTCATCACAGTTGTTGCGGTGAGTCTTTGTTTTTCGCACCCTGTGTGGGCGGGCTGTTAGTAAACATTTTTTTTTTTCAGATAAAGGTGTGGCGGCGTTTTTACTGCGCGGGCGATGACACTTGCTAGGTTACCACAGAGAACAGGTATGACTTCCGAAAACAGGTGTCAAACAGAGGCGTGTGCGATTCAGAGCTGTTTGTTGAAGCACGATTACGATGAGACAAGGTGTCGCAAGGCGGTGGAGCAGCTTTACAAATGCTGCGACGCCATGTATGCGGAGCATGGGACAGCAGCGCGGTCGCGCTGCTGTCCTCTGCCACAGCTGCTGCGCGACAAGATGCGTCAGCTGGGTATGTAGGTGAATAAGATACCAAATATAAAGTGTATATGAGTCACACTCACAATCCGGGGATCCCTCAACACGTTGTTCTAAGATCTGCCGCGAGCACGGCAGCGACATAGCGAGTATGCCGCTGTACTAGGTATACGTCCACGCGTTACAGCGTAACAGGACGAACCGTGACTCTGGGCGTCTATGATAAAAGACATTGTTGAGGATCTGAGTCTGGGAGTTAATTGTGAGAGAAGAAAAAATTTACGCTGTTTATATAGTTTTTCTCGGATGGAGTTGCCCGGCCTAGCGGCACGCATCTTCGTACTCTCGAGGGTTGGGCATAAGGCCTTTAAGAGAGCTGTCGTCGTTGACCCAGAGAGCAGTGCCGCTGACGTTGCTGATGCTGTTGTCCATCTTAACGGAGCGAGCGTACTCGTGGACGCAGTCGTCGATAGATCGGGGCTCTAGGCCGTTTTCTTGCAATTGTGCTCGCAGCATAGCGATGTGGAGCGAGAGTTTCATCTCTCTCATCTTGGTAGTCTTGCGCTCGTTGAGGATTTGCAATTCGCGCTTCTTGCGAGCGGCATTGGTCTGGCGGGTGAGGAAGTCCTGGGCTTCGGCTAGCTTGACACGGTCTTGTTCAACTTGGGTCTGTAGGGCATTGCGCGCACGGTAGTTGTCGATGGCGAGAAAGCATAGAGTGCCAACGGCGATCACCATTGCAACCTCGGTCAGCGGTCTTGTGCGGCTCGATGCCGGGTGCGACGTGTTTAGAGATCCATGGTGGTGGTCGTTGCCCGGTGAAAAATAGGTCGGTGGTCGTCTTGGTAGGCTAAAACTCCTAATGGCTCTGCGCTGTAGCATTGGTTCCGGTGTGATTGTTGTGGTGTGTATACAGTGCTGAGTTGTGGCACATAAGACCGGAAGAAACCTCGTATATTTGTTGCAGAATGGAACACTGTTTGAGTTATATTATGACTCCTACGCTATACATACAAAACTTCCTAGTTATCTGTAGAGGCTTAGTGACGACGAGAAGCAGCGATGATGTTGTTCATCTCTTCAACCTTAGCCTTGGCTCTGGTGAAAGAACCAAGTCTCTTCTTGGCGACCTTTCTAGCTCTCTTTTCACCGGCGTTTCTGATCAAATCGATCAATCTTCTCTCGTATGGGGACAAACCAGCGAACTCTCTGACCAAAGAACGGACGAACTTGGTTCTGTTGGAAGCGGCACCCTTCTTGTAGGAGATCTTTGGTGCAGGGGTCATGGAAGTGACCTTCTTACCTTTGTTCAAACCAACAGCAATACCTAATCGGAAATGGGATGTTTGGTTAGTAAACGGGTTCATAGATTCATAGTGGAAACCTCTCACAGCGGTAAACTTGGGTCAATCACTCTCTCTGAGGCCTCGCATCTGTCTTTTCTCGTTTGGTTTAACATACCAGTCTTGACGGCCATCTTGTTATTCTTGTTGAGTTTATACCTCTTAATTCAATATGATCACACAAACGGCCTTCTCATACCAGCCTAGTATACACTCTTGTTCTCATCTCCAACTTGCAAACCACCGGTAGACAGAGACCTGTTGGGCGGTGGACAGACCTGGCCTGTTGGCGTGCTCCTTCCACGGCTGTTGACGGCAAGCCCGCTGGGCTGGGCGTGTTGCACAGCGCTCTGTCTGGCAGCCGGGCCTGACCTCCCTAGCCTGATCCCGAGGACCTGCCGAGCGGACCGGGGCGGGTCGCCGAATGACGCAACATTTTTTGAAATTTTTCACTCAGATAGACAGCATATGAAGGTGTCCGGGTTTATGTTCTGTGAGGTGTGCGGGCCAGCAGTCGCGCAAAACCATCGCTACTACGAATAGTTACTAATACTTGTTCATCTACATTATATACAGGTAATGCCTTCAAGCTATTAAGATGAGCTTTTATCATACAGTGATTGTCGAGAGATCAAATCCGTAGTTTTGCAACTTGGTCACCAGGTCGCCTACTGAGGCGGTTCTATGCACGTTAACAAACGACTTGAAATCGATGTGTCTCTGGTCTGCCTTTTGCTCTAGTTTTTCAAGTGGGTACAGAAGCTGCATCAATTTCCTTCTACCAACAGTGATCCTAACTGGCTTCCCTTGAATGCTCTCCTGGAAATAGATCTTGACGCTCTCTCCGTTGGGGGACTCAATCACGGGGGCATCCTTGTGTGGCGGGTTGTTTCTTGCCTCTCTCTTTTTCATCACTTCATAGCGCAGTTTCCAGCCTGCAGGGCCCAACTCTTTGATTCTGGCGGACTTATCCTTGATCAGATAGTTATCAATCCCACCTTCTTTACTTATGGTCCTCAGCACTTTGGCTGTCATTCTGATACTGATTTTCTTGTTGAGAGTTTCACTCCAGAGACCCTTCTTGATCACATTGGGGAGCCATCTTCTTCTGGTCTTGGCTTTGCTCTCCGAGATGTTGTTCCCATACTGCACAAATGAGGCCCCATATAGCCCCTTGTTGCTCTGTTTGAACACATTGGACTCACCATATTTGTAATCAGGGGTTTTAGGCTTGATCTTTGGGATATAGAGTGGTTTGGGGTCTCCAATTTTGTACTCTGGTTGCTTCGCGACTTTCCTGCTTTCCACCAAACGCCATTCTCTCAGAGTCTGGGTAGTAGAATTAAAGGCTCTCTGGAAGCTCCTTGGGATCGAGAAGGCTCTCATCGGTACCCAATTAGGTTGCCAAATCGTTGTTAGAATGCCAATATCCAAAGATTATGTATCTCGATGGTTTTCACTATATATACCTTTCGACGAAGGTGAAATTAATGCTTGAATGGCTAGACAAGAGCTACAGACACTACTTATACTGACGCTGTAAGCCCATTTGCTATTCGGCTGCCATGTAATTTTGGCTCAGATATGGTGTCAAAATTTTGTGGTATGGGCTAGTTCTTAGAGGGTAACTGAGAGCGTCCGAGTGACTTTGAATAATTGTAGAGATTTGATCCGGAAAGCTGTTAAAGTTAGTCTAATTTGGCTGCCTGTTGAGTGCCTCGCGAATTTGGCAGCTATCAAGTACTACTACGACATTTCACGAATAATTTGCTGGCTTAAGTCGGAGTCACCTCACATAATCATGGCTTCCTGTAATCTACTCACTGTCTTGTAATTTTGATATGATCATCATTTAAGGCACTCATCTGAAAGGCGGCTGGCAACTTTGAGTCAACACTGTCCCAGTCAGCGGCATTTTCCGTTTTTACTTCTATCGCTCGAATGAACGTCTTGGTAAATCTACATGTCCAGGCTCCAATTTCGTGATAGCTGTTCTACTGTAATGCTTACATATGACTGACTCTGTACCTTTTCTCAAGTTCAGCCTTTGTCTCATGAGAAAGTCGAAAAACTGGTACATTCTGTGAGATGTTTCTACATACAGTCAGCAGATTGAGCAGAAAATGAGTCCTGGAAACAGTGAATAATGATAGGTGTAAGCAGAATTTTATTAAGATCGCGATCGAGAACATTATGGCCCTTTTAAGAAATAAGCGGAGATGTTGAACTAAACATGAAATTTTGAATAACCGAATGAATATGAGACGTCGGTACAGTCTAACCAAAGATTCATAGATAATAGATCTGCTGTAGATACAACATGTAAAAATGTGATGCGTTGTCAAGAGAACACTCAGATGCTATGCGCTGTTACGCGAGGAATGCGAATGATGGGTCACCTAATTGTTGTCATTCTTGAACAGTTTTGAGAAGGCACCGGCCAACGGTTGCTTGAACGGAACAGATCCCGGACTAGTCGCTCTAGTGTTTCCAGTCTTTAAGGTCTCGATGATCTTTTCTAGCTCGCTTACCTTATCCTGAAGCTTCAAATTAGAACTCATGACTTCAGCATTTCTTTTGATTGTCCTGTCAAGATCCTCTCTTAGGTCATTTGGGATGACTGCATCGGGATTCGGTAGTTGCTGCTTCCGTATCTCCTCCTGCAATTGCCTCTTTAAATCCAAGATCGAAAGCTTCTGGTCATTGTTTTCATCGAGTAGTGTTTCTATCTTCAACCTATTCTTTATCAGTTCGTTAGCTATTTCAACGTGTTCGCGATTGAGTAAAGTATAGTCGTGTTCCAGCTTGCGAACTTCCTGTTGCAGTTGCTTATTCTTAATTCTAAGAGATTCGAATTGAGCTTCCTTTTGCTGCTCGATCTGATGAATCTCTTCGTACTCTGCAGCGTACCTCTTCAAAGAAATTGGTGTGACGTGAACATCAGTCATCGCATCATGAACAAACGAATTGATATCGTAATCATCGTCATTTGGCGGCTCTGAATGGTCTGAAGAATCAGTGTTAAGATCTCTTTTTATAACTGAAGATACTTCACTCTCCTCAGCATCTTGCTTTGGAAAATTTGGGAAAGACCTGTTTCTAACAGAGTCTTTCAAGTAGTATGCAAACAGTTCGTTCTTCAGAAAATCTAGTAACTTATCGAAATTCAGCAGTAAAAGCTGTTCTGAGTTCTTGAGCATCAGATTAACAGCAATTCTGAGTATGGATTCAATACCTTCAGCAAACACAATGTCGTATATTCTTAGGACAAAAACCAGAGGGAACTTGTAAGCGAAGAAAGTCAAAAACCATTGTGTCGCGTACATTGAAGAACGTACACCTTGTCTTGTGAGGTGGTTGTAAAGTTGGGGCGAGTTTTCTTCAAATAATCTATCAAATTGGTACAGTAAAAGCATCAAGCCCGGCATATCAGGCAAAAAGAGCTCTCTCAATCCATAGCTCTTCATCAGCCTGATAAGTAAACCAAAGGATTCAGCTTCCGTCTCACAGTTCAAAATTAACGGTGTGGCGATGAAGGCCATTCCCTGCGTGTAACCCACGTCAGGGTCGTAAACCGAATAAACTTTCATGACATTGAAAAGACTCTCAACTTTATCTGAGGGGATGAATTTGGTGCGTTTCAAATCCCTGCGGATGGCTGCTTCATGGGTTGATTCTGTGTCCAGCAATGTCACATATATATCTTCAAACTCTGTAGATTTGGAGTTTGCTATCAATTGCCAGATAATGCCACGGATTTGCGCAGGAATACCATCAGTAACCTTCTCTTCAAATTTGTCCGGATCGTTCGCAACAGAGGGGAAATCGTTAACCACTTGGGTCCAGTAGGCCCAATCCACTTCAACCAAAGCCCTCTCATCATCTTCTAAAAGGTCTAGTTCGTCACCAGTGGCTGCGTCAGAAGTGGCCTCCACAGAAGTTGATGCTTTTGCTGTCTTAGGCAAACTGTCGAGGAAGTTAGAGTACGATGTTTTCAACATATCTTGTCCCTTCTCCAGACCCTCTCTAGATTGCTCATTCTGCCTCTGATAATGGTGACTGGTTTGGTAAAATCTATTCACGACGAGATTTATCTCAGCAGCAGAGTCTAGTCTTTTGTTTCTATTGGTCCTTGGGGGCATTGGAGGTGGTCCGCCAGCCGTAGTCATATTCTTTCGAAATTCCTCAGATTTCAACTCTTCATGTAGAGGAGGTGGCACTGCATGCCTTTTTGCTTGTCTGGGTGGTAATGCAGGTGAAATAGGTGATTGCGTTGCAGCAGGACTTTGTGCCGTCAGCAGCACTGATGGAGTTCCAGGCGTGCTTACACTTGGCATAGGACCTCTAGGAGGTAGCGGAGGTGTGTTCAGAGACTTGATGTCATTTTCAATATCTGATGTCTTTTGCTTGAGTGCTTCTTCCGCCTTAGGCAACAGCTCTGTCTCTGGTGTCTTGGGAATGGACATCTCGGACTCAACAGTTACATCTTGCTGCCCAATTGACTCACTGCTTGCTTTTCCATAATCGTCGATCACACTCTCATGGTTATCCGATTCTGCTGACTTAGTAGGCTCGATTCGGCTTTCAATTGCTGCTACCGAATCAATCTCCTTTATGGGGACAGGCTCTACGACAGCCAGCTCTCCTCTCAAATGGCCTTCGGAAGAGGGTTCGCTTGAACCTGTCAACAATTGGCTTTCCTTCAATTCCTCAGTAGACAATGGGGCAGGTGACTCTGTGTGTGTGGTTACTTTAACGACCTTCTCTGCTTCAACGGGACCTTCGCTGACATGATTGGGTTTCTGTGAAGCTGCCTCTAGCCCGCTTGCTTCAACGGTCTCGACAACTGCTTCCTCTACTGTAGGATCCTCATCTTCAACATTGAGCTGAGGTTCCTGATTCACCTCGCTAGGTTCCGTGCTGTCCTTCATCTGGCTATCGCTAATGGTCTTGTCCAAGGCCTCAATTGCAACTTCAGCAGTGTTTCTTTCGGCAGACACCTTGTTATTTCTCTTTCCCTTCTTAGCCATGCCTGGGCTTCTTCTTGATGAATTAAGTTCTTGTTAGGAGAGAAGAATGTTTAATGATTTGCTAAAGGTATTTCGCTGGTGAGAACACCTACGGCCAACTACTATCCTAACCGAAGGAAAGGAACACAACTGCTCCTACAAATTGCAGCAATGCTAATACAGTCAAGACCATTGATGCGTTGTTCGAGGGCAGCTTCAGCCTTTTCTTCGATACCAAAGGGTCCCGAACTAGAGGTCTTAAACTACTACCAAGCCTTAAATTACCTGTAAAAAGACTGCGCAGCCAAAGACATCTTTTGGTGAACCGAGTCAGTCAATCTTAGCATGCCAGGAATCCGTATCGGTCGTCTACATTATCTTATTTCTGCAACAGATCCAGTCATTCCGAATGAGTCCTTTCAACACAAAAACATAAAATCCACCATAAAAACCTTCATTTAATACAAAGAATACTAACACTAATTGAGCGAAAATTGCTTGTGAGCTCTGAAGTCTTGCACTGATCAAACAACTTGATAAGCTCCCCAGGAAGAACCCGATTCTGAGAGTATAGGGGAGTAGTTCAAGCCACATGTCGATAAATCACCGACCGAATTGTAGCTAGATAGGATGTTCTCGGCGGATTTGGGCTGAAGCTGGTCATCGAGGTAAACGTGACCAAGTGTCACACCAAGTTCAATGATCAGTTTCTCAGTTTCAAGCACAGTTAAATTCGGAAAGTGAACTCTTAGGCGATTCTCTTCCAATGTCATCGGTAGGGCACCGTAATTCTCGCAGATTCGTCGGACTGCGGAATCGATGCTCCTGAGTTTGGCAGTATAATCCTTAAATTCTTGCTCTAGCATATCCAAGGTCGAAGGATCAGCAAAAGTCACCGAAGGGACTACATTCTTCAAAGAGATTTGTGGCATTTTAAACTCGACGTAGCAACCAATCTGGTCCGGTCCTTGATGCAGACATTCACCACGATGTTCGTTGATCATCTCAAACATCTCCATGTCGCGGATCAGGGAAATGTCTCTACTAGAGAGTTTTCCGACACGCTGAGTCCAGACCACTGGATTCGCATTAACGTGCTTGCAATTTTGAGTGGGCATGCATCCATCGACCGAGTTGAAGAAGCAGCGCAACGATAAGGATAGATTGCTCACTGCCTCGTGTGTAAACTTGATGCTGGCAGTCGAGTACATTCTACCTGAAGACCTTATGCTACTCATATTCCAATTGGTAAATAGGCCACGAGGAGTGCTTCTGGGGAACCTAGATCCAGAGGAAAATAAAGAAACCCCAGGTCTTGGCACGACATTCTGCGCCAACGGGAAGCCTCTGCCCCTGGTCAAAGAGCCAGTCAGTTGATGGAACGCTCTGTAGTTACCTCCATTTCTCACAGGAAATCTCACCGGCGTGCTTCTCACTGGCACTCTAATGTTAGCAACTCTGCCAGCCCGGGAGGGCAAATGTCTTTCCAGTACATTTCCTAGTTCTTGATCGATCGTGCGACCCAGCTGTCGCAACTGTTTCTTTGTCACCTTTAACCACTGGCCCCAACTCTTGGAAGACATGGTGGACCGACGATATAGACCTATTGGCTTAGCTAAAGTGGGTGTTCTTGATAAGTCAACCTCATAGTTCTAATCAGCCTTATCGCGCGCAGGTGACCCGGCTTCAAGTCTTAGAATAAATGGCTCGCAAAGACACCAGAACGCTCAAAGTAAGCCATAAAGCCCCACCGCTCTGTCAAAGTACTGTTTAGCTTTGATTATCTACTGTGACATATGTCTGTAAGGTGAGCTTCTCCCTCCACGTCTTTTTTTGGACTTCTGCAACAACCCAGCAAGTTAGGTGTGTCGCGACGCTTAGACTACTTGTTATTCAAACCTGTCGCCTAGCTCTCACGTATGATAGTTCTTTAAATTGTTCCAGCAACTGGAGTGACCCGTCAATACCGTTGTCATGGTCTATTGTGCGACTTCCCAGAAAACGCGTTCTATAAAAGCTCTCAACGGGTTGACCATCACCATAGCCTACTCAGAATTCGAGTCATCGTAAGGTAGCCAGGATCCACCGACATATGGGCTCTTCTAGCCTCTAAATCGCGTTTTAAGAGCTTCACGTGACTAATGTCATCTGGTCACTTAGCTGATAAGTAAGATCTCGATGATTGAAACCAAAACAAGAGACATCTCCTTGGTTTAAAACACATAGGGAGGGTTCTGCTGACTTGCTGAGCGTTTGATTTGGGTGCGACGGAGAGGTTTAAGGTCCTAAGGCAGCCTAGTTTTGTTTCATGTGGCGTTCAGGAGAACATTCTGCCAAAAGAACAAAAGTAATATGGTAACGAAGCCTCCAAACAACCTTAGGAGGGAGCATAAGTGGTTAAAAGAGACGAGCTCTTTTGCAGATGATAAAGATCTCGTTTTCCGAGTGATCAACTCACAGATCTTGAGTAAGAAAGTGCGAGTGAACCCGCTGGTTGCGGGGCAGGATACAAACAGGGCCACCACAGGCGGTCTTAACTCTGTACCGAAAGCAGTAAATCCTTATTTCTCTCGTTCCAATGATATAACTACTCGAGATAGTCGGATGCAAAGCCACATTCCGCCGCTGGAAGCACAACCGATGAAAGCACTCCGACCGCTTCCACTTTCAATTTCCAGGACCAATATTCCCAATTCAGGTCCTTCAGATACTCACAACCAGAGAGCAGGCCACTACGAAAGATTTGTAGCGTTACAGAGGTCGCTTATAATCATGCTTAAGCAAAAGTCCGAGCTTCTGACGCGCAAATGTCAAATCATCGAATCCACATCTTTGTCTGAGGACAGCAAGAAGTTTCAGCTATCAAGAGAGATCAACCCTGAGCTCTCAAAGTTGGAAACAAAAGTCATCACTCTTGAGCAAGAAATCTCGAACGCTGCTGACTTGAATCGGGAAAATGAAGTCGATGCTTCCTCAAGCGACAGAGCTGGTCACAAGAGCGCTGTTGGAAATTGGTCGTCGGCTGATTCAAGGACAGACCCCCACAACATTTTGAGTCATTCTCTGTCAGAAATGCCACCGAGCCCGATAGCCGCTGATGAGGAAAGAAATTTATCATATCCTGGCGTTAATCGTCACTCCATATCAGGCAACTTGGATGATGACCTCATTCAGGTATTAGACGACGATGATCATTCTGTGGGTGGGGATGAGAAACCAGTGGTGCTATCACAGAAGCCATTGCAGAGAGCACCGACGATGACACCACAAAGTCAGCAGGCCACTGAAGAAGAGATCATTGAAGATTACGACGAATTACATGACAAGGCAAATATCAGAACCTTGAGGGCCAGAAACGCTATCAATTACAAGATACCAGACAAGGACGATCCCTTTGACTATGTCATGGGGGTAAATGAAGATAGCAACAAGCACCTCATGAGTGATGACACTATGGAAGCCGAGGATGATAATTTCTCTGATTATATGAGTACAAGAGATGAAGAAAAGGATGAAACGATACGTGGAAGTGACTTGGATTTTATCGTTGATGATAAGACTGAACGAATGGGCGACAATGATTACTTAGATGATCAGGAGGAGATTGAGGAGTCAGATGCTGATATGAGTATGAACTATACTGGTGTCCCTCACTCAGATTCTATAGAAGTCATTCTTTCATCCCCATCAAGGACCGACAAGTTCGAACCGGACATTGAACATATTGATCTTCTCGAGGATGATGTGAATAAGGATAATGTAGTCGATAATGGGCCGCTCACCCCCATTACCAACGCTTTCACTATGTCAAATTCGGATCTAGAGCTTATAGCGAGCGAGGACGAAGATGCACTATCGGATCATGACTTGGAGCGCTTCGATGAAGAAAGGGAAAATAGGGCGTCAGAGACTGACATCAAAGATGTGGACGACGACTTGAAGATTTTGAATGAAAGAAAGCTTGAAGAGGACTCACTTCGGTTCGGACCTCTAATAAAAAAAGAGTTCTCTTCTTTGGACAAAAGTAGTGAAAATGATGATGACTTGGAAGACGATTTCTCGCTGGCTGACATTGTTGGAAGACGAAACGACTCTACAGCCAATGAACCTAGCCATCCCTGGTCAGCTGAAGTTGACTACAGGCTACGTGAAGTTTTCAAGTTACCGGGCTTTAGACCTCATCAATTGGAAGCTATCAACGCGACACTTTCAGGTAAAGATGTCTTCGTATTGATGCCAACTGGAGGGGGAAAATCATTATGTTATCAACTTCCGGCAATTGTCAGGTCAGGAAAGACGAGAGGCACCACCATAGTGATCTCTCCTCTAATTTCGTTGATGCAAGACCAAGTTGAGCACTTGCTAAACAAAAATATCAAAGCAAGTATGTTCAGCTCAAAAGGAACGGCGGATCAAAGGCGACAAACTTTTAATCTATTCATCCACGGTCTGTTGGACTTGATCTACATTTCTCCCGAGATGATAAGTGCTTCTGAACAGTGCAAGAGAGGTATCACAAAGCTCTACAAGGACGGCAAGCTGGCGCGAATTGTGGTAGATGAGGCCCATTGTGTCTCCAACTGGGGTCATGACTTCAGACCAGACTACAAGGAGCTTAAATACTTCAAAAGGGAATATCCCGATGTTCCCATGATAGCCTTGACCGCCACTGCAAGTGAGCAAGTAAGGATGGATATCATTCACAATCTGGAGCTCAAAGATCCGGTTTTTTTGAAGCAGAGCTTCAACAGAACTAACCTGTATTACGAAATCCTGAAAAAGACAAAAAACACCATTTTTGAAATTTGTGACGCCATTAAAAGTCGTTTCAAAGGGCAGACTGGTATTATATATTGCCATTCTAAAAATTCATGTGAACAAACTGCCGCTCAAATGCAGCGAAGTGGGATCAAATGTGCATTTTACCATGCGGGTATGGAACCTGATGATAGGCTTACTATTCAAAAAGCTTGGCAGGCAGATGAAATCCAAGTGATTTGCGCAACCGTTGCGTTTGGGATGGGTATTGACAAGCCCGATGTTCGGTTTGTTTACCACTTTACTGTTCCCCGTACGCTGGAGGGGTACTATCAAGAGACCGGCAGAGCCGGAAGAGATGGTAAGCTTTCCCACTGTATCGCCTACTTCTCTTTCAGAGACGTCAGAACGATACAAACAATGATTCAAAAGGATAAGAATTTGGATAGAGAGAATAAAGAGAAGCATCTAAACAAACTGCAGCAGGTCATGTCTTACTGTGACAATGGGACAGATTGCCGAAGAAAGTTGGTTCTCTCTTACTTCAACGAGGATTTTGACGCCAAACTATGCGGAAAAAAGTGCGACAACTGTCGAAACAGCTCTCACGTAATGACTGAAGAAAGAGATGTTACAGAAGAATCAAAAAAAATTGTCAGGGTGGTCGAATCACTACAGGATAGTCGTGTCACACTTATATACTGTCAGGATATTTTCAAAGGGTCTAGAAGCTCGAAAATTGTGCAAGCAGGTCACGATGAGCTGGAGTTCCACGGCGCTGGAAAAGGGTTACAGAAATCAGAGATTGAACGAATATTCTTTCACTTAGTCACGATCAGAGTATTACAGGAATATTCAATTATGAACAATAGTGGATTTGCAGTAAACTATGTTAAAATGGGCCCAAACGCAAGGAAACTACTAAATGGCAAACTCGACATTAAAATGCAGTTCACAAAATCGGCTCCTGGCTCGAGGTCCACTTCTGCTGGAGCAGCAGTAGCTTTGAAACACAATTTGACTGGCGGATCAACAATCAAGGCACCACCCACAGAGGCAATGACAAAAGAGCATTTGAAGTCCTTCGCTTATGAGGTGCCTGCCCCTACATTTGCAAGCCCAATCGCGCTAAATAATGAGATGCATTTGCATTCAACGCAAGAACTGAGCGAGCTGACATTTGCCTTCCAAAAGCTGAAAGAAACTTCGTTAGATGTCGGGAACAGACTACATCCACCTGTCGCCAATTATTTACCAGATTTGATTCTAAAGAAACTTGCAAAGATCTTGCCAGTAACCGAGGAAGAGTTTGCTGGACTGCTAGATGTTGGGGATAAGCATCGTCACAAGTTCAAGCACTTCAAGAGCGTGATAATGGAGTTGAGAAAACGCAGAATAGGTATTTTGGTGGCATCTCCAGCGGACTTCAATGCCTCTGCAAATAGTATTGTGCTCAGTGAGGGGAGCAGCGCAATTTCCGAAAATGCTATAGTCAAATCCAGGTACTTCGATGCGGACCCCAATGAAGCAAGAGCCACGGAGGAAATAATAAGTCAAATTCGGATGAGTCAACAACCCTCGGGATCTGTAGCTTCGATTACTGCTGCTAGCCAAAGAAAGAAGACGGGCTCCAATCGTGGATACCGTCATTACAGAGGAAATAGAAGGAAAAAGAGATAACAGAACTGAATAATCCAGTCGAAGAGGCCATCGTCACTTGTCTGACGCAAACCACTAGCCAGGAGCATGGAAACGAGTTATTTTAATCTCTTCAAGAGTTTCTACCTAAAAATAATCAACTCTTTGTTGTGTCTTAATATTTATCATTATGCATATTTAATTACTCTCATTAGCAACTTCTTCAACAGATGGGCAGGTACACATCAGGTTCATGTCACCGTAGGCATCGTCCAGTCGTGCCACGGGTGGCCAGAATTTGTTGTACTTCAAGTAACCGAGGGGGTAAGCAGCTTGTTCACGACTGTAACCTCTGGACTCCCAGTCGTTCGAGCTTATCAAGTCTTCTAGTGAGTGAGGTGCATTTTTCAACAACAAACCTTTCGCTTCACCCGCCATGAATGCGTCAATCTCACCTCTAATGGTGATCAGAGCGTCGACAAATCTATCGAGTTCCTCTAAGTTTTCGGATTCTGTTGGTTCGACCATTAAAGTACCTGGGACAGGGAATGCCAAAGTTGGGGCGTGGAAACCATAATCTTGTAACCTTTTGGCGATATCAATAGCTTCAATACCCTTGTCTTTGAAGTCTCGTAGATCAATGATAAATTCATGTGCACAATGTTTGTTGGATCCATTATCATTGATGAACAAGATCTTGTAATGCTCCTTTAGTCTGGTCATCATGTAATTGGCGTTCAAACTGGCAATCACACTAGAGAAAGGTAGTCCCTCACTACCCATCATTTTAATGTAAGCGTAAGAAATTGGCAAAACAAGTGGGTTACCGTATGCAGCGGATCCAACAGAATGAATCGAGTGTTCGCTACCACCTGGTGTTAGCATCTCTACCACATCGTGCTTTGGCAAATGTGGGATTAAGTGAGATTTCACACAAATTGGGGCACCAGCTGGTCCACCACCGCCATGAGGAATAGCAAAAGTCTTATGCAGGTTTAAGTGACAGACATCAGCACCCAGATCGCCTGGAGAAGTCAAACCCACTTGGGCGTTCATGTTCGCACCGTCTAAATAAACCTGTCCTCCGTATTGGTGCACTTTTTCAAAAGCCTCTTGAACACCTGGCTCGAACAGACCGTAAGTAGAAGGATAAGTGATCATGACAGCTGCCAGATCGTCCTTGTGCTTCTCAGCCTTTTCGTTTAAATCGGCCAAGTCAAGAGAGCCATCTGGAAGACATTTCACTGGAACGACCTTCATTCCGCACATAGCTGCCGAAGCGGGATTGGTACCGTGTGCAGAAACCGGGATCAAACAAACGTTACGTTCAGACTGGCCGATTTTATCCAGATACGATCTGATAACTCTCAAACCAGTGTATTCACCCTGAGCCCCGGAGTTAGGTTGTAGAGAAACGCCATCAAACCCAGTTATGCTACACAGGTCTTTTTCCAAAGACGTCAACAACTCCTTGTAACCCTCAACTTGGTTGGAGGGTTGGAATGGATGAATGTTGGCGAACTGTGGCCAGGTTATGGGCATCATTTCCACGGTACTATTCAACTTCATGGTACACGAACCGAGAGGAATCATGGAGTTGGCTAGAGAAAGATCACGAGATTGCAAACGGTGCAAGTATCTTAACATGGCAGTCTCGCTGTGATGTAGATGGAACACCTCGTTTTTCAAAATCTCATCTGTTCTTGATAGCTCTGATGGAAATTGAGGGAAGTCCTTTACTTCTGGGATGAAGCTACTTGGGTCTGAGTTGTTGACAAAAAGACTTAACAAATTCTGCAGATCAGTTTTAGTCGTAGTTTCGTCAAGTGATAGCGACACCGTACTCTCATCAACTGCGAAGAGATTGATGTTATACTCTCTCAAGGCAACTCTCAATAGCTCTTCGGAACTCACGTTACCACCAAGTTTGATAGTCAAAGTGTCGAACCAGTTTGCATTCACCAAGCTGTGTTCACATTTGTCGGAATCGATAGCTTGAGCCAAAATGGTAGTCAAACCGTAAATTCGCTCAGCGATATCCTTCAAACCTCTTGGACCGTGATAAACACAGTAGTTAGCTGCCACGTTAGCGAGCAAAGCCTGTGCGGTACAAATATTGGAAGTTGCCTTATCACGCTTGATATGCTGTTCTCTTGTTTGTAAAGCCAATCTCAGGGCGGTCTTACCCAAACGGTCCTTGGAAACACCAACAATTCTTCCTGGAATCTTCCTGTTCAAAGAAGTCTTTACCGAGAAAAAAGCTGCATGTGGACCACCGTAACCCATGGGTACACCGAATCTTTGTGATGAACCCAACACGATATCGGCGCCAAATTCAGAGGGAGGCTTCAACAAAGTCAATGCCATCAAATCAGAAGCGACACACATCAAAGATTTATGGGAATGTACTGCGTGAGATAATTTGGACAAAACCTCACCTGAAATGATCGAACCGTCAGTAGCAGGGTATTGAACCAAGCAACCAGCCACCTGCGTATCTTTTAAGATTTCCACAGCCTTTTCAACGTCATTACAATCGATTTCGATAATCTCCAAGTTAAAAGGTTCAGCTCTGGTACGCAAGACTGTCTTCGTTTGTGGATGCAATTTCTTATCGATCACATACTTGGTCTTCTTCTTTCTTGCAGCGTTAAAAGATAACAGCATAGCCTCACCAGCAGCAGTACCTTCGTCCAAAAGAGACGCATTAGCTACTGGCAATCCGGTTAAATCAGAGATCACTGTTTGGAAATTCAACAACGACTCCAGTCTGCCCTGAGAAATTTCAGGCTGATAAGGAGTGTAGGAAGTATACCACTCTGGACACTCTAGCAAGTTCCGCTGAATCACTGGAGGTAAAATTGTACCGTAATAGCCCTTACCGATGAAGTTTCTGACCTTGTACTGGTTTTTCTCAGCGATCTTAGCCATGGCTTCCAACATTTCCTGCTCTGCAAAACCCTGCTGTGGTGCCTCTAGCACCAAGGATCTTTTCTTCAAGATATTAGGAGGCACCAGAGCCTCAACAAAAGACCCAAGTCCACGGTAACCCACCACTTTCAACATATATTCAACGTTATCAGGAGATGGTCCCAAATGACGTCTGGCAAATTTGTCCAACGGCAGCTCTAAATTCCGTGGTTCTGGTTCATAAACTTCCCGGTACTTCTTCAACGAAACATCAGCAATCTGGCTCAATCCACCACCAACACAACCGGCGTGCAGTCTGCGGCAGCTCGATACAGCCACTACGCTTAGTCTGCCAGTACGCAAAACCCTGCTAACACCAAATCTTAGCATCGCCACGACCTCGTGCTTTCAAGATCACGACGGTAACCTCGATTCGAGATCTGGTATGCTTATATACAGCCTTCTGGTGTCTCGAGTTGCTTATCAGTGATGACTTCTTGTAGCTGCTCATCAATTGGTATGCCTTTCGACCTCGAGGAGTCAGCGCGCGCCGCGAGAAGTCAGCTGGACAAGTCTCGTATTTAACATGCGATGAGCTGACTTGAGAGATGGATAGATGAGCTTGATCAGATTCTGACGTTTTGGAAACGTTTGGCACTGATTGAGCCAAACCAGTCTGCGCCCTGCGGGCGCCAGACGATGTTGTTCACTTCTTGTCCGTTGTTCGCGTAGAACAGCGTCGGCGTAGTGACGGATTGCGTATGATTCTTGAAATTCCACTTGTGCTCTTGGTTCGTTGGATCTGCATGTTGCTGTGCTGCAGGATCTGTGGCAGTAGGCGCTGCGGTCGTGGTTGGGTCCGTGGAGCAGAGAAGCGAAGCGTCGAGATCCCAGTACAGGACTTGGCAGTCGTCGCCGCAAGAGAGTAGCACGTTTCTGTGGGAGGGATGCCACTTGATCTGGTTGACAGGTGCTGTGTGGGCATCGAGCGTGAGAACCGGCGACCCGGGATTCCGCATGTCGAGGATCAAAATCGATGTGGAGTCTAGGGCAAAAGTGGCGACCACGTTCGGGTCGAATGGTGAAGGCTCGAGCCTTAGAAGTGCGGAAGACCCTGCTTCCGCGCTTCTGGCGTGATCAGCGGGAGCCGCAGCACTTGAAGTGCCTTCTGGTCCGCCAGAGGCAACGTCTGGCTCGTAGATAATAGTACTGTGCGCTAGGCAGCGCAGATCAAAGACTCGCACGCTGCCATCGCCACCACAACTGGCGAAAAGCTGTGTCGATTGGGTGAGAAACCTCACGTCAAATACTTCACTATCGTGAGCGATCAGCTGCGTACGCACGTAGTTGCTGCTCTGCAAGTCCCACACGATACATGTAGTATCGATGGAGCTCGAGATTAGTAAATTGGGGTCTGTGGGGTTCCAATGGAACGAAGTAATCGGTGGCAGCTCGCCAAGAACACCGCTACCGTTTATTCCACTCTTATCTGCAGGCGGCACATGAGGAGCCTTCTTCTGTTGCTTGTTGTGTTTGCATAGTGACAGGTTGATCTGTTCTTGAATTACGGTCTCATCATCAACCAGAGACCAGATCCTCAACGAGTCTGAGCAAGTAGCGAAATTGCGCGGCTGTGATCTACCTGGTTGCCACTGAATGGTGCTCACAGGGAAGGTTACGTTGCACTCGGCAACACGATCCCAGCTTAACATATCCATCGACTTGATGACTTGCAGTCGATTACCACCACTCTCACGGTACGAACCCAGACAAATGTAGTCATCTACGCTCCAATCCACAGCAAATAGAGGGTAATTAGCTTCGTACTCACAAACAGAGCTGCTGTTCAGCGTAGTAGTGTTCCTGAACTGGTGCAATTGCGAGTAACTATTGGGCCAAAAAACGGGCTGAGAGTGATCCAGGGGTGAGTACATTGGAGATCTCGAGATATAGTACGGGCTACCACCGCTTCCACCACCGTGGGAAAGTAACGAACCTTCATAGGGAGTTGAAAGATAGCTGCTTTGTGTTGGCTGTCTTTGATAGCTTCCAAAGGATATAGAGCTCCGTTTTGAGCCTCGTAAAGGATCCATCGTCTAGGCAATCACAAAACACTCAATGACGATTCCAAAGCCTCCTGAGCGACGATTACTGATGATCACAGTTTTTCACTTTCAAAGTTGCTTGCTAGAAGGGGCATCGTCTTGAGCCGCATTCAACTACTGAGCTAAGTAAGAGACCTGAAAGAACAAAGAAGAGATCGTTAGAGGAGTCAGCCGGTTGAGGCCAGACTCAATTGATACTGGTAGAGCTATAGAACCAGGTTAAAAGCTATATGAAGCCTTTGAGCTACAAATCACGTGGAACATAACTTCGTCTTTCGTGATCTGACAAATTTTCATTGTTAATTACTTACAAGATATCCCCATCCATCAACTGAACTGCTACTTCGATGAGCAATTGACGGCTGTTGTGGGCGTTTGTGGATTCCAATTCGCTGGCGTTAGACTCTTGAAGCAGTGAGGATGGCTAGACAGAACTTTTTGGGGCTTGTTGTCTCTCAGGGGAAGATGCAAAAGACCGTCAAGGTCAGAGTAGAGACGAAAGTGTTCAACAAGAGAATCAACAAGGAATTGTTCCACAGGAAGGATTATTTGGTCCATGACGAGGGGGAAATCTCACGTGAGGGAGATTTGGTGCGGATAGAAGCTACCAGACCACTTTCCAAGTGTAAATTCTTCGCGATTGCCGAGATCATCAAGAATAAAGGTCAACAGTTTGCCCTGTACGAGTCCCAGGCTAGGATTACAGTTGCCAAGGAAGAGGCCCAGAAGACTCAGGAATTTTTACAGCGTAGAACAGAGAGAGTACAGAACAACGATAGCATCCTGCTACGAGATATCCGCACAATAAAGGAAGCCCTGGCAAAGGGCGAATCGGGAGCAGATCTGAGCGAAATCAAAGAACGCTACGGGATTGAAGAATTTTCTCCAGAATCCGTCAAGATGCTGCTCCAACTGGATCTAACGAAACTAGAAGCCAATGTGGAGAAACAGTTTTCCAGCATTGAACAAGTCAGAGATAGAGTTAAAGAACTGGCAGCTGACGAAGACAAAGCTTGTCAATTTTTAAGAGATCGTGGTGTGGAGGACCCTGAGTCTCTGAAGAAGAACATAAGGAAGAACATTTTGAGAAAACATATTCTTCAAGAACTGTAATTTGCATCAAAGTATATCCTGTATATAAAATCATCTGGCCAGAACATCAAGAAAAATTGCTTCAGGCGGTACCAAGAACTCTTCCGCCAGAAGGCTGGGACTCAGGTGCGTTATGTAGAGGCAACGAGTCCTGTGCGGCAAACAGCGAGGTGTACTTGGCACTATCCCTCTCCGTCATATCCTTCTCTCTGTAATACCTGACCCAGGATGGAATCAATTGAATAAGAGGTTCAGCTTTTTCCTCAATCTTCTCGATGATCCAGCTAGGTGGCATAATCTTGCGGAACGCTTTCTCTCTAGCACCGATGAAGTATCCAACCAGTAAGGCAAAGAAATGCCCCCAGAAGCTGACCCCAGGGATAAAAATGGAGATCAGGATAAGAACCACCATGGGAAACAAGACAGTTGGGAAAGCGAAGTTGGAGTGTGGTATGTGGTACCTTGGACTGATCGCAGATTCCTTGTAACTGAAGAATCCAAAAAACGTAAAACACCAGCCACTAGCACCTGCGATGCTGGTATCTGGGTAAAACATGCGACCCCACAAACAGTAGAGCAACCCAGTGATGACGGCACTGAGATTGAGAACGACTCCTGTGTACACAGTCCCATGCTGAGCTTCAAACATATTCAAAGGACCAATTAATGAGAAAGAATTGAAGATCAGGTGCATTAACGACAAGTGTACCAATGGATAGTTTGATAGCCTGCCTAAATTGAAAATAGATTTTGGTGATAGGCTCATAGCATCAGTGATAGGGAACACCTTACTCAGACAAAAGATCAAAAACAGAAAGGCTAAAAGACCTGTGGTTAACGCTGATGGCGGCTGACCATTAGGCAACGCTACGTCCGACAAACGAAACATCTTGAGGGTTAGTTATCGAATCTTAAATGTTGATGAGTTAACTTCGACTTGTTATAACCTTTGATTGAATCAATGCCGAGTGAAAAAACACCATCATGCTGAACTACAGAACAATAGGTAGAGCGATGACTACTGGATTTAAGCATGTTAGGCGAGCCAGAAGGGCAATTCAGGATGCTGCTCAGTCAATTGCCATCGATAAGCTATCTAACGTTAAGCTAACTGAGGAACAAGCCCTTTTGAGAGAGAATATCTTGGCTTTTACCAGGAAACATTTAGAATCGTTCAAAGAAGGTGACCAGCCAGCAATGTTTGTGATTCAAGGTGACGCTGGAACCGGTAAGTCTGTTGTATTAAATTCTCTCTTCAACGAGATTCAGAGATTATCCAGTATGAAGGAATCTGGCGAAGTTCTTTCTGAAACTAAGAACTTTCTGGTGGTTAATCATCCGGAAATGCTAAAGCTGTACTTGAGAATTAGCAAAAACTTCAAGTATATCGCACGGTCATCTTTGGAGCGTCCAACTTCGCTGATCAATGCTTTACAGAAGAAGAACGAGATCGCCGATATCGTCATTGTGGATGAAGCACATCTTTTGGCGACTTCGAAGGATGCCTTCAAGAGATTCTACGGGGAAAATCATCTTCAAGAACTGTTGTCGTTGTCCAAGGTGCTGATCTTGGTTTACGATGACAAGCAAGCTCTTAGAATGGGATGCTATTGGGATGAATCCACGAGGAATGGGGCAACCTTAGACTCATACTACAGCAGAATTCCAGCTGCTAAAAAGGAGTGGTATCACTTGAAGCAACAGTTCCGTGTTGCAGCTCCGGATGACGTTTTGCAGTGGATAGATGAAATTAGCACTGAGGGAAACATTCCAAAGTATCCGAAGAGTGCTTTCACAGCTGACCCAGACGAGTTCGACTTTCGCGTGTGGGATGACTGTGGAGAGATGTACAGTGCTCTTAAAGAACTTGATGGCAAAGTTGGTCAATGCAGAATGCTGGCGACCTACGACTTTCCTTACAGGCTGGACGGGAAGGATTATTTTGTTACATGTGGTGACAACTTCAAAGTTCGTTGGGACAGATACAAGCCTAGGGAAGTACTGCCTTGGAGTGAAAGAGCTGACACAATTGATGAAGTCGGCAGTGTTTATACTATTCAAGGATTTGATCTCAACTACGCTGGTGTTATCTTGGGTAGATCGGTCGGATATGACGCTGCCAACGATCGCATAAAGTTGAGGCCAGAGCTTTATGATGATCATGCTGGATTCACCAAGAAGAATAACATTAGTGATGTTGCTCAAGTTAAAGACAAAATCATAATGAACAGTGTAAACGTTCTTTTGACAAGAGGCGTCAAAGGCTTATTTGTCTATGCCTGGGATCCCGAGCTAAGAGAGAGGTTGAAGCAAACTCGTTTAGAAGCGAGCAAGTAGGACTGGCCTGACTGTATAAATTTATCAGTAATTATTATAGACTTTATGCATATATTTTGCAAGAAAATCTTGCGTGCTTTTGGCGAAGGAATCACCTTCATGGCTTTCCTCTGCGTCTTGCTTATTGAACTTTCACTTTGGGCTTGCTCCTCTTTGACAGGGCTTCCCACGAAATACCACCAAAAACAGTGATAATACCGAGCCACTGTACTGCATTGACTCTTTTGCCGAACACAACTATGCTCAGTAACATCGAGATCATCTTCCTGGTCACTGTAATCATCACAAGAACCAGTGAGCCGTGTTCCTCCAAGGTGAAGAAAATAAAGCACTGGCCAATAGCGCCACAAATCGCATAAGTGAATAAGTACCGGAAAATTTCAGGGTCCACCTGCAGTAAAGCCTTGGCCATTTGCAGTTGTGAGTTATCAATGACCAATAAGTAAATTGAGTTGTAAAGCACCAGGAAAAAGTTGAGGGCAAACATCAAATGAGCCCCAGTGATGAGGGATCCCTGGCCCTGAGAAGCATTCTGCTTCTCTCTATTTTTTCTAAGCATTTCATCCTGTGTAGCGTTTGTCATTCCATCGAGGAACAAGCTTACCATCAGAAGGCCAAACCCGCTCAGCGACGAAGAGGAGCTGTCCTTTATCTTTTTCCCATGCAATCCCCCCAATGTGAATATCATCACACCAAGAGTCACCACAAGAGCCACTAACTTCTTAATGCGTGGAATTGCAGTCCTATAGATCAGTAAATGAACTGCCAGAACAGGAAGCATCTTGCATGATTTCGCAAGCATATAGGTCAAAAAGTCGACATACTGCAAAGAAAAAGTTGCCAATGGTGCTGAAGTACTCTGCATGAGAGATATGAGGGCCAATTGCTTCTTATAATCTTTGAGTAAGCTTATAGGCCCGTATTTCCACCCTTTCCACCCAACATACGCCAGTCCCACCAACATCGCTACAATAGCCTGGACCAGGGCAATCAGCCCCGGGGCCTGAAACTTCAGCCCACTGTTTGGCCACACTCGCGTATTTAATGGCTCCTGTACCAGTGCCCACGTCAAGAAACTAGCGTAAATCCCAGTCGCGCCCAACAACAGCTTACAGCTGCTCTTCCCAAGTCTTAACATTCTGAAGGAAGCGGAACCTTGGTCAGTAGTCAGTATTTAAGAACCCGTGCCATAGCCATGAAGTAAATGAAGCTACATAACATCCATAACCAGGCATAATCTCTCGAGTTCATCGTTGATCTGACAGTAACTAGTCAAGTTGATCTACGAGATACACTACGTTAATAGTGATTTAAAATTTTTCAAAGTCTTAGGCTGAAATCTTGAAGTTGAATCATCAAGATTCTAGGATTTAAGGTCTTAAAGGAGTTCAAGCACCGCTAATAGACCGATTTAAGGATTAAGAATGGTTGTATTCTCACCAATTTCATCCACATATGGTGCCCGTGTGGACCAACTTTTGGAAACTCCTCAGGATTACCAGAGATATCACGAAAAGCTCAACAGGAAGCTGAGAAAGCTGAGACATCGCTGCCAAGTGGTCAATAAGGACACTAGGAAGTACACTTCGCATGATAAATACGGCAAGATTACGAGTGAAGACTATGACAAAAAAAACAAGCTTTATGGTGTATTAGTGCTTTTGCATGCAGAGAGGGATCTAGCGATGGCAGAATATTTCAAATTAAAATCACTCCAGAGGGGTAGATTCAAGAGTAACGAAAGGAAGATAGTCGGAACGAGATTGAAGAAAGTGGTTAGAACGACAGAAAATCTGATTGAATTGACTAAGCACGAGAAACAGTGGATAACAAGAGTCCAGTATATTGCATATTCAAAACTTGCTCGTGCGGAATACCTGCTTAATGGGAAGCTTGCCAAATTTAAGGATAGCGCTGCTATCGCGTACAATCTGGCGCTGTGTTTCGCCGCGTTAGCACATCTTTGTGAACAGGAGGTTCTGTCGAGAACCGTCTATGAGTTCATACAATCGAAGTACGAGCATTCTTTGAAGCAGCACGCTGGTAACCTTGTTTCAGCCGCTGACCTGCATAATTTCATTAGAAACCAGGTGATGAAAGCCAAGAATGAAGAAGATGAGTTGAGCGATTTGCTATTAAGTAACGGATTCAATATCGAGCTACAAGATATCGATATGAACAAAGGTACTTCCATCAAGGAAATCCAGTGGAGATCGTTTACTGCTCAAGTTCACGACTCCCAAGTCCAGCAATGGATGGAAGAAGCTGAGATAGACACAGCAGACGATGTGTCGAAGTATGACACAAAATTACTCAAATGGCAACAGGCCTTGGAGAAACAGGAGAGACGCATTGCGAATTATGAGGAGGATAATGAAAACGAGGAAGATAATATGAACTCTCTAGAGAATGAACAAATTCTACTTGCATACATCAAGTACAGGGCTCTTTTTACTTCAATCTTACGTGACAATTTCTTGTTCGAGCAACTTTGGAAACAGTGGACCGAACTTAGTGCCTCTACAACATCGAGAGTTACCAAATACAAGGAGATTGAACGTATTGTGAGTAGCCTGGTCAAGTATCTGGGCGATGTCATGGAGCTTCCAGGTGTTTATTCAGACGATGAGCTCATGTCTCATTTACAACTTTCTCAGTTGTTTTTCAAACTACACTTGTCGTCTGGTTCTCTAGGAGCCATGTATCAATCCAAAGGTAAGTTCGTGGAATCGCTAGCGTTGCATGTGGACGCGTACCATCAATTACAAAACACACTAGCCGGTGTTACCGATGTATCAGATTCTGTTCTTCCATCCGCTTTCTTGACTAAGCGGAAGGTCGAGGATCTACAAGCTCTGATTAAGGCCGGATGGAGTAGCGTGCTAGCATTAGCCGAGTATGAAAAAAGCCTTACTGACAAGCCTCGCAGCTCCTATAGCCCTTACCTCATTGACATGCTGGGCTCACACACCATTGAACCTAGCGACATCAACCTGAAGAATCTTTTCCCGTTGAGACCAAAGATGAGACCAGTACAAAGCAAACCTACATTATTTGATCTGGCTTTCAACTATATCGGCGGCGATAATGAAGAGGTACAGTCACAAGATAGTCCAGCGGTCACTGAATTTGACTCGACAGAGGATCCTGAGGAACAGAAACCTTTGGCCACCAAGAAACGTGGTTTCCTCGGGCTTTTTGGGCGTTAAAGAGCCCACTAAGCCAATCATCACTATCACGAATACTGTATAATATGAAATACACTACAAAGCATATAGAGTATGTCCTGTAGTGACAGATGACCTTTCGCTATCAGTGTACGGCCACGTGAAGTACCTTACTTGAACACTTCCAACATCAAATACTCGTCAAAAGGACCTGAAGACAGGTAGCTGAGGGCAATAGTCCGCTGATCGGCCTTTCATTTTGCATGTGAGTCACCCTAGTCCATACAGAAACAAGAGGAGTGATGATTTTGGGATTGCTAAGGCCTAAGGGCCATTGTTGGGTGTGTTTGGAGGAATCAAGAATGGATTCTTCATGGACACGACATGAATGTGGCTGTAATCTACAAGTGCATAAATGTTGTTATTTCAGGTGGCTCTTCGATTTGAATAAATCCTCTGAGCAAGGGAAATGGGGACTAGACTTTGGATTTGAGCCACTTGATGAAATGAAAAGGAAGATGTGCTTTATGGTAGATTGCCATAGAGAATTTCAAAGGGAGCCATTCCCTGCCGAGGTACTGTCCTCAGTTCCTTTCTTCAAGAGTATTTGGTTGAATACCATAGACTACTCTCCGCTGTTCGCATTAAATGCCATCACACTGACCTTACCCTTGAGCTTTGAGGAATCGTTAGCGGAACTCCCTATCGATATTGCACCGTGTCCCCAATGTAAGAAGCCTATTGTCTCGAAGCCACTCCTTTTCAATAGCACTTCCCTGCTTCTGTCACTCGTCTATCAAATCAAGAAACTAATACGAGGGACGACCGTGATAGCTTTGTTAACCGCTTCAACCTTGAACATAGGAAAATGGGCTTTCAAGCTTGGCTTGTGGCAACTAAGATGTCTCTTTCCAGAGCGGGTTTTGAGAACCCTGCTAGACGTCAGTACTACAAAAGCGTTGGATGTATATGGAGAAACTATGCGTGGACGAACTAGTATTCCTGGTGTGACACAATTCTTGGTTCTGGGCTTTCCATTATATCTTATGGGACTGAGGGGCTCCTCATCAGCGCTTAACAAGCTGCAGTGGGTATACTCACTGGTCTTTACGGCAAGGGCCGGTAACCAGATCGGCAAACAGAAGAACACTCTCTCTCAACTAGCATCAATAGTTAGTCTAAGTGCTCTTTTTCATTCGACAATTGTTTCACCGACGTTGACAAGACTTTACGAGTTCATGGTTAAGAAGGTACAACCCTACTTCTGCTTGACGAGTGACTCTATGGACATATTTCCATCTCAAGAATACTCTGACGTGATCTTCAAAACATCGTGGTATGATGTCTTCTTTGAATCTGTACTGTGGCCATGGTGTGGAGCTAAGCTAGGGTCACAGTTATTCGATTTCTTCGTCTGGCTTCAGAAGGAAATGTCCTATAACTTTACCCCGGAGGCCTCCCCAGACAAAGTTCAGATGGTTTTCAATGTTGTTGGCTGCGGACTCTTAGCCATAGCTCGTCAATCAGTCAATCTTTATGTGACATACAGGAGGGCTCAGGAGCTAAAGCAAATTCAAGATTGTTTCGAAGAAAGATAGTGAGCTATCGTGAGAATATCATTTGAAGCTATAGGTTCGCTACTCTCAAGTCAGAGCGCTCAGTTCGCCATTTGCGTAGGCGTAATATTTACCACTATTGAACTTTATCTACCTTCATATCTTGTAGTCTTCTAAGGACAAACTTCATTCACGTTACGAATGTGACGATATTTTACATGATTGTATTGTGCGTGAGCTTCGTCTTTAAATGTCAGCTGCGGATCTCTGAGTTCAGAAATGTCGAGACTACTAGTCCTAGCAAAGCCGAGGTGTTAACGACGACTTTCCCACTGAAAAATTTCAAGCTCTCCAACTTTGTCCCGACCTGCGCACTCAACAAATCTTCTAAATTGAACGAATCAACGGAGTCTTGATGTTTCTTCTCTGGGCCCTTTCTCTTATCCATGAGCTGAATGCCATACTTAATACCATCAGATGTAGATATCTTGAAGATAACTTCGGGAAATTGAGGGCCGCTTGAACCGAAAACCTTGATTTTTTGCTCTGCTAGTTTCTCACCAGCAATACTCTTCACGATGCCCTTCTCGTAAAGCTGCCTTGTCGTCCACTTAAACTTTAAACCCTCCATTTCAGAGCTCTTCTTCTGTGCTTTCTTGTAAGCATCTTTGAGGTTGCTGAACGTGCTCTTGGTGGGGGAGACATAATTCCGCGACTGCTGAATGTCGCCAAAAACACGCTTTATACTCTTCTTCTGCTGTATCAGCTCTCTCTCAAGTTCCATGTTGATCTGGCAAATCCGATGTAGCGTTTGTTTCGTTATATCAAGCTCTCTGATGACGTAGCTAACAGCGTAGTGCGGGTCTTTGATCGTGTTGGCGATATCGTTCAAAAAATTCTGAAGCCTATTTGCAACAGGATTGATTATTCCTAGACTCTCCAACTCATGAATTTTCTTCAGCGTAGAATTTTTCAAGTCGAAGTAGCTGCTCGAAGAGAGTGCCTCAATCATGGGATCACGCTGTATTCCACGATTGGCAGCAATCAAAGCTTGAAACCGGGGCTCATCTTGAGGGAGAACGCAACTCAATGCCAGATCGTAAAGGTTGGTGTTGATTTCTTCCACTTGCGTCATGTAAATAAAAGCCCTCTTGATACGGTCATAGAGTTTCCTGGTCTTGTCATCGGTAACCAAAAACCGATAAGCACTTGGTGCCAGATCTAGGACGACCCTACCGGTTGATGGAGACAAATGCTTCATGTCCTTCAAGACGTCATGCATTGCGTCGTCTTCAGGAAAATGAAGCAAATTCTCTTGAATTTTGCAACTGATTAAAGCTGCCTTTTCACTCAAGATTTCCAACTGCGGATTACTCGATACCATATCTGTGTAGATAATTTGGTCGCCATCGTGTTCATACTCAGGATCAATTAATGTGCTCATCAGTAGCTCCCTGACTTGTGGATTAATCTCTTTTGAATAAGCGTTCAGCGGGTCATAGTAGCTACTAAACTTGCTTCCTGAAAATACGGTTATCAGAGCACCTATAACAGTCTCGATTTTTCTCTCGAGGTCAGAAGATACAGAGTCTTTGAAGCCATAGTGAGCCCTCTGTTCCAAGTACTCAGCGCAGAAACATTGAACCAGGACTAGGGAGATAGCTTTCCTCATATCAACATCATCTGCATTCTTATCTGCCGCTGAACAGAAAACTTTTGTGCAAAGAAACCTAACTTCTGGTGTTATTTTCGTCATTTTTCTACTGAACAACATAGCAACCAATTCGATGGCGTGCCACAGGCTCCTCAGGTTTTGAACGAACTTGGCTGAGGTTTTTTCATCTTCAACCGCTGAAACATTTGTTGGTGGTTGAAAACCGTGTATCTCAGCGAAAATGACGGCTGGGTTGCTTTCGAAACTTATTTCTGGATCAGCTAGATATTTCAAAAGAGGAACAAACAATGTGAACAAATCTGGATATTCTCTCCTGAGAAAAAGCTTCAGCAACGTTACCCATGGAGCGTCAGAGCTTTGAACGAACTGACGAACGGAATTTGCCTCAGACATATCGAGCTGAATGATGTCGGCCAAAAGTCTGATGAACAGCAGCTTTTCCCTCTTCCCCATTTTCTGGTTTACCGTGCAGAAAGTCACATACACATTCCGGAGGAAAAAGTCCTTATCTTTGCAATATATCTGTTTCCAGTATGCTGTGTCAACCTGTAAAAGATAAAATAGTTTCTCGTAAGCAGGAAATTTACGTTTAGGAATTTTCAGATGACCTGTATCCATAGCATAATCAGAGCTTAAGTGGTATGAGTCTAGGACCTCCCGCATGTCAATTTGTTTCCTAACTTCGTTTTCCAGCTTTTCTTTCCTTGAGTTTTCGGCATCCAACTGTGCTTGAGAACCTTCGAGACGATTCTGTTCTCCCTCAATGGTTCCAATACCATTTAGCAAATGACTAAACTTTCTTACGCTCCACAAGCTTGGATTAGGGCAATGCATCAGATCTAAGTAGGCACTGCGTTGTAAAAACATTCTCAACTTGCTCTGTATCAGAATGACAGACCTAGCGTTACAACGAAACAAAGAATTCCTTTCACTCAGCTTGGTACGGTGGAGAGAACCTTTTAGATGTGCTTGTAAATCACAAAGGTGGTTAATTTCAATGATGTTATCCACCAGGTCCAGTGTGTAGCGTACTAAAATGCCCTTCGTCACGGCTTGCAGACGAATTAGAGATTGAGCATCTTGAAACTCACCGTAAAGAGCGTCGCTAAATAGGCTTCGCTTCCTATTAGCCTGAATGCATCCAATTAGGTTACTTATAGTCATCTCGTACTTGGTCAGCGAACTCATCAAGCCAGCTGTTGTCGACCGAACAGATGACCCCCTCGCCCGGCTTTGTACCAGGCAAGCAAAAGGCGACATCTCTTCAATCATTTTGAGCTTTATCAGTTGCTGCTTCCGGGCCAAAAATCCCAAACAGGTAGCTTGGAGCTGCTGTAACTTGGAGATATCAGATTGAGCTAATGGACTTCTTTCTCTCAATGCTCGCTGACGAATTCCTCTCAACAAAGCTTGGAAGCTGATGAGATTGGTATTAGTAGCTCTGATTCCGCGAGAGAGAGACCTAGTGTTTCTTCTTAAAACAGAGCTCTTGCAAATAGATTGCAACTTTGCAAGAGTTTCTTCTCGTCTCAGCAGCTTTAATCTGCATATGTCCAGTGACTGTCGTACCGCAGTGCCTCTAAACGCTGCTTGAAACTGTGCTAAGCTTCGTGAATAGTCCCGATCCAAAACAGCTCGCAAACTTGGATTATTTCTCACACTTTTAGCTCTTATCCGGGACTGCAAAGAATGTATTTCCTTCCTAAAGATACCCAGCAAGTTTTTCTGGATTTGAAGATGAAACCTTAGATTCACCGAGCGGCATAAACATTGTAGTTGTATGACACTGTCCAAAAACTCCAACTCTGTCATTCTTTGCTTCCTTTTCGGCGAATAATCTAGAGGGCCATACTTCATGCTTTGATAATAGTCCATATCTCTTTCTCTTGCCTGACTCCTCAGTCTATAGTAGTCAGTGTCATATGTCAAGTATTTTGATATGGACGGTGAGTAATATGACATGCTAAAGTTCTTCATAGGGCTGTAGTCCAAACGAGGCGTATCCGAGAGCATATCTTTAACTCCAGGATTGAAATTAAGTGGCCTTGTTGGTGATGATCTGGTAGACTTAGAGGAAGCAAACAAGCTCTCGGTCTCGCTGGTGGGCGACAGTACTGGGAAGTCGTGACTTTCTGCTCTCTTGGTAGGCGTCTGTATCGGTACCGGAGAACTCGGTTCAGCTTCAGTTTCGTACGCATTGCGGAAATCAATCAGGCCTGTCTTTACCGGTGATCCAGTTTTCTTACTCACCGGAGAGCTTATAGGGCTGACGTTCAAAGATTTAAAATCCCTAATTCTTGGCCATGCCCTCTTACAAATTCTGAGATCCTCTTTCGAAAAAGTTAGCTGCCCCGATACTGACTCCATTGCTGGAGTCCTGGTTGGCCATTTCTTCGTTATTATGGTGATTAGGATGTAAAGTGTCTCAAACACCTGCGGCAGATTCTTCTTGTTGTACAAATCTTGTAATTCAAATCTAAAAGATTCCGGTAAACCAACGTGATCAACCAAGGAAAAGAATACGTTGATATTTTGCGTATGCTTGAATTGTAATTTATCTCCTGCTGGGAACACTGTCGGAGCTAAATCGGGGTTTATCTTTTGAGTCAACAATGCCAGATAGACACCATTCCTAAGACTGTCTCCAACGCAAAGATCTAATTCTGATGGTAGTTGTTCCCCCGTTACCGTCTCAATCCACCTCTTCACCTCCCCGACTCGGCACAAAAATTCGTAATACGCAATCTCATCTTTGGATAAATGGGACATATCGAAGGACAGGCTAACCTTGTCCCGAATATTAGTGGTCTTTAATCTAGCTTTAAACTTCCTGGTTGGCGTAGCTAGAGGTGATCGGCTATCATTTTCTTTACTGTTTGCCAAATTAGGTGTAACATGGAGGGCACTTTGTAGATTACTGGAGGAATTTATTTTGGATGCTGAAAGCGGCTTCAAAGGCGTCTCTGGTGTCAAATTTTGAACATATCGCTCTAGAAATGCATTGTTGCCAGACCGTGTAGGAGATCCTAACAGTTCGGTCATCTCTGCCCTATTGCTAGACCCTTTACTGGCGGAGAGAACTCTACAGATGAGAATCAATGAAAGTCAATTAACATCTCAGGGAACATGATAGACAACTAAGACTAGGAAGGTTGATTAGCACTCGACATTTCGATTGTTTATACCTTTCCTATTCGGTATATTTCACTAAATTAGTCGTTGCTGTAAGTCATCATTGACGATGCTCAACAAGTGCTTTCAGACTAGCTGATGGGCTGACTGTGATTCATCAAAAAGGTCAAACTTATAGGCCTGAGTGTCGTTAGTATCTCTTTCCTTAGTTGATTTCCCTTCAGCGAGCGCGCTGAAATTTTGTAAGCTTAGTAGATGTTCCGTAGACTTGTGGAATACACATCCGACGCAGTTCTCCAGCACTACGACTTGCTTGCAATCTGTGTCATGTGGTAATATGAATATCCTGCAATTGTTTAGATTGCGTAAACGTATCTGCGCAGCGTTGCGGGAAGGAGTGCTGCAAACTATTGTCAGATTATCACAATCTGTGATGAAAACGCTGCCGGTTGAAAACGGTAAAGGCTGTAGCTTGACGAGGCCATTGGAGACGTTACGTAGAATGATAGAGCCCCTCTCGTTATAGTCCATATCGGGATCACTCGTTAATGTGCATTGATCCAAGTTTTCGCAGCTGGAAATGGAGCTTTGGATCGAGATGATTTCACCGGTCCTGAGTGCAGGCTTGTCCCTGAAGCTTCGAGCAGCTGTTTCAGCAGGAGGTATATTCTTCTTCAATGATATCTTCTTTTGGAATCGGAACCGTTTTGTTGTGCCATTTGCAGAGGCTTCTTTGAGACTGATTTCTCTGAGAAGTGATTCTACCTTGGAGTAGCTTCTTTCTCTGTCATAGAGTGCTAATTGCGGAGTAATTTCACGAAGCGTCGTAAGCAGTTCGCCGCAGCGGTTTCTTAAGGCCGTGTAGTCTTGGCTCACTTTCAGCTCACTTTCCAACTCTGTCAGTCGTTTGTTAGTGTCTGGAGGTGTCTTTAAACACAATACTATATGTCATATGGCTAGCATACCTCTATACTTATGTTCAAAGTCTGAGACAATCTGCTTACTCATTCTTTCACAGGAAATCTTAAGCAGTCGATGCGATATGACAGAGTTTACCTTGATGTAGAACTCTAGATGAAACTGGAATTTAACGTAAACGGATGATTTTTCTATTTTATACAGGTGCGAACTCACGGCATTACATATTTGATAACCAAGTATATCAATAATATTAGTGTAGGGAAATTGTTTAATCAACTTCTTCCATTTCAGCGTCAGCTGGAACTTCTTCCACCTTTTCAGCAGCAGCAGGAGTTTCAGCAGGAGCTTCTGGTTCTTCATCTTCGTCGATGTTCAAACCTAGAGAGATCAATCTGTTGATTCTGGAAGCGAAAGAAGATGGTTCCTCCAAGCTGAAACCAGAAGTCAACAATGCAGTTTCGAACAACAAGTTGGTCAAGTCCTTGACAGTTCTGTCCTGTGCACTACCCTCCTCGACTCTCTTCTTCAACTCGCGGATGATTGGAGATTTTGGTGAAATTTCGAAGATCTTCTTGGATGACATGTAGGAAGACATAGAAGAGTCTCTCAAAGCTTGAGCCTTCATGATTCTTTCCATGTTAGCGGACCAGCCGAATTGACCAGTTCTGATGGCAGCTGGAGCATCGATCAGCTTCTGAGAAACAACAACCTTTTCAACTTGGTCACCTAGAACTTCCTTCAAAGCCTTGGTCAATGGTTCGAATTCCTTAATTTCCTTCTCTCTCTCGGCCTTTTCTTCTTCGGTTTCTTCCAATTCGAAGTCCTTGGTGATGTCAACCAAAGTCTTACCTTCGAATTCCTTCATCTGAGTGAAAGCGTATTCATCGATTGGGTCAACCAAGTATAGAACTTCGAAGTTCTTTGCTTTCAAAGCGTCCAAGAATGGAGACTTTTCGACAGCCTTCAAAGACTCACCAGTGATGTAGTAGATGTTCTTTTGGTGCTCTGGCATTCTGGTAACATAATCAGTCAAGGAAGTCAATTCATCGACAGACTTGGTGGAGTTGTAACGTAGCAACTTGGCCAAAGCAGCTCTGTTTTGAGTGTCTTCGTGGATACCCAATTTGATGTTCTTAGCGAAAGCAGAGTAGAACTTGTCGAATTGCTCAGAGTCCTCAGCAATCTCGTTGAAGGATTCGATCAACTTCTTGACGATGTTCTTTCTGATAACCTTCATGATCTTGTTTTGTTGCAACATTTCTCTTGACAAGTTCAATGGCAAGTCCTCGGAGTCGACAACACCCTTGACGAAAGATAGCCATTCTGGGATCAACTCTTCAGCCTCATCAGTGATGAAAACACGACGAACGTATAGCTTGATGTTGTGCTTCTTCTTCTTGTTTTCGAACAAATCGAATGGAGCTCTCTTTGGAATGAACAAGATGGCTCTGAATTCTAGTTGACCTTCAACAGAGAAGTGCTTGACGTATAGTGGGTCTTCCCAGTCGTTGGAGATAGACTTGTAGAAGGCATTGTATTCATCTTGGGTGATTTCAGATGGGTTTCTGGTCCATAGAGGCTTAGTCTTGTTCAATTCTTCCAACTCTTTGACTTCTTCCTTAACGGTCTTGGTTTTCTTTTCTTCCTTCTTTTCCTCATCTTCATCGACTTCTTCTAGCTTTGGCTTCTTGTCATCTTCTTCTTCCTTCTTTTCCTCGTCCTTCTTTTCTTCTTCAGTCAATGGAACTTCCTTCTCAACTTCTTTAGTGACCAACAATTGAATTGGGTAAGCGACGAATTCGGAGTGTCTCTTGACAACTTCCTTGATCTTCTTTTCTTCCAAGTATTCCAATTGATCATCCTTCAAGAACAATCTCAAGATGGAACCTCTACCGATCTTTTCGTTGGTCTCGTCCAAAGTGACGGTGAAAGAACCACCTGCGTTAGATTCCCAGATGTATTGCTCATCATCGTTGTGCTTGGAGATAACTTGGACTCTGTCAGCGACCAAGAACAAGGAGTAGAAACCAACACCGAATTGACCGATCATGGAAACATCTGCACCAGCAGACAAAGCTTCCATGAAAGCCTTAGTACCGGACTTGGCAATGGTACCCAAGTTGTTGATCAACTCGGCCTTGGTCATACCAATACCAGAATCTCTGATCTCCAAAACCTTCTCTTCCGGTCTTGGGGTGATTCTGATGAATAGTTCTGGTTCAGTCTCCAACTGCTTTGGGTCAGACAAAGCCTGGTATCTAATTTTGTCCAAAGCATCGGAAGCGTTAGAGATCAATTCTCTCAAAAAGATTTCCTTGTTAGAGTAAACGGTGTTGATGATCAAACTCATCAACTGAGTGATCTCAGCTTGAAATTCAAAAGTTTCAGATGCCATTGTGTCGCTCCTTGTGTAAGATAAACAGGACCCCTTGCCAACAAAAGTAACAGTGAATGCTGATCCTTGTAAGCGCTACTCGATCCCGGTCGGTCTTGTTTCATGTCCCTTTAAATACCCTTGACCTGCTCAATCATGGGGGGGGTCGCTCTCTCACAGCGCGAAGAAAATTTTTTGTTCTTTTACCTTCTAGAACTAATTTGAACCAACAGATCAAGAACTTGAATCAACTATCTGGCCTCAGCTCTTCTGGAAAATTCTTCAAATCTGGAATGCTGACAGATGATCCATAACTCGAAGGATCTCGTAGGCGTGTTCCCGCACAAGCGAATCGTCTTCGTGTTCTTGTGCGTACTTGAGAAGGACGAGTAATGGTCCGTAGTCGTAGTTCTGAGGAAGAAGACTGAGACCTTTGTCGTTTAGAAGATCGTAGACCAGATGAATGGCGGCTCTTCTGACAATGAAGGCATCCTTCCGTTGCTTCTTGGCGGTTTCTAGTTGTAAAATCCCGAACACACAATCTAGAATCAAAGGTATCTTGTCCTGAATGCCTAGGGCGTTCACTCTCAAGCATACTCCGAGTAAGGATATCGCTGACATTCTTATTCTGTTGTCCAGGGAGTCATGCTGGCGGACTATCGATAAGCAGGCATCGACGAGACTGCTGGCGTTTGGGCCTTGGAAAAGTTCTCCTTCTCGCTGGACGTAGAGGTTCAAGGCTTCACCGATTCTCAGGACGTCATCGGTCTTACTCCTGTGGCCCACGTTGAGGTACAGCTCCAGGAGAGCGTTAGGCGTTTCTTTGGGGTCGTTTTCGCACAGGACTGCTAGGCCTTTAATGGCGTTCAAGTAGACGTATGGGTCAGGATCGCGTAGATGTTGCAGGAAAATAGTCCTGAATTTAGGGAATTGAACAACCTCAGACTTCTCGCTTGCAAGACGAGACAATGTCGCCAGTCCTTGTACTTTGATTGGATCTATCGCATCGTTGATGTTGTTCATCGCTTCTTCCAATAACTGCTTGTGTGCAGTAGCAGATCCAGTTTGGAAGGGAAGTTCATTCTTGTGTTGCAGAGTAAGCTTTATCTTGGACTGCAATTCTATGCATCTCTTAGTGTCATACTTGTGGAGCTTTTTGTCGAGTTCCTCCAAACGCAGGATAGCCGCCGAGCTCAGGTTTTTTGGATTGTCATCTAAAATAGTCTCAAGCAAGTCGAGCAGGGTATCGAATATAGGTGAAGAATAACTTTCGGTGGGTTCGGCGTCTTCATCATCGGAATCTGATTCATTCTTGGTTATATCCTTTTCCTCTACGGCCGCTGAATCGATCAGCTCCGCTATCAAAGCAAGGACGTCGACTGGTCTCTTTACGATTTCACTGGTAAACTCCTTGTTCATTCCTTCTAAGATCTTGAGGTCGACCAGAATCAACGCACTATCATCGCTGTCATGCAAAGTGTTTAGTTTAGGAGCTTCTACGGATCTTTTCACCCATCTATTCAGTACATTCAAAAACAAGTCTTTCGTCACTTCCACATTTCCTATCAGCTTCAACAGTTTTATGAAGAGTTCAACCGCCATATCCATGTCCTTGAAAAGATCAAAAGTATCATCACGATCGTCTTTGTTAGTGGTGAGCGATCGTGGCAGCCTTCCAGTCTCATCTTTGACAGCTATTGAAACAAGCTGAGTTTGTAAGTCAACGACGTAATTCCATTCAGGATGGTCGAAATTGATCAAATTCAAGGTTAAATGATTAAGAGCTCCAAGGTGGCCTGTCAGGAGCATATATGACTTCATGACAGATAAAATGACGTTGTAGTATGGTGACGAGTCAGTGCGAATCTTGTTCCCTTCACTGTCATACACTATGGGAGACAACGTTTGGTGTTTCCTGAGGAATAAAGCGTAAATCCATAGGTGCAAGTAAAATTCATCTTGGCCGTTTGCACTGATCAGAACTTCCAAAATTTCTGTCGTTGGAGTTTTCGCCAGAGATATGAGTATATTTATCACATCATTGAGCTCTTTGGAGCTGTAATTCTTGGTCGGTAGATTGTACAGCACGTTGAGTATTGGCCTGAAGAGAAAATCTTGGATTATGCGAGGGTTCTTGCGGTAAAGAGTGCTTACCAAATCGTTCAGACAAGTTATTACCAGAGGTCTATTTATATGGGCCAGTTGCTCTCTAACCTGTCGAAACAGGCTCGTAAAATATTGAACACTATTCAGGCTCTTGGGTTTGGCGACAAGGATCTGAGTGACCTTAGCAATTTTATCCACGTCAATATGTTCACTCTCTCTAGCGCTCGTAACGAAATCTATTAGACTCAGAACACCATCATCTCTTCGAACAGGCAAAGAACTTAGCCTTGTCAGAAGTGATGTACGTAACTTCGGCTCCTTAATCACATCGATCAGTGAGGTAAGGCATTTTAGTAGCTCGTACGTCTGTTGAACGTTCTCAAGAACATCCACCATAGCATCAAAACGCTTATGGTTTTCGGTAGACGAAAGGTACGATACTGCAACGAACATCTCCGGATAAAGTGGCCCCTTCAAAAGAACTGATCTCAGGTAATTATCCTTTTGAGAGTCGTCGCTTAAAATGGGATAGAAGTAATCGATGACATTGATTAAAGTCTTCGGTTCAGCCTCATGTGAACTGGGGAACATGTACTGTTGCTCATCAGGACGTTCTACAGTTCTCGCAGTTGAAGGTAAGTTGGCCTCCAGTCCATGAAATATAATCAGATTTATGAGCACATCTAGATATCGCAGATCATGGAGCGATATGGGTAGAAGATCCACATCATCAACTCGTTGTTTGTCATTCGTTGCATGATATATTTTACCAAAGTGTCCTAAAAGTTGATCAACAAATTCGGAGTTGTTCTCAAACCCAACATCTTGATAGTTCTTCTGTCCATTCAGTTTCACGAGGATCGATTGATATAGATCAGCGAAGGCAGCATCTAAGGGCGAATTTCTGGTGAACTCAGGTCCTTTTGCGAATAGATCCTTCAGCGTCTTCGCAGACTGTTCGGCATGTTCATCGGCCATACTCTTGAAGTAAAGGCTGAGACCACAGTTCGATCAATTGATTGGTGAAGGCTGGCCAAGCTAGATCAGCTCATCTCAAATCAAAGGTCTACTGAACCCATCACTTTAAACGCTCAGGAATAAGTTAAAGACTTAGAACTGAAAAAAAATTTGACCTCGAGATGAGCTCTAACGAAGCCTTCAAGAACATAGTTCGGACTGCTTGTCAAGATATGACGCTTCACACAGAACCATTGGATCAGGAAGATCAGGATGCTATTATTTTAGATGCCAGAGCTGGAGATTTGGAGTCCCTGCGAGACATCATGACCACTCTAATACATCCTAAACTTTTGAGAACGTGTATTGACTCCACATCACACTCCACTGCTTTACATATGGCTTGTGCTAATGGCCATTTAGAAGTCGTCAAGTACATTCTCGAACAAGTGAAGGAAAATTGTGCCAGTAACGTAGAGTTGAAAGAGTTTGTGAATCAGAAAAACGAAACCGGCAACACTGCCTTGCATTGGGCCTCTCTCAACGGTCAGTTGGATGTAGTGAAGTTACTGTGTGACGAATACGAGGCAGACCCTTTCATCAGAAACTCGTTCGACCAGGACGCAATTTTCGAGGCTGAGAACAATGGCAAAGAAGAAGTGGAGAGCTACTTCCTACAAAAGTACGATGTGGAACCTTCGCATGACGATCAAGATGAAGCTGCACCTGCCGTTCAGGTCACCAAGGGGACCGAGATCGAACAAGTCACCAAAGACGCCACCGAAGCACTCAGAAAAAACACTGAGCAGCTGAACATCAACGACCCATAATTTAAAATCACATCTAGCCGTTAGACGGCCCCACTGCATACCTGTACACTATCGTAGTCTTCTATAGAGCACTGAAGCTTGAAGTTGAAATATTTTTACCCGGCTATTGAGGTGAGTCACTTCGGACGTGATGAAAATTTTTGGAAAAGCTCAAGTAAATCAGTAGAAAGAGCACTATAATATGAAGATGCAGTTGAGAAATAGAGAAAACTGTTGATAAAGGGTCTATTAGAACTGAATATGTCCTCTGAATTGGCTGCCGAGTTGGGTTTTGACCCATCTATGAAAAAAAAGAAGTCTAGCAAGAAGGTGGCACCGGAAAACCTTGATACTAAGGCTCCACAGGCTGAGGCCGATGTTAACGATGACCTATTTGCTGGTTTGAAGAAGAAGAAGAAGAAGAAGGCTAAGGCGGTATCCGAGGAACCCACGGATTCTGCCGATGAAATATCAGAAGCATTGGGTGAACTCAAATTGAAGAAGAAGAAGAAGAAGGCAAAGGAAACCGATTTGGATGACTTCGAACAGCAGTTAGCTAAAGCCGGTGTCAAAGTTGATGAAAGTAATAGTAAAGAGAGTACACCTGTCGTGGAATCCACTCTACAACAAGAAGTTGGCCTAGCGTACCCAGACCTATTGCATAGATTTTTCGAGATCTTGAAAGCTAATAACCCAGAGCTTGCCGGTGACAGATCCGGTCCTAAGTTCAGAATTCCACCACCAGTGTGTCTACGTGATGGTAAGAAGACCATCTTTTCAAATATTCAAGATATCTCCGAGAAGTTGCAGAGATCGACAGAGCATCTTATCCAGTATCTGTTTGCTGAACTTGGTACTTCTGGTTCGGTGGATGGACAAAAGAGATTAGTCATTAAGGGTAAGTTCCAATCGAAGCAGATGGAGAACGTTTTGAGAAGATACATTTTGGAATACGTTACATGTAAGACATGTAAGAGCATTAACACAGAGTTGAAGAAGGAACAGTCCAACAGATTGTTTTTCTTGGTTTGTAAGAGTTGTGGTTCTACAAGATCTGTGTCCTCCATCAAGACTGGTTTCCAAGCCACTGTTGGTAAGAGAAGGAGGATGTAGTGTTATGTTTCCGTGTAATTTACAGTTTGTCATGAAAGTAATTATTCCCATTATCTTCTATAGTAGATTTGTTAAATAATTGACGCATTCTCATATATTTTGAGAAATGCAGGGCACCAGCTAGAGATTGTGACGTCGGAAGTTAGCCACTCTCTCAGGATGCGAGTGCATTTATCCTTGTCATTCAACTCTGTTAGGATTGTGGTCAGAACTCGTCTTGTTGATTCCGAGTCAAGACTTTTCGTCATATTCTGATCTGCTTTTCGCTTATAGAATTGGAATTCCGGTGTCGATAGTTTGTTCTGGGCATTGTACACATCTTGAATTCTCTCAAGCACTTCCTCTTTTGTCAATACTTGGATGCCTGAACTCTGAGAGCTTTTTTCAACATTGGAAGGCGTCGTTGGCGGGGGTGCACAAGCCGCTGTCGTATTTCCAGAGACATCTCGTACTTTTGCGACAATCCGGTTTCTTCTGCCACCCTTCGCAGAACCTTTATTCACTTGGTACAGGAAGGAAGGGCAATCATTGTATCCAGGCACATCGGTTTCTGAGCAATTTTGGAAGCTCTTGACACCGGCATTAGCTGACATTAGTGCAGTTGATGGCTCAGATGCTAAAAGCTGAACGGAAGGCTGGATCATCTGTAGTTCTCTTGGTCTTGTGAAGATCTACTTTGGTCATTCAGGACGATGAAGTCTGCAGATCTTGCAACATGTTAAGAAGCTCGTTTATATCCGGACGAGCCTTCGGATCAGTCTGTAAACAGGATTGGATTAGTTGGATTAGTCCATCTGAGTATCTTGTTTGCTGCGGAAAGCTGAATTTGGCGTTGCAAATCGCATATGTCAAAGAGGCACCACTTACTTGCAATTCTCGCTCGAAGGGCGACATGCCAAAAAGCATTGTGTAGCACGTACAGCCCAAGGACCAAATATCTGCCTTGCAACTAATCGAGCTTCCGAGAGTCAAGTTTAACATTTCGGGTGCGGTGTAGGGCAATGAGCAATTGTCCGCCACCCAATCTTGTAATTCGTTAAGTTGATGCCTGGTTGTAATATTGATGTCTGTTCTGCAACATGAACCCAAGTCTGATATAATCGGCAGTCCTTCAGAAGAGAAAAGGATATTGGTCGGTTTGATATCCCTATGAAGGTAAGAATTTGTATTCGTCGTGGTGTGAGAGGACAAAATATCGAGCTCCAGCGGTGTATCGTCCAGCAACATCGCGGCCTCGTCGCTATAGGACATTGACACGGTATCGATCCCAGTCTCCGATTCGTTACCGGCCTGCTCCCTAGCCGAAGGATCGTGCAGGCAACGCAACCCTCTAGCGATGCCCATCATGATCCTCAGACATTCACTTCCCGAAATGAAAGTTCCCTTTAGTAGGTTGCGATCTATTGTATCTTGTAGAGAGCCCAATGGGAAATAGGGTAAAAGGATGCAAACAGTCTTTGAACCGTCTTTCTCTTGAGCCACTTGAGAGTCTATAAGGGAGATAATATAAGGGCTTTGAAATCTCTTGTAGTTTTCCACTTCTTTCATAGCATTTGATATACTTTCAATGTTACCAAACGGACACCTTATTCTTTTTAGAGCATAGAATTCCAGCGTATTCCCTAAATTGATGGGCCCTGTACTGCTAATCCCACCCGATTGTTGCACCAAATAGACAAATGACAAAGCCCCTTCTCCTAACAGCCTCTTGATATTGTAACGTCTCCCATTGAGTGACACATATGAGTCAGAATAAGTACCGCAACAACAGCACAAATTACAGCACCCTTTAATTATCTCTCTCAGTGTTTCCATCACGACAGTGCCGCCCGAAACTTGCCTCGAAGTCTAGCAACAACGTGGTAGTATATGACAGGCTAAACTTGATGTTGAAACCGGCTTATGCAATGTGTTGCAGACATTTCTTGAAATCTTGAAGTCATGAGAGAGGCCATCTAACTGACCTTCTTCGATAGTCCTAATCACGTGATTGAATCGACTGTTCTAAGCAAGGTGATGAAAAAAGTCGTCTGTCGACCAGGACCAATCGATGTGATCTAGTCAGGTAGTTAGTCGTTTAAGTACTCGTGGTTCGACTTAGTTAGAGTTTGTCATGTCAATTCAAACTATTGATCCCAATGACGGCCCTGATTCTCTCAAGTCTTTGTCGCTAATTGCGGCCCATTCACACATTACAGGTTTGGGCCTTGATGAGAACTTACAAGCCAAGGAATCTTCAGAAGGTATGGTGGGACAGTTACAGGCTAGACGTGCTGCTGGTGTTCTATTAAAAATGGTTCAAAATGGAGCTATTGCCGGGAGAGCCGTCCTAGTTGCTGGTCCGCCATCTACGGGTAAAACTGCCCTGGCTATGGGTTTGTCCCAGTCTCTAGGGAAAGATGTTCCATTTACTGCAATCGCCGGTTCGGAGATCTTTTCTCTGGAGTTGAGTAAGACAGAAGCTCTAACTCAAGCTTTCAGAAGATCCATTGGTGTAAAGATTAAAGAAGAAACTGAGTTGATCGAAGGTGAAGTGGTGGAGATTCAGATCGACAGATCTATCACAGGTGGCCATAAGCAGGGGAAATTGACCATCAAGACCACCGATATGGAGACGATATACGAGCTCGGTAACAAGATGATTGACGGTTTAACCAAGGAGAAAGTGCTTGCTGGTGACGTTATCTCCATTGACAAAGCCAGTGGCAAGATCACAAAGCTTGGCAGATCATTTGCCAGGTCCAGAGACTACGATGCCATGGGTGCAGACACGAGATTTGTTCAATGTCCAGACGGAGAATTGCAAAAGAGAAAGACCGCTGTCCATACAGTATCCTTGCACGAGATTGATGTGATCAACTCTAGAACCCAAGGTTTCCTAGCGTTATTCACTGGTGACACTGGTGAGATCAGGTCAGAAGTCAGAGATCAAATCAATACAAAAGTTGCAGAATGGAAGGAAGAAGGTAAAGCAGAGATTGTTCCAGGTGTATTGTTCATTGATGAAGTTCACATGTTGGACATCGAATGTTTCTCCTTTATAAACAGAGCTTTAGAAGATGAATTTGCCCCCATCGTCATGATGGCCACCAACAAAGGTATATCGAAGACTAG
Organism: Torulaspora gathmanii; assembly: GCA_030580195.1. Taxonomy (NCBI): domain Eukaryota; kingdom Fungi; phylum Ascomycota; class Saccharomycetes; order Saccharomycetales; family Saccharomycetaceae; genus Torulaspora; species Torulaspora gathmanii. Next base: position 759,635 of record JAKTSM010000002.1, on the reverse strand, counting down.
AGGAACCAACTACAAATCGCCACACGGGTTGCCGCTCGATTTACTGGACAGATCGATCATCATAACAACAACACACTACAACGAACAAGAGATAAAGACTATATTGTCTATCAGAGCCCAGGAGGAGGAAGTCGAGTTGACCGCTGATGCACTCGATCTCTTGACAAAGATCGGCACAGAAACGAGTCTGCGCTACAGCAGTAACCTGATCTCTGTAGCACAGCAGATCTCTTTCAAGAGAAAGAGCAATGTGGTTGACGTAGTAGACGTCAAGAGAGCCTATTTACTTTTCCTCGACAGTGCCAGATCCGTGAAATACGTCCAGGACAACGACACGCAGTACATCGACGACCATGGCTACGTGGACATCTCTAGTAGTTCTCACGCAGCTCCAGTCACCACTGGTGCAGAACCCATGGACACTACAGAGTGATTCTCATTTGTAATTTTTTCTTGCGCAATACGTATATATATATATATATATATACCCAATCCCTCGTCTATTGGAAGGACTGGCTGTGCTCGTCTATTTTTCTGAACCTCTGGTGTTCAAGATCAATGCAATAATCATCCCGTATAGTCCCAACACCTCTGAGAAGATCAGAATCAACACAATCCCCACGAACAGCCTTGGCTGATGCATGAATTTTCTCACACCAACGTCTCCTACCATCCCGATCGCATACCCACTACTCAAGCACGCAAACCCAACACACAACCCGCAACTCAAATGCATAGACCCATTGAAAAGCGTGTATTCCTCCGTAGGTGATAAGTTACCAGCGATCAGAACCGCCACGACCAGCCCGTAAATCGCCAGAATACCGCTCATAACCACCGGGATCAGCGACTTCATGATCAATTCAGGCTTAAACGTACCGATACCAGAGATACCAATACCAGATTTGGCTGTACCGATCGCCGCTCCCAGACACGACAAAACCATGGCCGCTGCACAACCAGCAAATCCGAAAAAGGGCGCGTAGAAGGGAGCGTATTCGTTGCTCTCCACTACAACCGACATTTTACTACCAGTTTGATACTCGATTTCCAGCTTAACAGCCACTTATACTGCCCATCTATCACCATTACAACCATTTTACAACATCTTTCCTAACATGAGCTCCCTTTTGCATGCATCAAATTTCACCGCCCGGGTAACCCCGCTGATCAAAGCTTTTAAACATTTAAACAGTAAACAGACCGCTGACATTCACTAGAATAGCGGTTTACCAGGGTTTTTGACGATGGCCAAGCTGGATGTGACTGTTGAGCAGCTGCGGAGCATCTATGGGCAGCTTTACGACGCGCTGGACGAGAAAGCGAGGCTGCATTTGCCCGCCGAGGCCGCAGAGGGCACAGATCAAGTACGCCGAGAAGTCGGCATGCAACTTCAAGAGTTTTTGGCAACCGTGATAGAGATGGCATCGAGCTCGGTGCGGGTGGTGAACTCTGATGACGCCCGCGGCGCGCTGAGCGCTGGAGAGCTGATTGCGCGGTCACAAGAGCGCTACGTCGAGCCGTTCGACCTGGAACTCAATGAAAGGGTACGGCAGGCATACCAGGAGTGGGAAGATCAGACCGTGCAGGTGTCCCAGTTGCGGAGAAACGCTCCGCAGCAGGTTAACCGGGCATACGTAGAGGCACGAGACTCGTATCTTGCCGAGCTAGACTCTAGGATTAACCAATTACAGGCAGAAGTGCACGAGCACTTCGATGAGGGCGGCGCCAACACAGAGCCGACCGACGACGTCGCTCGCTGGAACACTCTCGCCACCCAGTACGAGCAATCGCTACAGACTCTGCGCAACGCCCAGGCCACTCTGCCGCAAACAAGAGCAGATATCAGCAAGATGAAGCACCTGGTAGCCTACCTCGAAGACCAACTTGACTAGTTCCAGGACGCGCCGTGCAAAGCGAGAGGAACGCGCTATTAAAAGAGGGCTTGGCTCTAGGTTGCTGGGCAACCTTTGGAACAGTTAAATAGGATACAGCGAGTGCTAACGACACATTTGTTCTTATAGCGTTAGTTGTGTAGCGCTAACTAGAACGGTTTCCAAAGAGGACTACAGGATTTGCGAGGTGTGTTTGTTTTGTGTTTTTTTTTCACTTGTGGCTTTTCTGGTACAAGACACGGAACGAAGAGAGAACGTTTGAAACAACTGGGGACCAGTTTAAGAGCAGGGGAAGAAGTTTAACCAAGTCGAAATGAGTTACAACAACAATCCATATGAGTCACAGAACCCGTATGAGTCGAATGCGACTCCTGGGACCGAATCCTACGAGATGAGTGGTAACAACGCGTATGCCACTACGCCAAACGGATCTGGTGGTGGAGACTTTGTTCAATTCATGGGTAAAATCAATCAGATAAACGCAGATTTGGACGCTTACGAGCAATTGGTCAACAGCATCGATACGTACCACAAGAAGTTGTTGGCCGAGGTAAACGAGGACCAGGAGATGCAGCTGAGACGTACTTTGGACGACGTTGTGTCTCAGGCTTCCGACTTGCAATACCAATTGAGAAACCAGATCAAGAGCGCTCAGCAGGATGGGTTGCACGATGCCAGCAAGCAGGCACAGGCAGAGAATTCAAGACAGAGGTTTTTGAAGGCGATCCAGGATTACAGAATTATAGAGTCCAACTACAAAGAGGAAAACAAAGAGCAAGCCATGAGACAGTACCGTGTGGTGCAGCCCGATGCTACCGAAGAGGAAGTCGAAAACGCCATCAATGACGTTGGAGGACAACAAATCTTCTCGCAGGCTTTGTTGAACGCCAACAGACGTGGTGAAGCCAAGACAGCGCTAGCAGAAGTTCAGGCAAGACACCAGGAACTCTTGAAACTGGAGAAAACCATGGCCGAGCTGACCCAGCTTTTCAACGACATGGAACAACTGGTCGTCGAACAGCAGGAAAACATCGAAGTCATCGACAAAAACGTCGAAGACGCTCAGCAGGACGTCGAGCAAGGTGTCGGACACACCAACAAGGCCGTCACGAGCGCCAGAAGAGCCAGAAGGAACAAGTTGCGCTGCTACATCATCTGCTTCCTAATCTTTGCCGTTGTCGTGGTCGTGGTCGTGGTGCCCTCGGTCGTCGAGTCCAGAAAATGAGCGCCTGGTACCGAACCTGTAATGTAACTTTTCTAATTAATAAGAATTTCGCAAAATGTAGCCCTATTTATTAGTCCCAACGCTGCAACGGTCGAGTGCAAGTCGGGGTGGAAACTGGGACTTTAGTATCCCAAAAACAAGTTTTCAGTCGACCGTGGGGGTGTGAACTTCGTCGGTGCCGTCGCAACAGCGTTGACGAGTCCTAAAAATTTCGGTCAACTGAAAGGCTTTGAATGTTCTTGGTCAAGAGTAGTCAACTCATGCTACTCCTGTAGCACACGAAGTCGACATTATCTGTTTGTAAGAGTGAAGATTGTACTATTTCGTCTACTAGTCCTCTTATATATCAGAGGGCCAACAGAAACGCGCACTTCGTACGGAAAACTAATCTACAAGCCGTTAGGGCATCAAGAGCAGAGAACAGAAGCTTGAACAGGAGCCCGAAGATGCCTGAGCCATGAGGCTCGGTACTGTCGGTCGAGTCGAATCGATGCAATGCAGATGCGCCAGCAGCGCTGGCGGCGGCTCGGTTCACGGAGCTGCTTTATTGGGCGTGTTTTCAAAATCCAACAATTTCGTACGCAGCGAACTAGCAGACACGAGCCAACAAGTTGTTGAGACGCAAGGGTGGCAACACCAAGGTAGATGGGCGGCTGAACATAAAGATGGATTATAAAAGAAGAGTCGTCTCAGGCATCGAAATAGGCTGTTGTTGATTTCTGAAAGGCGGTATTGCAATTGCAAACAGGTTAAGATGGTTATGAAGCCGGAAGTTGAGCAGGAATTGGCTCATGTGTTATTGACAGAGCTGTTGGCGTACCAATTTGCGTCTCCAGTGAGATGGATTGAGACACAGGATGTCTTTTTGAAGGATTTCAACACGGAAAGAGTGGTGGAGATCGGGCCTTCGCCAACGCTGGCCGGTATGGCTCAGAGGACGATGAAAAGCAAGTACGAGTCGTACGATGCGGCTTTGTCTTTGCATAGACAGGTTCTGTGTTACGCTAAGGATGCCAAGGAGATCAACTACAGGCTAGATCCCGAGGAATTAGCCGCCAAGGAGTCTGCCACTGGCGGAGCCGGTGGTTCGGCGGCTACGGCGTCTGAGCCAGCTGCCGCGGCCGCGGCACCTGCTGCTGCTGCTGCGCCTGTGGCTGCAGCTCCAGCTGCAGCTCCATCTGGTCCTGTGGCCGAAGTGCCAGACGAGCAAGTCAAGGCTTCGTTGTTGTTGCACGTTTTGGTTGCTCACAAGTTGAAGAAGAGCTTGGACGCCGTCCCACTCTCCAAGACCATCAAGGATTTGGTCGGTGGTAAGTCGACCGTGCAGAACGAAATCCTGGGTGATTTGGGTAAGGAATTTGGTGCTACGCCAGAGAAACCAGAAGAGACTCCCTTGGAGGAGTTGGCTGAGACGTTCCAGGAGAGCTTCTCAGGATCATTGGGTAAACAATCTTCCTCTTTGATCTCAAGATTGATGTCGTCTAAGATGCCTGGTGGGTTCACCATCACCATTGCCAGAAAATACTTGCAAAGCCGCTGGGGTTTGGGTGCCGGTAGACAGGATTCTGTGTTGTTGATCGCGTTGACCAATGAGCCAGCTTCTCGTCTAGGCTCCGAGGCAGAGGCAAAGGCTTTCTTGGACTCCATGGCTCAAAAATACGCTTCCACAGTAGGTATTGATCTATCTGCAGCTTCCGCTGGCGCTGGTGGTGCCGGTGGTGCTGCTGGTGGTGCTGGTGGTGCAACTATCGATGCTGCCGCTTTCGATGAATTGACTAAGGACCAAAAGATCTTGGCCCGTCAACAACTGCAAGTCTTGGCTCGTTACTTGAAGATGGACTTGGACAGTGGAGAGAGAAAACTGTTGAAGGAAAAGGACAATGTTGCCGAATTACAACAACAATTGGATTTCATCAACACCGAATTGGGTGAATACTTTATCAACGGTATTGCCACTTCTTTCTCCAGAAAGAAGGCTAGAGTGTTCGATTCTTCTTGGAACTGGGCCAAACAATCTTTGCTACAATTGTACTTCGAGATCATTCACGGTGTTTTGAAAAACGTTGACAGAGAAGTCGTTAGCGAAGCTATCAACATTATGAACAGATCCAACGAAACTTTGATCAAATTCATGGAATACCACGTTGCTCACACCGATGAATCAAAAGGTGACAACTATAAGCTAGCCAAGAGTCTTGGTGAACAATTGATCGAGAATTGTAAACAAGTTATAGACATGGACCCAGTCTACAAGGACATTTCTAAACCAACTGGTCCAAAAACCGTCATTGATAAGAACGGTAACATTAAATATTCCGAAGAACCAAAAGAAAAGGTCAGAAAATTATCTGAATACGTGCAAGAAATGGCCATCGGTGGATCCTTGGCTAAGCAAGCTCAATCTACCATTGAAGAAGACTTGACCCGCGTTTACAAAGCTATCAGCGCCCAGGCTTCTGAGCATGATATCTCGGGTTCAACCGCTTCTGAATTCGAAAGAATCTATGGTGATTTGATGAAATTCTTACAAAACTCCAAGGAAATCGATGCTTCCCAAACCACTCAACTAGCTGGCGTTGTTGACGATGCCTTGGATAAGGACTCTACTAAGGAAGTTGCTTCCTTGCCAAACAAGTCTAAGATTTCCAAGACTGTTTCTTCTACGATTCCAAGAGAAACTATCCCATTCTTGCATTTGAAGAAGAAGACGCCAACTGGAGAATGGCTATACGACCGTCAACTATCATCCTTGTTCCTGGATGGGTTGGAGAAGGCCGCTCTCAATGGTGTTACTTTCAAGGACAAGTATGTCCTGATTACTGGTGCTGGTAAGGGATCCATTGGTGCTGAAATCTTGCAAGGTTTGATTCAAGGTGGTGCTAAGGTTATTATCACCACTTCTCGTTTCTCTAAGCCAGTGACAGATTTCTACCAATCCTTGTACGCCAAGTACGGTGCTAAGGGCTCTACTTTGATTGTCGTTCCATTCAACCAAGGTTCGAAGCAAGATGTTGAAGCTTTGATCGATTACATCTATGATGATGAGAAGAACGGCGGTTTAGGATGGGACTTGGATGCCATTATTCCATTCGCTGCCATCCCAGAGAACGGTATTGAATTGGAGAACATTGATTCTAAATCTGAGTTTGCCCACAGAATTATGTTGATCAACATCATGAGAATCATGGGTAGCGTCAAGAAGCAAAAATCCGCCAGAGGTATTGAAACAAGACCAGCCCAAGTCATTTTGCCAATGTCGCCAAACCACGGTACTTTTGGTGGTGACGGTTTGTACTCCGAATCCAAATTGTCTTTGGAGACCTTATTCAACAGATGGCACTCTGAGTCTTGGGGTAACCAGTTAACCATTTGTGGTGCCATCATTGGTTGGACCAGAGGTACTGGTTTGATGAGTGCTAACAACATTATTGCAGAAGGTATTGAGAAGGCCGGTGTTCGTACTTTCTCTCAAAAGGAGATGGCCTTCAACTTGCTGGGTTTGTTGATCCCAGAAGTTGCAGAATTGTGCCAGAAGTCTCCTGTTATGGCCGATTTGAACGGTAGCTTGCAATATTTGACCGACTTGAAGGATTTCACCAGAAAGTTGCGTAGTGAATTGACGGATACTTCTGATATCAGAAAGGCTGTCTCTATTGAAACCGCTCTTGAACACAAGGTTGTCAGTGGGGACAACGCTGATGCTGCTTATGCTCAAGTTGAGGTTCAACCAAAGGCTAACATCAAGCTAAACTTCCCAACTCTCAAACCTTACAAGGATGTCAAGAAGCTATCTCCACCAGATCTAGAGGGCTTGCTTGATCTTGAAAAGGTCATTGTTGTTACCGGTTTCTCCGAAGTTGGTCCTTGGGGTTCCGCTAGAACAAGATGGGAGATGGAAGCCTTTGGCGAATTTTCTTTGGAAGGTTGTGTTGAAATGGCCTGGATTATGGGGTTGATCAAATACCACAATGGTAACCTAAAGGGTCGTCCATACACTGGTTGGGTCGATGCTAAGTCTAATGAACCAGTCGATGACAAGGACATCAAGAACAAATACGAGGGCAAGATCATTGAGCATGCTGGTATCAGATTGATCGAACCTGAGTTGTTCCACGGTTACGACCCTAAGAAGAAGCAAATGATCCAAGAGGTAGTTGTTGAGGAAGACTTGGAACCATTTGAGGCTTCTAAAGAGACTGCTGAGCAGTTCAAGCACGAGCACGGTGACAAGGTTGACGTTTTTGAGATTCCAGAAACTGGTGAATTCTCTGTCAAGTTGTTGAAGGGTGCTACTCTATTTATTCCAAAGGCTTTGAGATTTGACCGTTTGGTTGCTGGTCAAATTCCAACTGGTTGGAACGCCAAGACCTACGGTATTTCCGATGACATCATCTCCCAAGTCGATCCAATCACTCTGTATGCTTTGGTCTCTGTCGTGGAGGCTTTCATTGCTGCTGGTATCACTGATCCATACGAGATGTACGAATACGTTCATGTCTCTGAAGTTGGTAATTGTTCTGGTTCCGGTATGGGTGGTGTTAGCGCTCTCCGTGGTATGTTCAAGGATCGTTACAAAGATCAACCAGTCCAAAATGATATTCTACAGGAATCTTTCATCAACACTATGTCTGCTTGGGTTAACATGTTGTTGATCTCGTCTTCTGGTCCAATCAAGACACCAGTTGGTGCTTGTGCCACTGCCGTTGAATCTGTCGATGTCGGTGTCGAAACCATCTTGTCGGGTAAGGCCAAGATCTGTATCGTTGGTGGTTACGACGATTTCCAAGAGGAGGGCTCCTATGAATTTGGTAACATGAAGGCTACTTCTGATACCTTAGATGAATTCGAGCATGGTCGTACACCTGCTGAGATGTCCAGACCTGCTACAACTTCTCGTAACGGTTTCATGGAAGCTCAAGGTGCTGGTATTCAAATCATCATGAACGCCGACTTGGCTTTGAAGATGGGTGTTCCAATTTATGGTATTGTTGGTCTAACTGCCACCGCCACCGACAAGATTGGTAGATCCGTCCCTGCACCAGGTAAGGGTATCTTGACCACCGCCAGAGAGCATCACGGTGGCTTGAAATTCCCAACTCCATTGTTGGACATCAAGTACAGAAAGCGTCAATTGGTCAACCGTCAAAAGCAAATTAAGCTATGGGTTGAAAGTGAATTGGACATGTTGGGAGCTGAGGCTGAGGAGATTCCTGCTGAAGATCAAGAAGCCTTCTTTTCTGAACGTACTGAAGAGATTAAGAGGGAAGCCGCAACTCAACTTAAGTCCGCACAAGCTCAATGGGGTAATGAATTCTACAAGAATGATCCTCGTATCGCTCCATTGAGGGGAGCTTTGGCTACTTACGGTCTAACTATTGATGACTTGGGCGTCGCTTCTTTCCATGGTACCTCTACAAAGGCCAATGACAAGAATGAATCTGCAACCATCAATGAAATGATGAAACATCTAGGTAGATCCGAAGGTAACCCAGTCATTGGTGTTTTCCAGAAGTACTTGACAGGTCATCCAAAGGGTGCCGCTGGTGCTTGGATGTTGAACGGTGCAATTCAAATTCTAAACACCGGTATTGTGCCAGGTAACCGTAACGCTGATAACGTCGACAAGATCTTAGAACAATTTGAATTTGTTCTATACCCATCTAAGTCCTTGAGAACGAGTGGTATCAAAGCTGTCTCTGTGACGTCCTTCGGTTTCGGTCAAAAGGGTGCTCAAGCTATCGTTATCCATCCAGACTACTTGTTCGGTGCTGTGGATCAAGGTACTTACGAGAGATACGCTGCTAAGGTAACCGCCAGAGAAAAGGCTGCTCACAAGTTCTTCCACAATGGTATGATCTACAACAAGCTGTTCATCAGTAAGGAACATGCTCCTTACTCTGATGAATTGGAGCAACCAGTTTACTTGGACCCATTGGCTCGTGTTTCTGCCGAGAAGGGTACCGGTAAGTTGACTTTCGGTACAAAGGCCATTCAGAAGTCCGATAACTTTGTTTCCGATGCCAACAAGCAAACTGCTACTATTGTCAGCGACCTCGCAAAGCAAGCTACTGCTAATGCCGCTGGAAGCAGTGTCGGAGTTGATGTTGAATTGATTTCAAGTGTCAACATCGACAACGAAACATTCGTTGAGCGTAACTTCACTGAGGATGAAGTCTCCTACTGCAGATCTCAGCCATGTGTTCAAAGTTCTTTCGCTGGAACTTGGTCCGCAAAGGAGGCTGTCTTCAAATCTCTAGGCGTCAAATCTCAAGGTGGTGGTGCTTCTTTGAAGGAGATTGAAATCACCCGTGCTAGTGGAAAGGGTCCAGAAGTTAAGCTGCATGGGGATGCCAAGAAGATTGCCAGCCAAGCCGGTATTTCCGACGTCAAAGTCTCCATCTCTCACGATGACTTCCAATCCGTGGCAGTTGCTATTTCGACCAAGAAATAATCCTGATTAATAAATAGACTAGTTAGAACTTTTGTGTTTATATACACAGTCAAGTAATTATTACTGTTCCGAATCTTTCGAATCAAATTTACCTTACTTACAACGAAACATGAAAATACGTTACATATCATCGTCCCCAGAAAACTCATCGTCATACCAGCCATATTCATAGCTGCTTTTCATCGTAGCCAGACTGTCCTTTAATTCTTCTCTGTCAGAATCATGGCGGAAATACCTACTAACAACATCCTCATACTGCATGAACACGTTTCTGCAAATCTCAGTTGAGGAATACTCCACAGAGAAGCACTTCTCCCGAGAATATATCTCAGGTATTGTATCAGATGGTGCGTATGGGTAAGTTTCCATCGTACTGTTCTTTGAATCTACCTCTGACGGGGACGAATTCGATTGACGGGAAATGCGACAAGCGTCAAAAACATGCTGACTGCGAGGTTGGCTCTTTGCGAGACTTATTCTTGAAAAGAATGAGCTATCACTGACCTCAGCTCCGGTAATTGATGAGACGAAATTCCTAGAACTGTCACTGAGTGTGAGACAAGAAATAATGTTTTCTAATGAGCGCCTCTTCTGCAAGTCAGACTGACAAGCTAATGAGTTCAATGTGTCGTAAATTTTGCAGCTTAGACCAGCCTGCTCCCAGTTTGACAAAATTGAGTCTGCATACAACGGAACTACTAAATCCGACTCTTCTGAGAGGCTAACGGTGCTGCGGATTTTGTTTCGTACAGTTCCCAGGTTAGATTTTGTGATTCTTGAATTAGAGGGTACGTGCGCTGTTAATGGGTCGTCTTGATAGTAGCCCCAGGTGATAATGGAAGCTTTCGGCAGCTCATTTCGAAGTTCTAAAAGCAATGCAGATGAGAAGCCACCCCAGCCGCTATCCATATCCGTGATAAGATTCAAACCCTGTAACGTATCGCATTGCTCTAGTTGAGCATGTAGATTACCATCAAAGAAGTCGGTCGCATAGTTATCGTTTAATTCTTGATAGCCGATTTCGTGACTGTCGAACCGTCTCGATTCGAACTTCTGATAGTGAGGTACGTTGGGTTTAGATGTATCGTGATACCAGTCTCTTAAGTAGTTGAAACTTGTCGATGGATAGATAAGTTTGGCGTAGTCAGACCAGTACTTTGCTGTCCCAGGACTCAATTTAGGCAATCCACTGGCTCCAGAATCCAATGCAGTTTGATATTGAGCTTTGGCAACTCTTGGATGAGTCACTATCACCTCGGATTGTACCTCTTTGGCATTGTTGTCGGTGTTGTCGGTATAAAAGTAATCTTCAGAGCCGTGGTACTGATAGGTACCTAAAGCACCATTTCCAGCTCTTGAGTCCCAAAGTAATGCTCGAGGGGCGTACGAAACGGTCCTCGAAACCCTGTCTATGGTAGGCTGTAGAAATATTGATGGATCGCTGACCTTCTCTTCCAGGTTGGACAAGAGCTGTTCTTGACAGTTGAAAAATTGGGTAGCTAGATGGTTAGGTCGATGACCAACAGAAATGGTCAGTATCTCATGCATGGGATCCAATTAGTGGCGCCTACGAGCTTGGAATTCGGGTCTCAACCTTTCTATGCCAGTTTTCTGAAGTTCACTTGTGATCGAAGCCATCGCTGGCGAGCAAGTCGACACAACTTATAACTTAGACAATTCAATAAAAGACAAAAACACATCACTTTCCGTGCTATCTTCGATATGTAGGGTACAAAAATCATAAAATTCAAATCATCAGTCGTGGTCCTGCTTTAAACTTTATTAAGACCTTGTAAAATCATAAAAGTCATTCGTCGAACGATTAAAAATGCATGTTCGTAGTCATCACAGGCCCGATGTTATTCTGCGGCAGTTCTTCATCATCCACCACAAGCTTCAGTTTTTTGAGAACAATCTCCTGGTGAAATGCACTTAAAAAGCGACATAAAGGATCGGTATACCATCTTTTTCCCTTTGAGTCCTCGAACCATGCAACATGTCCACCCTTTGTAGTTTCGACTAACAAAGTGTAAGGATTGGCTCGAATCTCTTGCTCTGGCATTGCCTCATAACCGACAATTGGATCATCCAGTGAATTTATGGCCAAGAAAGGTGTTCTGACGGAGAGTAATCGATTGCAGGAGGAAGCATTCCGATAGTACTCGGTAGCGGTATTGTACCCAAACATTGGTGCAGTAAAAAGGTTGTCGAAATGCTCGATAGTGTGAATGTTGGTCATTTTTGTCTCGTACCGTTTGCCCAACTTTGCATGTGTCTTGAGCACCTCAATGTGAGTCTTGGATAGATCGACCAAGTTTTGAGCCAATGCAGGGGAGTAGAATTTTGCGCCCATTTTCGTATTGTTAATATAATACGATGAGTGTGACAAATCCCAAGGGTTCCCCAAAGCCACAGCGCACTCTATTTGCGAGTTTTCAGCTTCTTCACCAATGTAATTACTCATTATCGAGGCGCCTAGTGAAAAGCCGACCATATAAAGCCTTCTATTAGGAAACCTAGAGCGCAATTGATTCACACAAAACCTAACATCGTTCGTCCATCCACCATTGTACATCTGTGGTGTAGTTATAGTAGACTGGCAACAACCCCTAGCATTGAAAACGCAAGCTTCAAAGTTGTAATGTGTTGTGATTCTATTCACCAGAGTTCTGGCGTAACTTTCCGCGGATCCACCCGTAAGACCATGCAATATGATAAGCATAGGTTTATCGTCGGATGAGTACTGCCTGGGATCATCTGGCTTGAAGTACGAATAGTTCTGCGGCAACTCGTGAGCTCTCTGTGTCGGTGGTACGTAACCAAGGTCTCTCTGCGGTTCAAAACTCTTCACCGCGAAGTCCACGGTACCCTCACCCTGGTCTGGGTATCGTAAAATCAATCTTTTGTAGTTCACTTTATCCACAGTCTTGAACGTTCTATAGGCCGCATAAGCCGTTTGGAAGTGTCCATTGATTAACATCGGATGAAGCAACGAAACTGCACCGTTCGAAAACTCGGGACTATATGTGTCAATCAATTGCTGCATCGATATCGTTCCACCCTTACCCCCGCCAGAGTCGTCATTATTCTGCCACACAATTGGGTGATTCGGCAACACCTGCTTGACCCTCAGGCAATTGGGCAGTATGTCTCGCAACATCCTTGGGCGAACCCTTTGCTTGCCTCTGTCTGAACCCAATTTGACACCTTTCCAAGCTACACAGGCCACCTGACTCGAACTAAACCGTTCACCAACGAAGCTTCAAACTGCACACTCTGCAAAACGCCTGAGTAAACTTTTACCCAACCGAAATCCACTATATTATAACCGTTGATCATTCAGCCTTCTCGCAAAAACCAGTTCTTCCGTGCATCTGCGACGTACCGCTCGTTTAGAGACCCACGGATCGACGGAAAAACAGTCCCTATAGATGATCCGGTTGCTACCCCCACTTGAAGACAGCTCGGTGACAGCGGATTATCCCCGCCAGGTTGACAAGGAGTTTTTCCGGGTCCTCGAGCAACTTCGACCTTCGGGCCGCTCGAGATTAACACCGAGAGATTCAAAGCGTCTTTATATCACCAATGTGAGTGCTATGTAATCAACCAGGTACGGTGATGAGAGCTTCCAGGCTTTTTAAGTCATATAAATAAATATGTATAGTAAGTAGAGTTTTCCTGTGGACCAATTAACATTTCTCGGTCGCACAGCAAGTCACAACAATCTTTGCAATGTCAGGTGCTGAAGGTCCGGAGGATAGTATGGCACAGCTGCAACAGAAGAGAGAAGTCTTAGGCAACGAAACTTCAAGCTCATCGGATAGCGTGAAGCAGAGTATCGAGAAAGAAGGCTTGTGTGAACAGCAATCGGTGAGGCGAGATGATGTTAAGAAGAACGAAGCTACTAGTGACGAGCCGATCGATCCGCAAACACTCGATTGGGACAGCCCAGATGACCCAGAGAACCCACACAATTGGCCTGGCTGGAAAAAATGGTACACAACTATGACAGTTGCTCTGCTGTGTTTGGTGGTAACAATGGGTTCGTCGCTGTATGTTTCTGGTGTCCCAGAGATGGTAATGCGCTACCATGTCAACCAGACATTGGCGATTTCGGGTCTTACATTTTACTTGCTTGGGTTATCAACGGTCATTGGAGCACCGCTGAGTGAGGTTTTCGGTCGTAAACCTGTGTATCTCTTCTCATTGCCTATCTCTATGCTTTTCACCATGGGGGTTGGTTTATCGAATGGACACATGCGGATTATTCTTCCACTGAGATTCTTGTCCGGTGTTTTCGCATCACCTGCACTGTCTGTCGGTTCAGGTACCATTATGGATATATTTGACATGGACGAGGTGTCTGTGGCGATGACTTTCTTCTGCTTGGCACCATTTTTGGGTCCAGTGATCAGTCCGATCATGGGTAGTTTCGCCACACAAAGTCAAGGATGGCGCTGGTCGCAATGGATCCAACTGATTGCAGGTGGTGTCATCTTGCCCTTTATCGCTTTGATGCCAGAAACGCACAAGGGCGTCATTCTGAGGAAACGTGCGAAGAAGAACAAGCTAAAGCTGAAAGAATTCTCGAAGGAGGATCAAAAAGCATTCTTGAAATTGACTTTGACTATTACAATTTTCCGTCCAATCAAGATGCTTTTCGTCGAACCAATCGTCCTTGTGTTCAGTATCTATGTCTCGTTCATCTTCGCAGTGTTGTTCGGATTTTTCGAAGCTTATCCAGTGATCTACCGTGGTGTTTACAGGATGGGTCTTGGTGTGTCAAGTTTGCCATTCTTGGGTATCGGTATTGGTTTATGGATCGGGTCCCTTTTCTACATGTATTTGGACCGTAAGTACCTATTCCCTAAGGCTCCAGAGGGTACTCCAGATCTGGAAGTTCGTTTGTCGAAGAGATCAAGACCATACAGAGGACACCGTCACCCTGAAACCAATGAGCTACTACCGGTCGTGCCGGAGAGGTTTTTGTTGGCTTGTAAGTTTGGTTCGATCGCTTTACCCGTTGCACTATTCTGGCAAGCCTGGACTGCCAGGCCAGATGTTCATTGGATGGCTCCTGTGGCAGCAGGTGTTCCATTCGGTTTTGGTTTGATTCTCATCTTCTTCAGTGTCATCATCTATTTCTCCATGTGTTATCCACCATTATTCGTCGCATCATGTATGGCGGCCAACTCGCTGCTGAGATATGTTACCAGTAGTGTCTTTCCACTTTTCACAATTCAGATGTACGAGAACCTGAAAGTCAAATGGGCTAGTACACTTTTTGCTCTAATCTGCGTCGTTATGGTGCCAATTCCATGGGTCTTCGAAAGATGGGGAGCCGAAATCAGAAGGAAGTCTATGTTTGGTTACGCTGCCTTGATTAAACAGCAACGTGAAGTAGAAGACGCCGGTGATGAGGGCTCAGACGAAGCCACTTTGAGTAGAGTGAGCACTCTGAGGATGTATGATGATTCACATTCGATGCATGGATCAGAGAAGAGGCATAGTAGTCACCGTGCAACAAGGGGAACTACCACTGCCCGTTCTGCTCTTAATGACTCGATGTACGACGAGGTGGATAAGGACGGAAGTCCTGGTGAATACGCTGACGCAGTTTCAGACATAG
Organism: Torulaspora gathmanii; assembly: GCA_030580195.1. Taxonomy (NCBI): domain Eukaryota; kingdom Fungi; phylum Ascomycota; class Saccharomycetes; order Saccharomycetales; family Saccharomycetaceae; genus Torulaspora; species Torulaspora gathmanii. Next base: position 744,435 of record JAKTSM010000002.1, on the reverse strand, counting down.
TTTAATAATTTAATAGAGCGATACCTTATCTTCTGTCTGCCGTTTCCACAAGTTTCACGTTGGAGCCAATGGCCGGGGAATATTGTGAAGCCAAATAGCAGTAGAGGTGTGAATCTTAAGTCTGTATTTTTTTGTCTATAGACGTCAAAGTTAGTTATACTTGAACCAAGCCATTAAAAAACGATAGACTATGAAGTTAGGTGATCGAGGAAGCAATGGGATCTAGCTTGCCGACTGTGATATTTGCATGCATTGCAGTTCTAATGTCATTTCTAAGAAGATATAAGCCCTTCAGGAATTGGGCAGCGTCGCTGTTAGAGCATTCACTATCCGACTACCTTCTACCATCCAAACAAGCAATTGTAAGCACGCCCGGTCTGAGGATAACAAAAGGTTCATCTAACTTCAGAGGTTCGAAAGGTACTACGTTGTATGAGTTAACGCAATCTCTTGTGCAGTTACAAGACTACAGTGTCAGAGCCCAGCGCCAGAACAATACGATCTTTAATAGGGCAAAAGAACTCGATGAAAACTATCTTGAGCAGTTAAGAGAGTTATTTTATTTCTCAAAGATCAAAGAGGTTAACAAGTCTGTCGAGGAGAATCATATTGTCCTACAAGCAGTGATTCGCCATACTCTTGAGAAGATCATTCAGGCTAACTTTGATAATCCAGAGGATGAAACGATACCTGACCAGTTAAAAACAGTTTGCGCTGAGTTGGGATATACTATTCATGATGACGGTAGGCTGGAGTTCAATGCCGAGCAGATCGTCTTGGGGACATCGACCTCCAAGCAGAGCCGAGTGAATGAGGCAATCGGTCACCTTTGCCGGGACTGGAGCAACAGCTTCCAGTGTGAAAGAAAACCACTTATTGACTACATCACTAAGCGCTTGAACCATTCTGGTGTTGATAAGACCAAAAAAACTTTAATTGTTATGCCAGGTGCTGGCGCAGGCCGATTACCTTACTTTCTGGCCCAGGAATTCCCAAGTATTGATGTTGCGTCTATCGAGCTATCCCCATTCATGTTTCTGTTCAACGAGTTCGCTTTAGGCCATGGAAGAGATGTTAGCCTAAGGCCCTTTTGCCAAAACTACTCAGGAAATTGCAGTCTAGCTAATCAGACAAGAAAGTTTGACGTGCAGTTGAAGGGAGTAAAGAGACCTTCAAACCTGACAACACACTGGGGAGACTTCCTCGAATTTAAGACGAATGGTGAAAAGTACGAACAAATCATTGTCTGCACAGCTTTCTTCATCGATACTGCCGAGAATTTGTTCAGCTATTTGAAGGCAATTGAATCGTTTAGCAATTGTTGCGATGATTTGCAATGGATCAACGTTGGCCCCCTAAAGTATGGAACCAGGCCATTAGTTCAGCTTACCGCTGATGAACTTCAACAGCTGCGGAAAATCCGGGGCTGGAATGATGTTGTTGAAGAAAGAACTATTGACTACGAGAAAGGGTTGAATGGATACCTAACCGATTATGAGTCACTATACCAAGGTTACTATGGTCTACTTAAGTTTCATACCCGTTTTCGGAAAGGGACGAGTATAGCACAAGGCATTTGATGTTTATTCGGTCTTAAAGATGTTGTCACCTTTGTTTATTTGAAGCTTCTTATCTTGTCCACCGCTGATAATACCTACATTCTTTGCCCATTTCACTGCGAAAACCTTATCATTGACGCCCTTCTGGACAGATGGGTCTTCTCTTGTGATAGTGTACATTGGAGATGTTGCCCTCACATCCCACACTTTGACAGTCCCATCATGAGAGCCTGAACATAGCATATATTCATTTTCAGGACATGCATCTAAAGAAACCACAAAGTTTTTGTGTCCAATAAGTTGTTGTTGAGTAATCTTAGCCGAGTTATTCAGACGTAGGTCGTGAAGGGTAATGTGTCTTGCACTGGAGCCGCACGCAAGTAGATGTAGACTTGGCAGTTGCGCCATTGATAGCAACGAATACGACGTCGTCTTTGTATCAATACAACGCGCGGTAACCAAATCCCAAGTCTTTATAGTATGATCTTGTGAAACAGAATAACCGACCGTGTTATCCGTAGCATCGAATATGGCTTGCTCCACAGGGCCGGTGTGGGACTCGAGAAGAGCCAAAGGACCACGTCTTCTGATTGAGCCATCCTTCAATGTGAGCTTTCTTCTCTTCTTGGCTGCAGTCGATACTTTGTTATTAGTGGAGTTGTTCAATTCCTCCATTGGATCGATGGCGATCATTTCCTTGTAGATTGTGGACCAGAAACCAACAATGTTATCATACGAACCCGAAAGTATTCTCGAGTTACTGGCTACGTCAACTGAAACAACTGGAGCCTTGTGACCTTCCAAAATTGCCAAGGTCTTACCTTCCTCGATTTCCTCATCCTCTTCAACTTGTCCCTTGGCTACCTCATCATTCTTCGTCTTCCACAAACGCAACGTACGATCATTTCCCGCCGAGACCAATCTGGTGTTGGAAATATACTTCACAGCACGAATTTGTCCTGAATGTCCGGCATATTGTTTCTCAACTTTTCCCGATAGATTCCAGGTCCTCACAATCCCATCGTAAGAACCACTAATGATATGTTTGTCACCTACATCGATGGAACTGATCCAATCCTCGTTATTGAAACTAGCCAAGTATGATGGCGGAAGAACAGCTCTAGTATACTCAACGTTCAATGAAGTTTCACTCGACAGACCTTTCTTTGTCAAATAGTCTTGCAGTGAAGTACGAAGCAATTCCCCCTCGATCAAAAAGTCAAACGGAACTGGCTTGTCAGATCCCAACAAGTGGTTCACAATCTCAGAAAGACCGTACCTTTTCAGTGAAATTGGTGCGTAGATCGGCGTATCTTGAACGTGTAGCGATTCATCCTGCTCACGAGTGAAAAATTTCACTCTAACTTGAGATTTATCCTCTGACATCTCCAGCTATCTCACAGTTACTCTCACTTAGGCTATAACTACCTCTGGACCACGCTACTATAACTGTCTTTAGCCAGAAGAGATGAGATGAGATGAGTTTTCCAAAATTTTTCAAGACTACCAATTTTTCAGACCTCTGAGACGAACCCGCAGAGGTTGGACCAAGTAAATTAGTTATAAAATAACCTTCAAGAATCTCCAAGAAACGTACAATCTACAAGGAGTTCACTGAGTGCGAGAATGTCTCATTTGCGCAGTTACCGACCAGAGCCATGGAAAAAATAATACCCTAGACAGTATGAGGACGCTCATGAAAGTAAGCTAAAAGTTTACATTTATCTAGCTCTTCTTTTCCCCTCTGATCATCTACGGTATTTCAAGATGGCACAGTGAATAGAAGGCATTCGTATCAGCCTCTTAAAACAGAATATAAATTAACTTAAAACCAGATTGGAAAAAAAAATAGCTGGACATCGCGGCTTATATACTTTTTAGAGCCATTACCCGGACAGGTAGGGCTCTGAAAAAACAGACTAGCCGCTCAACTGTTTCTTACTTCTTCTCGCAACGATGAGTTCAGCAATTTTGCTTGTTGATGTGTTCTATGAGATGACTACGAGGTGGTGTGCTGACCGATAGACGTCGTGCGGGTTCTTAAGGGTTGAGGGATCAGGCGGGTCGTTGGAAGCGGTCACGTGGATAGAAAGCTGGTTATGAAGAGGAATTCAAAGAGCTGCCTTACTGCCGACGAGAGCTTAACGACGATTTGAGAACTTTGAATGTTGATCGATTCGAATGAGATGCTATCACGTGACTGGAGTGGTATGGCTCGCTTCTTTTCTTTTTCGCCGAGTGAAAAATTCTGTTATGACTATCCGAAGTCAACTCTCGAGATCTACAATTAGCGCCCTCGTCACTGCAACTTGTTCTTATCCTTAGAGGTACTCAAAGCAGCAGTTAAGAAATGGCTTCTTCAGTATCAGGTCCAATTCCACTCCCAGAATCGCGTTATGATTTATCCACGTATTGGGGCAGAGTGCGTCACTGCATGGAGATCGTCGATCCAACGATGTTGTTGACCACTTCCAAAGACCTTGAACGCGCCAGAGAAATTGTGAGCTCGTACCGCCATGGTGAATTAAAGGAAACCACTCCGGAGTTCTGGCATGCAAAGAAGCAATTAGATTCTACTGTGCATCCAGACAATGGTCAAACTGTTCTTCTACCTTTCCGTATGTCTTGTAACGTTTTGTCCAACTTGGTGGTAACAGCAGGTATGCTGACACCGAACCTGGGTACGGCAGGTACTTTGTTCTGGCAATGGGCTAACCAATCTTTGAATGTCGCCGTGAACTCCGCAAACGCCAATAAATCTCACCCAATGTCAACCAAACAGTTAATTACAAATTATGCCGTCGCAGTTAGTGCTTCGTGTGGTGTTGCAGTTGGTCTTAACAAGTTGGTTCCAAGATTGAAGAATTTGAAACCGCATACCAAATTGATTCTTGGTCGTTTAGTGCCATTTGCCGCCGTTGTAAGTGCAGGTATCGTTAACGTTTTCCTAATGAGAGGTAACGAAATCAGAAAAGGTATCTCTGTTTATGATTCCGAAGGTGAAGAGGTGGGTAAGTCAAAGAAGGCTGCCGTCATTGCCGTTGGTGAGACTGCTTTGAGTAGAGTCATCAATGCCACTCCAGTCATGGTCGTTCCACCATTAGTTCTGGTAAGATTACAAAGAACCATGCTTAAGGGTAAATCACTCGGTGTTCAAACCCTTGCCAGTTTAGGTGTTATCGCTGCAACTGCTTTCACCGCCTTACCATTTGCCTTGGCATTGTTCCCACAAAGACAAGCTATCCATTTGAACAAACTAGAACCTGAATTGCAAGGTAAGAGGGATAAGAACGACAAGCCTATCGATCTGGTTTACTTCAACAGAGGTATGTAATCCCAAAACAAAACTTTGTAATGTTATAGAGGCGCTCGATTATAGAGAAGATTCATCCAGCTCAGAATGGTTGAATTATAATGAAGATGAGGGTCTATCAATTAAATGTACTTTTATAATAATTATCCTAAGTGACCCAAGGTAAGGGACACTCTCCGGGTAGTAAGATCTCATCCAGGTGCTTACTGTTACAATCTTCGTTAAACAGAGCGTTGATGCGTTGAAGAGTCTGTTCTGTTAAAACGTCACGGGGCAAGAAACTACAACCAATACCTCCCAGTTGAGTTTGATAAATGGCGTAACCATGTTGTTGCTCCAAAATCTCTCTGAATTGCTGGAGCGCGGACTCTGCAACATCCTTTCTGAGCATGGTCAATGCACAACCACCACCACCTGCACCGGTCAGCTTTGTGGATCCGATCTCCAACGAATCGCTCAGTGACCTTATGAGTTCCAGCCCCGGATGAGAGACACCTAGTCCGACTAACAAACCGTGATTCACACGCACTAGCTCCAGCAATTCGTGGTAGTTTTCATCGCTTAAAGAATCCAAAATCTCCGCACCTCTTGTTGCCAATTGTCCCATTGCGACGAGGATAGGTTTAATGATGTTGGGGTGCCTCGATACTAATTCTCTCACATTTGAGACTAGTGTTTTAGTAGAACGCGGTATCTTGGTATAAGTCAAGAGCATCGGAACTTGCGGGAAGTCCTCCACGAATTCAAAATTCGTAGTACCATCCATCTCTCTCTTGAACAGCACTGCGTTACCATGCGTTGCCACTGCATTGTCGATACCAGAAGGAGTACCGTGGATGCACTTTTCGCCCACAAAAGACCATTCTTCGACTAGTTTCTTATCCTGAGCGGATAACTCGCTAGCAGAGTCAATCATTCCGCTGAGTCTACACATCGCCAACGCCAAAGCCACAGAAATAGATGCACTGGATCCAAGACCTGCCCCAATAGGCAAAGTCGATCTCACGGAGAATCTTACACCCTTGACATGGGGGCACAGACACATGTACAAGTACGAGAAAGAGAAGGCCGCGTGATAGAATAAAGACTTCTTCAAATCCGAATGCAAATTCTCCAAATTTTTCACCAAAGTCTTAGACAGTTCACGAGTATTGGTACGAGCCTCCTCGAGACTTCCAACATTGGCATCGCCCTCCAAAATGCAATTGAACTCGCTATGAGACCATTTGTGTTTAAACTGAATATCCGGAAAATCCAACTCCACAGCCTCTCCATCCTCATGCTCAGAGACTAAAAGATATGTTCTCAAAGAAGAGACACTGGCAGCCACTGCAGGTTCATTATATACTGCTGAATGCTCACCGAAGATGATCACTTTACCTGGGGCAGATGTGATGAATGGCAGTGACATGACTCAAATGGGAAAAAAAGATGCAAAAAAATTGCTTGGAAAGCAAATGAACACCAATATGAGCTCTCAAGAAACCCACAACAGACCGAGTGATCTTTAAAGATGACTCTAACTGGCTCAATTCATCCTCTTAAACCATCGCCAGTCTCAAGAATTTAGTCAAATCTCAGTTAATCATTCTTCAAATCGCATCATACGAGGCATCAGGATACCCGGCAACACTAAATGGCTGCAAACTGAAGGGATATTGAGAAGAGAAGGTACTCTTCAGTTATTTACACTTCTAAGAGACCTTTATAAGCTCTTATAGCTGGCTACCTGAACCTGCTTTGGATACTGGAAGTATTGGTAGACAGCAGAGTACAAGAATGTCAAGTTCTCTGCAAATACAAGAGAAGCAGGAGGCGATTTTCCGCTCTGCGGATATGTCGCTCATCCAGCTGTATATCCCACAGGAGATCGCTAAGGAGACTGTTTATACGCTGGGACAACTTGGTCTGGTCCAATTTCGTGATTTGAACTCTAAAGTGCGAGCATTTCAAAGAGCTTTTGTCGATGACATTAGAAAGTTGGACAATGTGGAAAGACAGTATCGGTATTTCTACAAATTGCTGAAGAAACACAACATCCGGTTGTATGAGGAGATTCCTGAGGTTGACAATCTAGTCGAATTGTCACCTGGTAGCGCTCAGATCGATGATCACATCCAGAACGCTTCGTATTTGGAGAACCGTTTGTTGCAAATGGAAGAGGCTTCCGAGCAGTTGGAGTTGCAAAAGGCAGATCTGGAACAGTATAGATTTGTTTTGAAGTCCGGTGAACAATTCTTCTCCAAGGACATGCAAGCCGGCGCTGGTGCAGCCTCCGCTAACGATGAAGAAATGAATGTTGGTTCTTCGTTGCCATCCTCAGTGAACTACGTTACAGGTGTCATTTCCAGAGAAAAGATTGCCATTCTGGAGCAGATCTTGTGGAGAGTGCTACGTGGTAATTTGTACTTCAGACATCTCGAACTATCTGAGCCAGTCTATGACGCCAAGTCAAAGGAGAAAGTTGTGAAGAATGCCTTCATAGTGTTTTCTCACGGTGATCTGATTATCAAAAGAATCCAAAAGATTGCTGAATCATTAGATGCCAAGCTTTACCAAGTGGATCAATCAGCAGAGGCCAGATCTAAACAGTTGCATCAAACCAATCAGAGCTTGCGCGATTTGAGCACTGTTTTGGAGACTACTTCTAATACGTTGGATAGCGAATTGTACGCTATCGCCAAGGAATTAAACTTTTGGTTCCAGGACATCTCTAGAGAGAAGTCCGTTTACGAGACTTTGAACAAATTCAATTTTGACGTTAACAGAAAGACTTTGATCGCTGAAGGTTGGGTACCAAAAGATCAATTAGGAAGTCTACAAGACAAATTGGGTGAGATGACCGGTAAACTTGGTGTCGATGTTCCCTCCATCATCCAAGTTCTGGAAACCAACAGAACGCCACCAACTTTCCATAGGGTCAACAAGTTTACTGCTGGTTTCCAAAGTATTTGTGACTGTTACGGTATAGCCCAGTACCGTGAGATCAATGCTGGTTTGCCAACAATTGTCACTTTCCCCTTCATGTTTGCTATCATGTTTGGTGATTTGGGTCACGGTACTTTGATGGCCATGGTAGCAGTTGTCTTGGTTATGAACGAAAGCAAGATCGATAAATTGAAGAGAGGTGAAATTTTCGATATGCTTTACAGTGGAAGATACATCGTCTTGCTGATGGGTCTTTTCTCCATGTATACCGGTTTGCTGTACAACGATATCTTTTCCAAGTCAATGACCATTTTCAAGTCTGGTTGGAAATGGCCGGAACATTGGGAACTAGGCGAGCCTATCACTGCTCGTCCAGTCGGCACTTACCCAATTGGTCTGGACTGGGCATGGCACGGTACCGACAATGCATTGTTGTTTGCCAACTCCTATAAGATGAAATTGTCGGTCTTGATGGGTTTCGTCCACATGACCTACTCTTACTTCTTCTCCTTAGCAAACCACATCTATTTCAAGTCCTGGATCGACATTGTCGGTAACTTCCTTCCAGGGTTGTTCTTCATGCAGGGTATCTTCGGTTACTTGTCTGTCTGTATCGTTTACAAATGGGCTGTGGATTGGATCAAGGACGGTAAGCCTGCTCCAGGTTTGCTGAACATGTTGATCAACATGTTCCTTGCTCCAGGTAAGATTGATGACGAGCTTTACCCACACCAAGCCGGGGTTCAAGTTCTATTACTGCTAATTGCTTTGGCCTGTGTGCCATGCCTACTGCTCATCAAGCCCTTGCATTTCAAACTCACCCATAAGGAAGATGGCCACCAGCCACTAGCCACCCAGGACGAGTTAGAGGTTGAGCACCTGCTGGGTAGCAGCCAAGGTGACGACGAGCTAGGCGACGACGACGAAGAAGAGCACGCTCACGGCGAGCAATTCAGCGACGTAGTTATCCACCAAGTGATCCACACAATCGAATTCTGCCTGAACTGTGTCTCTCACACCGCATCCTATCTACGTCTATGGGCTCTGTCTCTGGCACACGCCCAGTTGTCCAGCGTCCTGTGGACCATGACCATCCAGATCGCTTTCGGCCTCACAGGCTTCGTCGGCGTTTTCATGACCGTGTTCCTCTTCGCCATGTGGTTTGCCCTCACGTGCGCCGTGTTGGTTGGTATGGAAGGTACCTCCGCCATGCTGCATTCGCTGCGTCTGCACTGGGTCGAGTCCATGTCCAAGTATTTCGTCGGTGAAGGTATCCCATACGAGCCCTTCGCCTTCATCGCTGCCGATCTCGAAACCGAGTCTGCTGCCGCAAGCTCCAGCCCCAGTCCAGCCGTGTAAGAACTCTATAAAACGCTATATCGACTTATAAAAGCATTACCCGATGCCCAATCGCATCATTTGATCCAACTTTCTGAAAGACCTGAAAGTCACGTGATACACTCTTATGCAGCCTCAGAGGTTGTACAAGCTGCCAAGACTATTCAACAAGATGATCAGAGGCCGGCCCGGACCTTTTAAGACCTGCCAAAGCTATTGTCATGGCACTTGGACTGCTCTCAGCCGTCGATTCCCGTAGACAGCACTCGCCAAAACTGAGTGCTTTTAACGAGCCATGTCACGCTGTCTTAGAACGCCAATTCTTCGGCCCACGTAAATGACTCGGAATCTGCGGCAACATTCACTGGCGATCGCAGCGTCGAAGCTAGCCCGGTTAGCACTGCGGTTGTGAATCACAGAAACTTGCTTATGACCCATTCTTGCTCGGTTCTTGTTGCTGTCCCTGTGCGGTTCTTACATCAAATTCGCTCTAAGACAGACTCTTCCTAACAGGTCACCACGGTTCCGGATTTCGGGATCTTCACCAATAGTGATACTTCTAACGTTTAATTGATAGTTCAAGTGGTTCTGTGTTGAATGGACTAGTAGAACTCGAGTAACAGGCAGAGATTCTTTGTTCGTTTGCAAGAGTTAACAAGAGGGAGCACGCCTTGCTCTCCATAGAGATATAGTTAAAGATATTCGAGGATGCCAAACCTGTTGTCCAGGAACCCGTTCCATCACAGCGATCATAGCTCGAGGAATATGGGGATGACTTCGAATCATTCACCTCCAAACCGGGCTTCTTCGCCAGGTGTGCCACCAGTGACGAGGAACTCGAGGTCTTTCCTAAACTTTATGAATCGAAGACAAAGTAACGAATCTGTGAGGAGTGAGAAATCGTCGGATTCGTTGCAGACCACTTTCACTCCTTCACATAACGTTTCTCCGCATAGTAACCTTCATGAGAACACCACTACTATGACAACGTCACCAAAGAACTCACATTCGATGGCAGAGTTGAAGAGATTCTTCAGACCCAATCATCATAAGAAGAGCACCACTTCTACCAATGCTCACAATCACAGGTCGACGTCAACGCTGAATTTGAATTTACCGTTTACGCATCACCAGGCAGCACCATCGCAGCACCATTTGCAAGGCCACGGTCATCATCGCCCGCATCAACCTCACTCTCATTCCGAGCATCATGTTCATACGCAATCGGCAATACCGCCAAGTTCGGATTCGACTCTGTCACTGTCGAACAACATCAACATATATCATGATGATGCTATCCTGGCTCAGAAATACGGTAAACTGGGTAAGTTATTAGGTGCAGGTGCCGGTGGATCTGTGAAAGTGTTAGTGAGACCCACTGATGGTGCAACGTTTGCCGTGAAAGAATTCAGACCAAGGAAACCCAATGAGTCAGTGAATGATTATGCCAAAAAATGTACAGCAGAGTTTTGTATTGGTTCCACTTTGCGCCATCCTAATATCATCGAAACTTTGGATATCTTTTCCGACTCCAAGCAAAACAAGTACTACGAGGTCATGGAATACTGTCCGATAGATTTCTTCGCTGTAGTTATGACTGGTAAGATGTCTCGAGGTGAGATCAACTGTTGTTTGAAACAATTGACGGAGGGTGTCCAATATTTGCACTCAATGGGATTGTCCCACAGAGATTTGAAACTGGATAACTGTGTGATGACCTCGGATGGTATTCTCAAATTAATCGATTTCGGTAGTGCCGTGGTGTTCAGATATCCAATGGAGACTGAAGTGGCGATGGCTCATGGCGTGGTCGGTAGTGACCCTTACTTGGCACCTGAAGTCTTGACCTCTACGAAACGTTACGATCCCCAATGTGTTGATATCTGGTCTATTGGTATCATCTACTGTTGTATGATGTTGAAAAGATTCCCATGGAAAGCTCCGAGAGAGTCAGATGATAACTTCAGACTTTATTGTCTACCAGATGATGTGGAGCATGATTATGTCGCCTCTGCAAAACATCATGAAGAACTGCTCAGAGAGAGAAGAGAAAAGCACGAGCTGCATGAGGAAGCTAAGGAGCACGCACCTCAAGAGCAGCCCCATGAACAAAGTTATGTCAAAGGGACTGCTGATGAAAAAAATAATTCACCAAAGCTGGATAGCTCAAAGCAGCAAGAAACCGTAAAGGAAAACGGAGGCATCGATCAACGACTTAAGAACAATGACTCTGAAGAGTGCTCACAACCACATGACCCAAATCAACTAAAGAAGCCAAAGGAAGCAAAGGAAGCGCATCATGATCATATGAAACCGGTAGATGCCCACCATCCTGAAAAGATTGATTCTCACTCACAAGATCTTAAATCGGTTGCCTCTCACAGATCTGGGCATGCTCATCACAAGAAGATCATTCATGGGCCATACCGTTTGTTGCGTTTACTTCCTCATGCTTCGAGACCTCTGATGTCCAAAATCTTACAGGTTGATCCTCAGAATAGAGCTACATTGGCTGACATGTACGAAGACGAGTGGTTTAAGAACATCCGTTTCTGCACAGTGGATGCAAAGAAACAGATAATAAGAGCCCCAGGCCATCACCATACTTTAGTGAGGGAGGAGGACGCTCATTTAGAAACTTACAAAGTTTAATGCAAGTTAATGGTCCACCCTTCTTCAACCTTTCTCGAATGTATAATTTTTAATGATACTCTACTTTAAGACATGCTATTTAAACATTTGTCTAACATTGATAGACTTTTAGAATCCAATAACTGTGATCCCTCAAGACCAGTAAAATTCAATATTGAAATGTTATTAACTCCCCACTTTTCAGAAAACAGTTCATTGCCGCCAACAATCACTGTGTCATCGAATCTGAAAGACCAGTACATAAATAATCTCCAGATCAATATTCGCTTCCCAGTGGGGTCATTAACCATTTTATTCAAGTCTTCATCTTTTGAATACAACTGTCTCTCCCATATGCAGTTAACCAATTCCCTGTAAGTTAAAGAAGCAGTTTTCTCACTAAGAATGCTTCTAAGCAATAAGCAATCATCTACAAACAGGTACTGATGAATCTGCATCAGGGTTTCGCATGGCTGTCGCCTATTGTCAGTTAGCTCATAGAGTTTCAACCTCCAACGAGGAGTCTGTATTGCTGGCGATGTTCGCAAAATTCGAAATAGTGATGCTTTAGCTATCCCATAAGGTGATTTGTATTTGGATGGATCCGTAAAATCATTGGCATTGGCGTGCGACCGTGTAACTTTGAGGAAAGCCCCTGGTGTGAGACAGTTATGTGGTGCAACTTTTGGGAAGAAGTAACATAATACTGCAGTGAACTCTTCGAGTAGTAAAGCTATCAGGAAGAATGATGGAATCTTCCACACTTGTCCACGTCTATAGAACTCCACAAACTGCCTCCTCGTCACAGGTAGAGCCATTGGATCCTTCTGTAGACGCACTCGGATTTCGCTGAATTCGATAAGCTTTGTCATCTGCGTTGCTAAAGATGCTGTTGTATCCAGATTTTTGTCTTTAATAAGACGTCTTGAACTCTTGGCCACCCTATACGTATCCTGCAGGCCGTTTCTGTAACTTTTCATCATATGCACTCCTAGACGAACCCATTTCGTGACACCTTTCCTCCATGATGCTACCTTATCATCGTTGGCAACTTCTGCAAAGATTCTTTTCTTGGGAAACTCGGTCATTGGTAGCGATCTGTCGCTGTTTAAGCTTTCAGCACTGTTTTCATCATGATCCAAGATCTGGAACTCGCTAGTTTGAAGCTTGGAGTTCAACTTCCTTAACAATTCGTTGGCTTTGAAACTAGATCTCGCTGCATCGAGGCTACTCAATGATATCGTTAGCGGTTTGTTGGCCTGAGTGGAATATTGCAGGGTCCTCACCCTCACGTGGATGCCTAGCATACGATTTCCAATGAACCAGATGAGTTAGAAAGCTAGCAGGCCACTACCACAGTAAGATTACTCTTATGAGATGCTGAAATTTTCCACTTTTTCTTAGTCAATTACTTCATAAACCTGCTCGATCTCAAGACTTAAAACTTTATCTAATGAGAAGCTAGTCCAGCTATGTACTTGCAAATCCGTACCCATTGATTAGTACTTGACCTCTAGAATAGACTATCTGGCGAAAGCGGCTGCTTTGCGGCATACGCACAGCTCTCAAAAATGACTTCTTAGCAAACAGGTGCCTTTACGATGTGCAGTATGCTATATCATGGAGCGTTAGCCTTTAAAACTTCGTTAGCGCTCTTAGTTGCTGCCTTGGCGGCCTGCAAGTCTTCGTTACCTTGATACGACTCCAAATACTGCTCCAAATTAACTTTAAATTCCTTGATCTTCTGGTAAAGCGTTGGCAGGAGCTTCTCGGTGTCTTTCTGTACTTCCTCCTGCTTCTTTAGATCATAAGGATCGAAACTCTTGTCCTTTCTGAGCCTTTCAACATGTTCAGTTTGCTCTTTCAATTCCTGCTGGTAGTAGCCCTCCTCTTTTACCAGTCTTTGGAGTGCTCTGGTTTTGATCTCTAGCTGGGTAGGAGACATGGTAATGGTGAATATAGGTTCCTATGAAGGCCAGATGGCAATCTCAAACCAACAAGACTTGACAATATAGGCATATCCAAGATATAAGAAGTACAACGTGATTAATGACAGGTACAGAGGGTATCTAAGATCAATGGTATAATAATGCACCGATCCACTAAGCTATGGGCTCGCTATAGGTACTGCTGCTCACGCTAGCAATGTCTATTGACTCAATTTTCTGCTGTAGTGATTGCATTGCTGCGAGATCTGAGATTGCAAGATCTTGGACGCTCTTGTCGTCTTGAACATCCTCGTTGAAACAAGACTCGCTGTCTGGTAGAACGAACAGGTTCGGTCTTACTGTCATCATACGCAGCTTGACTGGCTGTAACGTGTGCCGTGCGGCAGATTTATCAGCGAGATCCGGTGAGCAACTGCTGGATCGGAGTGAGTTGGTAGCAGTGACAAAGTCAGCACCATCCTCACCGCCCTCGGAACTGATTATTTCGGAGAACTCGTCGCCGGAACTCCAACGGTCAGAGGAACTGGTGCCTGTATACTCAGGACTCGATATCTTCTCTAACATATCTGGCGACACAGGATCTAAGATCGGTGTCATGGGTTGTAAATCATCAGAGCCGTATATTCTTGGGGACACTGTTGTTGCAGGCTTTTTAGAGATCTTGCTGCGACTTAAATGTGCAAGGACACGATCAATCTCGGAGTCCAGAACCTTGGGAATCTTCCGCGATGGGGCAACGCCATATGCTGAGATGATCTCGTCGAAAAGCAACTCGTTGCTGCTCATAGACTCATTGCTGCGTCTGGCGAAGGCATTATTCATGGACTGAATTTTCACAGGCAGGACAAGTGGTTTTGGAACAAAAATCTTGTTAAACTCGTTATCAGCGAAAAGCGGTTTGGAATCCTCCTCCTTCAGCACGGGAAGAATCTCTCTTGGAGGTTCGACTCTTTTCAAAATAGTTCTCTTTTTGATCGCTCTTGCTTCGGTTGGCTTCTTCCGCAAATCGTGCAAGAACAACTCCGGCACAGATTCTAATCTTCTCCGTAACTTGATCGTACCGCCAAATTTCTTCGATATCCTACTCTTGAATCCCTGCTCCCCTTCTTCACCTGCATCGCTTGGAAAAGGTGGAATTCGATGCAAGTCATCAACAGTCAACGTCACGGAAGATGGCCGCACAAAATCGACATCTCTCTCAATCCTTTGTCCCAGAAATTTTTTAGGCATCACGGGTAAATTTTGATGAATGAAGTCGTGGATAAGATTGAAATTGTCAATCGTCAGCTCAAGAGCTGCAGCACGATCTCGAAGAATGCCTATTATATATTCCGTGAGCTCCCAAACGAGATCCCGCCTGATGAAAACAAATTAAGTCATTACTAGTACATCAAAGAGCCCGCCATTGGAATACAAATCGGCATTGGCACTCGAATGCTACTACTTTAGCTTCACTTTACCTCATTAGTTCGACCTTCCATGGCTGGTAAATCACTAATGCATAGAAAAAGAGAAGGCTGGTCATTATCACGTGACTCGCAAAAATAATCGTAATTCATCTAACATAGTCAGTTCCTTGTTTCTGTTCCCACTCTTTAAGCGCTCTTTCCCATTCATCATCGTTATCGACATCCACTTCTTTGTCTTGGAGTTCTCTTTGTTTGATGAGCTCCTGCTGCCGCTCCATTTCAATCTTGTCGTACATTTCTTTATTGTCGATCCATCTATCTTGGACGTCGTAGTGGGAGAGCATTGCACCTTCCCTGGTGGCTTCTGCCCACACAGTATCGCCTCCAATCTCTGACGCACCAAAAATATAGCCATTGGCCTTGTCAATGACACTTTGCAGATTGATCATGCTCTCTTTGTCGTCGACACATAGCACTTCAAAAGACACCAAGTTGAAATCCTGCACTATCTCGCTCAAGGTCTCTGTAAGCTTGTGGTACCGTTTCCCCAAAGCGCTCTTTTCCTGATTTTCTATGAGCGGCTGAAGATGCTCAAGGTCCTGTACGTCAGTGTAGTAATCTAACCTGAAAGGCAACTCTCCGTATGATTTCAACATATCGATCTTGGAAAAGACGTTTATCTGAGGTAGATCCATCATCAGCATCGACCTCAAAGCCAACAGAACTACTGAAACGTATTGTGAGGGAGAAGTGATGTAGAAGCAATCCATTAGATTGACGACACACAGCCTTAGATCAAGCTCATTCTCCAGTCTCTTGAAGATTCGGAACAGCGAAGAGTGGTGCGTGAACAGCTCGACCTGCCCGGGACAATCAAAAACGACGTATGCCTTTTCCTCCAATACCAACGACTTGATCTGCAAGATGAATAGATCAATCGAGCTGTCCAGTGATTCCACCGCATACATCAATCCGCCGTTGGGGCCCAGTTGCTGATCCTGCATAATCTCTTCCAAAGTGATAAAATCCCTTATATCCACTGAACAAGGGTATGGCAGTGCATCATTTGCAGGATCCATGTTAACCACTTGAACATGTCTCCCCACGGCATTGAAGAACTGCTGACAGCCATTGCAGTACGTAGACTTACCAGACCCAGGCGGTCCAATGACAATCTGACCAAAAGACATCTCCAGATGGCCTTCTTCTACCTCTTTTACCGTTGAGAATGGCAGACTTGATGCTCATCGAGGCCAGATTTCTTTGTAAGTGTTTGAAAAAATCGTTTCTGACGAAGGATTCATAAAGGGTATCAAGTTGGGTGGCGAACCTATAGAACTGAAGATCAACACTCTAAAGTTGGACAGTAACCAAGAAGAAGGGCTTCCAGGAGGTCAATTGAGCATTGAGAGACGAAGCAAATGAGCTACGAAGGTGTTACGGTGGCTCCGCTGGTTCTACTGTCAGTTTTGGATCATTACCAACGTACAAACACTCCTGCAAACAAGAGATGTGTGGGAGTGATATTGGGGGATGCTTCAACCTCTAAATTGAAAGTGACAAACTCTTTTGCCCTGCCATTCGAGGAAGATGAAAAAAATCCGGATGTGTGGTTTTTAGACCATAATTACATCGAAAATATGAATGAGATGTGTAAGAAAATCAACGCGAAGGAGAAGTTGATTGGATGGTATCATAGTGGTCCCAAGTTGAAGGCTTCAGATTTGAAAATCAATGAATTGTTCAAGAAATACACAAGCACAAACCCTTTACTATTAATTGTGGACGTGAAACAAGAGGGTGTAGGACTCCCAACCGATGCATATGTGGCAGTGGAACAGGTCAAAGATGACGGTACATCCACCGAGAAAACGTTTATCCACTTGCCATGCACGATAGAAGCTGAAGAGGCAGAAGAGATCGGTGTTGAACATCTCCTGAGAGATGTTCGTGACCAGGCAGCTGGCGGGTTGTCTATAAGGTTAACCAACCAGCTCAAATCTTTGAAAGGCCTGCAGAAAAAACTCAGAGAAATTGTCAACTACTTAAACAAAGTTATCGAAGGTAAATTGCCCGTAAATCACACCATTTTGGGTAAACTACAGGATGTGTTTAATCTTCTACCAAACTTGGGGGCTCCAAATGAGGACGAGATGAACATGAAGAGCGCAGAAGTGGTCAGCTCCTCCAATAACTTGCAAAAGGCACTTACCGTGAAGACAAACGATGAGCTCATGGTCATCTACGTGGCCAACCTAGTGAGATCCATCATAGCATTCGACGATCTAATCGACAATAAGATACAGAACAAAAAGTTGCAGGAAAAAGCCAGGAAGAGCGATGCCGACAAGTCGGAAAAGGAAAGCAAGGTAGCTAAAGAGGAAGAGGCTGGAGTAGCCAGCTCCTAGTGGGCTGTAGATACATAATCCGTCATAAGTAAATCGATCTCTGTTGTATTTCGCCTGTGTTTAACGGTTATAAGATTGAGCTTTTCTCGATCCTTTACGAAAAATTAGACATTTGATGAAATACCACTTCAGGGTCTAAAGACGAGCTATAGACGTCTGTGGATTTACTGAAGGCGCTACTCGAGCTATCAATTGAGTACCTTAGTCAACATTATAGATAGGCTCGGATGTCTTTAACCCCAGTGGGTCACCTGCATGTGGTTAAGTGGTTCGCTGTTGGTAAAGCACGCCCACTACTCCATGCAACGCTTATCAAATGTTCTGTGATTGAACGAAAATCAACCGTACGAGGATTCCTAACCTGCAGCAGTCTCCGGACCCAGCACTTGAACACCGCCCCGATAGAGTTTACTCCCAACATTCCTCAACGAAAGTCCGCTGAAGACTTGACTGAAACTGCTGCTAAGGCACTAAGGTGTACTACTGATGTTAGTGGAACGGCAAACGACAAGGATGTAAAACTACCATTTCCTATCAAGATGGTTGATCCGAAGATCAGAAAGGCTCAACGTGAAGCTCAAACAAGTCAAAGAGACGTAAGCTTCAAGAAGCAGTTGATTGATCCGTATCTGCAGTTGAGTAAACCTAGGCTAACTATGCTGGTCATGTTGAGTGCCATATGCTCGTATGCTATTTCTCCCTATGCGGCCTCAGTCAGCGAGCTGATGTGTCTGACTGTGGGCACTACGCTGTGTTCAGCCTCAGCCAACGCTATCAACATGGGTAGGGAGCCAGAATTCGATAGGCAGATGATCAGAACCCAAGCAAGACCTGTCGTTAGGGGTCTTGTGACGCCTCAGGAGGCGTATAAATTTGCGGCAATTGCCGGTACGGTGGGTACATCTGTGCTTTACGCAGGTGTCAATCCAACTGTAGCATTTCTGGGAGCTGCCAACATAGTACTATACGCGTGGATCTACACATCCTTGAAGAGGAAGCATATTATTAACACATGGGTTGGTGCGGTGGTTGGAGCACTTCCACCACTCATGGGATGGGCAGCTGCAAGTCCATTATCGCACCCTGGAGCCTGGTGTGTTGCAGGACTGCTGTATGCCTGGCAATTTCCTCATTTCAACACTCTAAGCCACAACATCAAGAATGAATACAAAAATGCAGGTTACGTCATGACCGCTTGGAAGAATCCTCTTTTGAACGCTCGTGTGGCCCTTCGTTACTCTTTGTTGATGTTCCCCATATGCTTTGGCTTTTCATACTTCGGAGTTACAGATTGGTATTATCAGATTGACTCTGGATTGATCAATGCATGGATGTCATTCTGGGCTTTCAAGTTTTACTGGCAGCAAAGACAAAACTATTCCAAGGCTTTCAAAGACGCCTTGAAGCCTGAAAAAGGACTAATGTTGGCCAATGGTTATGCCAGGAAGACATTCTTGGTGAGCGTTTTACATCTGCCAGCGGTTTTGATACTGGCCATTTTGCATAAGAAAGGACGTTGGGACTGGTTGACACAAGAGAAAGATTCATAAGATTCCGAGGTAATTCTGATCGTGTACATATTTAGAGGGGAATCTTCATGGACTGACTCAAACAAGGGAATAAGTGAGTGATTCATAAGAATTGAAGAAATACGAGAAAACATTCCTTTTAATCATCAAGAGCAACTTGCTATTGGATGCAAGTAAAGCGTGTCTAGACCTTATGAGCGAGGCGTTAAATAGATCTCATAAGATGTCATGCCCGTCTTACAGACTGGCGCTATCATAAGAGAATAATTTATTCATGTATAATATATTTTACGGGATCAAACCACCGCCGGAACTCTCTGGATTCATTAAGCAAGCTTCTGAGAGTAAGTTTTATCTTGCAGCTGGCTCCGAAACTCGGATATATCTTTAGTCAACCAATCGGCACTTTTGGCCCGCGAAAGTATTAGAATTTAATCGCAGATTACTTACTACACTGAAAAACGGCTTAATGAAAATTAAATGCATGTACTTTGTGCAGCTCTATTTATTGTTTAATGATTGACTACCTTTCTAACGTTGGAAAAAATCGTCATCTCCAAACGCATCATCTTCATCGTCGTAATAACCTTCTGGATAATCACCCTCATCATCACTTCCTGATGAAATGGCTTCGTCATCGTCAATGTCTTCCTCTGATTCAAGATACATTCTGGTTAATGTTTCACCCTTTGCAACAGTTCTTGGTTCTACTACGAAAGAGCCCTCAACATAACAATTTGTCAACTTACTCTTCTTACCAATGACAGCATTTGGACCAACAATGACATTCTCCAAAGTCACTTCATCTTCAATCTTCACATTGGAATGTAGAATGGATCCTGCAATGTGACAACGATTACCAATCACACAACCGGCATCGATGGCTGATAGTTTGATGTTGCTTCTCTCCAATATAGTACAGTCAGGCCCAACAATAGCATCGGCTCCGATGGCAGAGGCTGAAGCAGTGGTCGTTTGTGTATTCGTGGCCAACGCTTGAGCCTTTATCCTTAGCAGAAACCTGTTGGCCTCAGTATATGCATTCAAGTTGTTGGCCCTAATGAACGTCCCAATGTCCGGAAGGATGAACATTCCTACAGTCTCTCTATCCTTGGAATGTTGCCACGAACGTCTTGCCAAATCTCTGAAAATCTTAGCCAAAGACTTGTTACAACTAACACGATCTCTTATCAATTCATTTTTACTTTTGAAATAGCTGGGCTTGATGATGGTTGCATTAGATTGAGGCGCGGAGACTTCGTCTTCGTCTCCATCATGCTTGGCATCATCTTGTAGCTTCTTATCAGATAGCAACTCACAAAGCTCATAAGCACAGAAGCAAATGAATGAGTTGGCTAGTTTCGTCGACACTGTGGCATTTGGGTACTTCCAGAGCAGATGAGTCCGTATCTGCAAATACTTGGATCTTTTGACGTCCTCCGTTGGATACACATCCAAGAGCACTGGTTGTAGGTCACTGCCCTCGTTCTCGGAGTAAACAGTGAACGCTTGTTTGCCGACCTGCTTCTTATCAGTATTTTCCACATTATTTTTGTAGTAGAAAGACAATGCAATGTTCCCAGAATCTCTATTACGGTACTGGTCTATCAGAATCTGAGGTGGTATATCAGTGACAAAATCGCAGGGCAACAGCACAAAATCTCCTGCGATTTTATCGAGCAGCTCGCGCTGCAAACACTCTCCTGTCGAGCTGGCTTTAGAGCTCACAAAATTGATTGGTTTAGGCTTTTGCAAGTGATGGGCATGCGTAGAAGCACTCAAAGACTTTGACAGTAATTCGAACTGCTGGTCTCTCAACGACATGAATTTTTGCAGCTTCTTGCCAATCAATTCGATGTCTTCTGCCGATGCAACAACATTGATCTCCCTGAAGTCTGCTTGGTCACACCAATCCAACACATACTCGATCATTGGTCTGTTCCCAATCGGCAACAATGCTTTGGGCATCCCAGAAGCACCATCTTCGATCTCTGCGAGAGAAAAGGGCAGAAGCTCCGACCCTTTACCACAAAATATGAAAGCCTGCATCGCAACAACACTCAAAGACAGCTTAAGCAGCTTAAGCAGCTCAATGACCCACTTCAAAGTCTCGATGACTTGCTCATACCTCTCTTCTGTACTTATAAAGCCTTCAGATCATATTTTTCAGCGCCATTACCCGGCTCAGAATGGGGCTATATAAGAAAGCCAGCCTACTCAAGAAGCTTCAAATAGCCGCTCAGGACAGGACGGAATAGCGATGGTCGGAGAAACTGGCAGGAGCGGTAATGGGGTATCTGGTCACCACCTTTTCGGTGATTCTGGCGGTTAGAGATGCTCTTATAATTGTGCGAGTATTACCCGGCCTTTGAAGGCAATATATAGCAGAGGCACCAGGTCTGATTTGCCACCGACCACTGTTAGGGACGCTAAGGGCAGGATTGCAGCGGTTAGAGACCTTTAGGTGGGCTGTAGAGGGTACTATCGAGATGAGTGAAGAGAACGACCCGCTAATGGCGGCTTTTGAGAACGAACGGTCGCAGGATGGCCAGGACGGCGACCAGGGGAAAAGTGGCAATAGCAACGGCGGCAGCGGCAATGGCGAGGATTCGCAGCAAGAGCAGCAGCAGCCAACTGCTGCTGCTGCTCCTGCTGTGCAGGAGGAGGATAGAACTCCTAAGTTGGACCCGGAGCAAGAGGCTCGTGCGAAGGCGTTGAACGAGTTCAAGAAGAAGCTGATGGAACATAGACGATTCGATGATCAATTGAAGCAGCGTCGCCAGACCATACGAGACTTAGAGAAGGCCCACGACAAGACGGAGAACGATATCAAGGCTTTGCAAAGTATAGGACAATTGATCGGTGAAGTCATGAAGGAGTTGTCGGAGGAGAAATACATTGTCAAGGCATCCTCTGGACCGCGTTACATTGTCGGTGTGAGGAATTCCGTGGACCGCTCAAGGCTAAAGAAAGGCGTCAGAGTGACCCTGGACATTACAACTCTGACTATTATGAGGATTTTGCCTCGTGAGACAGATCCGCTAGTCTACAATATGACAAGTTTTGAGCAAGGTGAGATATCTTTTGATGGTATTGGTGGGTTGACTGAACAGATCAGAGAATTGAGAGAAGTGATAGAGCTACCCTTAAAGAACCCTGAAATCTTCCAAAGAGTTGGCATCAAGCCACCTAAGGGTGTTTTGCTCTATGGTCCACCAGGTACCGGTAAGACTTTGTTAGCAAAGGCGGTGGCCGCTACCATTGGTGCTAATTTCATCTTTTCTCCCGCTTCTGGTATCGTCGATAAATATATTGGTGAATCTGCCCGTATTATTCGTGAGATGTTCGCTTACGCGAAAGAACACGAACCCTGTATCATATTCATGGATGAAATTGATGCCATTGGTGGTCGTAGGTTCAGCGAAGGTACTTCTGCAGATCGTGAAATCCAGCGTACTTTGATGGAACTGTTAACACAGATGGATGGTTTTGATAATTTGGGTCAAACAAAGATTATCATGGCAACAAATAGACCCGATACTCTTGACCCTGCTCTTTTGAGACCAGGTAGATTAGATAGAAAGATCGAAATTCCTCTACCAAATGAGGCGGGCAGATTAGAGATCTTCAAGATCCACACTGCAAATGTGAAGAAAACTGGTGAGTTTGATTTCGAAGCTGCGGTGAAAATGAGCGATGGTTTCAATGGTGCCGATATTAGAAACTGTGTCACTGAAGCCGGGTTTTTCGCTATTAGAGACGATCGTGATCACATCATACCGGAGGATCTAATGAAAGCTGTGAGAAAGGTATCTGAAGTGAAGAAACTAGAAGGCTCTTTGGAATACCAAAAGCTATAACAACATAATGTACGTCCATATAAATAATTCAAACTGATGCAAAATGATCATTAAACTCATCCGTCAAATGCTGTTTCAATTTGCTAAACTTATTGGTGAAATTCCTCTCACAGTAATGACATACCAAATCATGATCTTTTAACCAGCGATTTTCTGTGGTCTTAACATTTGGAACTTGATCCAATGGCAAGCTCTTCCATTCGACAAAGAACTCAGTGGTGAATGAATTATAATGTTTCTTATTCTTGAGACGAGTAGAATTCAAGTCCTTAGTCATTACATGGACATGCAAGTTGGCCATGGAAGGTACGCTATGAACTCCGACTTGGACAAAACCATCTATGAACAATTCCTTATCAATGAAACTCTCCTTGGTAGTGAAATAAGGTTCCAACTTGACCGGTTTGAACCGTTCTGTGAAATATTGAAAAGCGTAATCCTGCGCCTTTGCTATGTATCGTTCTAGTCTGTCCTTCACTTCGTATGTGAGGGCAGTAGTCGGATGACTTGAGCTTAAGGTCCTATCTCTCGGCAAGACCAGTAGATGGCATACTGATTTGGCAAACTTGTCACGTATTATGACCACTTCATCGTCAAAGAAAACGACCTCATCCGCCCCAAACTGGTCTGGACTTCTTACATATGGCTGCAATGCAAATTTCCACGACATTGGTACCAACCTCTAAGAACGAATCTCAAGAATCGAGAATTTTTTAGTATATGTACATGAAAAACTAGGTGACTTCTTACTCCGTTACAGACTATCTTTCAGGTGATCGTAAATTTTTTGACCGATAGCGTTCTTGTCATCCTCGGTCAGCTTAGGTCTTGGTCTTTGTGCCAGCAGTCTCTTCTCTTCCAAGTAAGCCTTCTTTGTTTCGGACAACGGCATCTTTGGTGCAACCAGTTTGGCAATGTCACGAGCCGTTAGAGTGCCCCTGCGGAACTTGGAGTGTGGATTACGAACGGTCAGCAGAGCACTTCTAGGGATAGGATTCTTCACAATGGAGTCAACCCAGAAGGTCTGTTCTCTAGCAAAAGTTGGGTCGGTACCGAGCTCTCCGTCCTCGGTTTCCTCTGGCTTGGGCCATGGGATAACGAGCTCGCTCTCCCCGACCACGGAACGGTACGGCATCATCTTCTTATAATTCTCGTCATAGTACGTCCCAGTGAACTCCACGTCTCTAACAGCAACAGTCTTCAATTTTCCCGGATTCTCTGGATCATCTATGTCAGCGACCAACCGCAGGTCCTTCTGCCTCACTGCCTGTGGAACCGTCAGCACATGCGTACGCTGTCCCTCAAGCCAGTACTGTTTTGGCACGGGCACTTCCATCACAGGTCCGTTCTCGTCCAGGATAAACCCATTTGTCGTGCTGTCGTGCTGCTTGACCACACATACATGACCCTTCTTCTCACCCTTTGTAATCACAACTCTGTCTCCCGGCAGAAATTTCCACTGCTTAACACCCTGGAACTTCTCCTCTTCCTTCACAGCCGGCAATGCCGACCTCATGAATGCTGGCAAAGACTCGTTCATTCGCTTGTCCATCTGTGCCTCCAAGTGCTTAGGAACATTGTTCATCCGGGCTGCCACACGGGCTCCCACTTTCGACAGATGCAAGTAACCACCAGACATCGCTTAAACCCCCAGATAACCAGATCAAACCGCTACTGGACCAGCTTTTAAGCACTTGTATTCATCCATTAACCATAATTTTTCACTATTTTACCAGGCCTACTGGAAAACACGTACGGGTAACCCCTTAGGTATACCTACATAAGCTTTTGACTAATGGTACAGCTTTTGGATGCAATTGCCAGCGTCCTAGAGGCTAGCTGTCGGTGCAGATGGCTATGAACTCCTGTTCGTCAATCTCTCCGTCGCCGTCAAGATCGAACTCTTCGATCATGGCGCGTAGTTCTTCATCTGTGAGGTTTTCACCGAGCTCTTTGGCAACTCTTCTGAGATTCTTGAGACTTATCTTGCCCGTGTGATCGTCGTCAAACAGCTTGAAAGCCCTCTTTATTTCGTCTATCGGGTCCCGGTTGACTATCTTTTCGCCCATAATGAGGTAGAAGTCTTCGTACTGCATCAGACGGCGACCGTCGCGGTCATACTGGTCGATTAGATCAAGGATCTCTTTCTTGGGGAGATCAAATCCAAGGGCTCGCATGCTAACTTTTAGCTCGTGGTAATCCAGATACCCGTCGTTGTTCATGTCAAAGAGGGAAAACGCTTCGTAGATCTCTTGTTTCTGTTCGTCAAGTAATTGGTCTTGCAATGGCGAGGTATCGGCGGAAGGGGACGGCATCGCGGGCGTGGGCTTCACTGGCTTCCTTCTGATATTGCTCATGGCTCTGGATGGCTCTTCTTTGTGGGTTTAAGTCGCGTATTTGTGCTTGTTCTAGTGATGATGGTTCTTGAAGGTCAAGAGTTTCGGAACCTGCCTCAAGTAAACAAACAAGACATAAGGAGCAACACAAGGGATCAGATGGCGATTTATGGGCTCGATAGTCATTGATGACAGAGTACTGGTCGATGGGAAGTCGGGTGTGGTCAGATTTGCGGGATTGACCGAGTTCTGCGACGGGTTTTGGTACGGAGTTGAGCTGGACCTGTGCGAGGGTTTTAACGATGGCAGTGTTAATGGAAAGAGATACTTTCACCTCCAAAGCAGGAGTGGGAATTATGGGATCTTTGCGCAGCTGGACGATTTAGTCAAAATCGATGATTCAGTGGCTCTGAGGGATGAGAACAAGAAATTGACGGGCGTGGTGAAGGTGTTAGAGCGTAAAATCCGTCAAATGCACTTGCAGCGTAACCAGGACATCTCAGTGGTGGAACTACAACGTACTTTGGAAAATCTCATACAAGAGCGGGACGACATCTTGCAGGAAAACCTGCAATTGAAGGCAACAGTTCAGACGCTGGAAGCCAAGGAGTCTTTACGAGAGACAGATATGATAAACTATGTGCAGAAGGAGAATGACGCGCTTTCCAAGAAATTAAGGGCTCTTACCGAGCAATTGAATGAGTCGAGAGAAGAAAACAAGCAGCTTGAAGCCTTACAAGCTGTCTATGCTGAAATAGAGGCAGAACTTCGAGATCAGCTGAAAGAGTTAGAAGATCACATTCGTTCTATTAAAATTGCCACATCTAAGCGGCCGATCAGTGGTGATGAAGCGGCCAAAACTGCGCTGTTTGCTGACCTTTGCTCTGCCGTATTTCCAAAAGGTCAAACACCAACCCATCTCTTAAGACTGCAGTACGAATTTCTGTTAAGATGTTTGGAAAATGGTGAATTTAATCTACCAGTACTAAATGAATTAATCGGGAGGATGTACTTTTCTGTTTTGCGTCAATTGACGACTCAAGCATCTCAAACTAAATCGAGTGAAGTTTTAGATTTACTGGACGAAAAATTCAGCAACAATAGAGTTATCCTCAACATGCTTTTGGCGTGTCACTTTGAGCCAAACTTGCTTGAGGTTTCTCAACTCATAGACTCTATCAAAGGTCTTGAGTCCTTGGATTCGAGTTTATCATTGATAATTCCACTGCTGCTGACGACGTTTGGTGATCTGATGCCTCACCTGCTGGCATATCACAGAAAGAAGGGTCTTTCTGATGATATGTCAACAATTATAGGCAATCTGTACGCATTGTCGCTTTCAATCAGAGATCAGGCAGAACAACTTGATGAGAAAGCCCGGTCCGATCCAAAATCTTCAATTGTCTGCGATATACGCTTATCACACATACTGGAGGTGGTAACCGCTCTGATAAGATGCGATCCATGCTCCGATCATCGTTCATTTCGGGGCTTTGAGGTGAAGTTGAATGAGATTTTGGCAAAAATATGCCAGGTGAAGTGTAATCCGGCGCAAGTGAATGTAACTGCTTCCACCTCCCATGTTGATCATACTAAGTTAGAGGAAGAGCAGGATAACAAAAAATCAATTCTAGAATCTGAACTGTCAGAAAAAGATGCAACTATAAGAGAGCTGATGATCAAAACACAACTACTGGAATTAAAACTGGACGACAGAGTGCAAGCGCCCCTACCACAGACAGAAAAAAGTGCCACCGACCTGTCAAGGAGCCACACTCCCAATGATGAAAACCTTCGTGAGAGGCAGCTGTCTCAAGACGGCTCAATCCCAGGCACTGATGAATCCGGTGCACCATCTAGAGATTATTTCAGCAATTTCGATGGATCTCTTGCAAGTCAAAAGATGAACAATGAAGTTAGCGATTTGCGGAGAGTAGTCGCCAGCCTGACCAAGCGTAGACATGGTGTCGAGCCTGACTTTGAATGGCTCTACAGCAATCATCGAATAACAAAGACTTCTGAAGTGAAACACATTGAGCTTAAGAATAAAGTTCATGATGTTGCCATGAGCGCCATGGAAGTTTTAAGACATACAAGAATAACGACATACCAAGATGATCAATCAGAGAAGCAGAAGCTTTATATGGCCAGTGCCATTTTTCGGCAAAAAGTCTTAGACTCGAAATTAAGGGACCTCTCGGCATAAATACACATTATCATTATCCTATCATGCAAATTTTTTTGGTGACGGCCACTTTGGAGCTAAATCAATCTCATTCCTTGGATAAAGCCACTCCAAAATGATGTATATTATATATTCGACAGTAGCGCACAGGACATATAGAAGCCTAGCCCAACTGCCGTCTCTTGCATAGAAACGCTTAACAATCTGGGCCCAATTCTTATCCAGAGGTGAAGCATCTCTAAAGACATTTTCATAAACTCTCTCTGTCCTTTTGGCTACGTCCAGCCAATTGTACATGGCAAAAATCTCGTCGTGAAACGAAGAAGTATCAACTTCACCTGATTTGATTAGACTAATTCCTTTATTAGTTGCATCAACCAAGCTGGAGACAGACGTTTCTGGAGCCTGAACCGTCATGTGTTTGGGCAGAACCTCTGGAATACCACCCACAGTTGTAGAAACAATTAACAATCCGCAAGAAGCTGCCTCAACTAAAACAGTACCAAAGGCCTCAGTCAGACTCGGGTGTAGGTATATATCTCCTTGACACATAACTTCCCTCACTTTTTCATGAGGCACTGAACCCATAAGTTGCACCCTCTCCTGCAATCTACAAGACTCAACCATCTGCTGCAATTCCACATACTTAGGTCCATCACCAGCAATTATGAACCTGACCTCCTCATGCATCACACATATTCGGGGGACAAGTCTTATTAGCAAGTCGACACCTTTGTTTGGGTACAATCTACTGATGACAACAATAGTAATGGTACCATCTGATGCCCTTTTATCCTCTGGAGGTCGGAAATCTTCACTTACCACTGCATTAGGGATGACTGATATTTTATCTGGTGGTATGTCGACACGTACAATCATATTATCTTTACAAGTATGAGAAACGCAAATGACCTTATCAGTATTCGTTAACGCAAAAGTCAACAGTTTATTGACCCAAATTGCAGTTATGTTGGCAAATCCATACAACGAATGGTCTGTAAAGACAGTCTTGAGACCCATTACGTTCGCATGGAAGAGCGATTCGAGGGAAAAGGTTGATGCACTACCATGGGAGTGCACAATTTGGATCTGCTCACGAATGAGTATGTTTCTGATCATGGGAAATGTTCCAAAAACGTTGGGAAAAGTAGTCTCCCTATGTAGTACGAAGTAAGGAACATAGTAGACCTTTAAACCGTTGGTCAGATATCGCACGCCAACTCGATCGCCGTATGCATGAGCAATTACGACCACAGAGTGCCCTAACTGGATGAGACTTTGTGCCAAATGATAGATATGGAACTCAACACCTCCCAGCTGCGGGAAGAAGAAGTCACAAGCCATTCTGTTGTAATATCCATCGCTTCTAGTTAGTAAAGCTGTCATCGCTAAGAACACCCGGGAAACTGAAAAAAGCATACGCTATATTGTAGCCCATCTTGCCTATTATTAAATGATCGACCAGATTGGCTATAAGCTTCAATCTGCCTCATCTATCGAGGTCGACCGAGTTGATGAATTTGTAGTAGTCGCACTGTTAGAAACTAAGCGAACTTAAAGGCTCAGACGATAGGTAAACAGCACTTAGTAAGCCAAGCTGCGCTCAGATCAGCCGGTGCGAGCATTGAGATGAGGTTAATAGGATCCAGAAACGCTTATGATCTGCTGCCGAACGTCGAAGCTGGTCTTGCTACGGACAATGAGCCTGGGGAAACGAACGAGCTGCCACCTGAGCCACCTGAGTACGACAACTTATCCGATCCTGAGGCTGAAAATGAGGATCTTGAGTCCATGGATCAAATGGATGTGGAAGAACCACTAGTGGGTGAACGGCTGGTTGAGAAAGTATATCGTTTCAGAGATAGATTCATCAAAAATACTGTGAGGCCCGTTAAACATAAGATTGTGGATCCATTGGCCCAGCTACTAGGCTTACTATCCGATAAAATTGATTTCTATCTAAACAAGGTTGGGAATCCATTGATTTTAAGACGGTTTTTCTACATATTCATGATGTCTGCAATCGCATATATGGTGCTTGCGAGTGGATTCATACCAAACGAGAGGACCTCAGGGTATAAGGGAATGTTTTCCGATCACGATGTACTCATGAAGTACGCAAGAGCCTCAGTAGACTTGCCCAAATTTGAGCGAGACTTGGAGTATTTGAGTAGCATGCCCCATATGTCTGGGACCAAAGGCGATTCTGCTATTAGGCACTTTGTGGAGGAGACAATGAATAACAACAGGCTGAAGACTGCCAAGGAGAATGAGGTTTTCATATATTCGACTTATCCCGAGGAGATGTCCCTCAAGGCTACTACCGGGGACGAATCATTCCAAATAAATGTCACCACTGAGAACTTTAATCCGCTTGCAACAAGTGGAGAACTACGTGGAGTGGGAATGATTTACGGTAATATGGGGACTCTAGAAGACTTACAGAGGCTTAAGAATTCCCGTCTTCTAGATGACGACTTCATTCTATTAATTCATTATGGGGAGCTGGTTAGTGAGCAAGTCCTGATTGCTGAGAAATTTGGTGCTAAAGGTGTACTGTTCATCACAGACAAATACGGTGAAGACGTCGATGTAGTCCAAAGCAGGTCTGTTGGTATTCCGCAATATTGGGCTGGAACTCCTATGTTAGTGGGCACGGGCACTGAAGACATTTGGGACATGAGGGTTGTACCGAAAATTCCCACTATTCCATTGTCTTGGAGACAAGGTACACTTCTTCTATCGCTTTTGTCAAAAGATGGAGTCCCATTTGGCGACGATCGATTCAGTGGTAAGCTGGGGGACGTGCATCTCGATATGCTAGTAAAAATGGATGCCAGAAACCCTCATCCTGCTCATAATATTATAGGGAAAATAGAGGGGCGAGAACAGAACGATAAGGCTATCATAATCGCTGCGTCGCGAACTAGCGTCAATGGCGGTGCCAATTATCCATCATTTGGTACAACAGTACTCCTTTCACTTATTCAACTATTTCAAGAGCTAAAATACAAGTACGATTGGAGACCTCTAAGAAGCATTTACTTTCTTTCCTATGGTGGTACAGAGTTCAATTTTGGAGGCTCCGCTGTTTTGACAGAACAAAAACGAACCAAAATCAGAGACAGCGTCTATTGTATGCTGGATATCAGTCAATTGGAGCTTGAAGTAGGTTCTCAACACCTCAATATTCAAGCACATCCGCTTTTACATCAGTTCTTCAGTGAAGAGAACGAAAAGATGGGGTTCGACATATCTGTGGAACATGTTAAGCAGTATGGGGACTGGACTCCCCTCATGGCTAAAGGAATTCCTGTGACGGTGCTATCATCCCCAAAAGTATTGAAGCGTGAACCCCCAATAGAATCGTCTCTGGATACCTTCGAGAGCACCAATACGCTGCTACAGACTCTCGATAATCGGGAAGCGCTATCAGACCTGATTTTATACGTCTTACAATCGTCACTGAAACTGGCCGATTCACCGTTCGTTCCCTTCGATATAAGCTGGTATGTGCGTTACGTGGACAGGATCTTGGAGGCTCTAGAGCAAAAACATTCAAACAAACTGAACTTCCAAGATACCATCAAGGCATTACTGACCTGGAAAGGCATTGGTGAGGACTGGTCTGCGTGGAACAAGGGCTGGCAAAATATCGTTTTTTCCCGTGAAGAAGGAATCGAACCTTCCTTGATCTCAGTTCACAGGTGGACCTGGAACAAAAAGTTATCGAACATTGGCTGGCGGCAGTGTATTCCTGACGGCCTAAGAAATCGTCCCTATTACAAGCACGTTCTGTTTGGGCCATCTTTTTGGACTCAAGCGGATGATGACTCATGGACTTTTCCCGGCGTTAGAGACGCAATCAAAGAAGATGACTGGGAAGCAGCACAGCAGCAACTAGACACTGTAGCACATGTTCTGGCCGAGTCTGCTGCTCTCTTCCTGGAGGAAACCACCGATGTCGGAAATTGAGCCGCAAGCACCACTTCCTGCCCTTGAGAACTCACCATGCTATAACGGTAGCTACAGAAAGCTCGCCAAAGTGTCTCAAGACACTTCAGGATGTATTTGAACCATTATAATCGCCTTTCAGCTATCAGCCATCATGAACTAGTCGCTCCACGTGACTTCAATTCTTATCGTTTAGATAGTCTGCTTCTCAACAAAACTGTTGAAGGTAGATGAGCTGACATTAAAGAAATAGGACAGTGATAGCATCCATCTTCTACTCTAGCCTCTTCAATTAGGTAGCAGAAGCTGGATCAAATAGCTTACAAGTTTAAACGATGTCATTTATCAAGAATCTTCTCTTTGGAGGGTACAAAACTAGTGAAGATCCAACCGGACTTTCTGCGACTCCTGGGGCTTCAAACTCGTCCGAAGATCAGACTGAGCCTATTGTAGAAGGCAAGTTTTTCCCAAGGACTCTTTACAAATTCAATGGTCACGACGATGAGAAGATATTCATAGCTGTTAAGGGCAAAGTTTTTGATTGCTCACAAGGTAGACAATTCTATGGTCCCAGTGGTCCATACTCAAACTTTGCTGGCCACGATGCATCTAGAGGGCTAGCTCTAAACTCTTTTGATCTTGATACAGTGAGAGATTGGGATCAACCGCTCGATGATCTACAAGATCTGAGCGCCGAACAAAAAGAGATCTTGGATGGCTGGGCTGAGCATTTCGAGAAGAAGTATCCATGTATAGGAACATTGGTTCCTGAACCAGGTGTGAACGAAGCATCGAAGTAAGTAATGGGTCTCTAAATTGCTGGTGAAATGACTATTTAAATTATACATAGTGATGTGCTACTACGTATGTTCAACACTAAAGCGACACTTTAGGGTGCCATGACTCTGGTTTCCTGTTTTCTCGCTCGGATTGTGCCAGCGTATAGCAGTTCCCTTCATGATGTGATGATGAGACTATTTTCGAGTAGGATATAACTGAAGAATCGGCAAATTTGATTATCCTAATGATTTTGGGCCTTATTTGCACATCTCCACTTGATGCAGGAGATTCTTCCCTAGGTACTGAATCGCTTGAAGATGTCATGCTATCGGGTCGCCTCGACAATAGAGGAGAGTTTTTTGATCCACGAAATCTATTTGCAGCTTGATCCACTTTTACCATCCCTGAAGATTTTCTTCTGAGTGATGGGTAGTCACGAATCCTAATTGATTGGTTGGGGGCAAACTCGAATAATTCAGGAGAATGTAGCCCTCCTTCAGAACCAACTCCAATATTTGAACACTTAATCACATTCGTCTCATGGAAGATAACTCTCACATCCGCATTGCCAGCGGTCACCTTTTTGATGGATCCAACTGTCTGCGCACATCTGTGAGTTACAGTGTTCTTTCGATCGTCAGTGTTAGAGAGATTCTTGAAGTCAAAACGCTTCAGCTTGTATTTCCTCTTGCTAATCATCAATTTTGACAATCTATTTCTCTGCAGTATACGAACTCTTGGCGACCGCGAACATCCTTTTGGGAACGCAGCAATCAATAAAGGCCTATGTCTAGCATTTCTTGGTCGCAACGAACTTGGAATATTCATCATATCTTCGGCACGAATCCCAGATCCTGGGCTTACACAGACCAAATCATGCCTCTGGAATTTATGGAGCTTGTGCAAGTGCCAACGTTTCTTCAGTTTGTGCCCGCTGATCAATTGACGCAATCGCACAACGCAAAGCACTACAAATCGCGATCTTGACCTTCTTGGTGGTGGTGGAGCCCTCATGATATATTCCACAAAGAAGTGTGTAAAATCAATATAGTCCCTGACTAGTCGATTTCAATTGTACTTCTGGCATTCTCTGTGTTGCCATTTTCTAGCATAGCGGCGACACAAACTTTAGTTGTGACGCAACAAATGGACGAGAACAACTTCAGCGAAAAATGATGAAAGGTACACGGAATCGTTTATACGTTACTGCAATCTCTCTAGGAGACGGGGTACTTATTTGCAAGTTGGGCTATATGACAAAATGAACTCATTGAATGAAAGCCTCTCTAGGCAAGTTGTTGACACTGCTTTGGAAGCCCTCCATCGCTACTTCGTAGACCCAACCACTTTGCTCTGCAAGCATGTACGTAAACTCGGCATTGAGTTTTGTTTGAAGATGCAGTTTGTTCAGAAGCTCCAATTGGATTGGATTCAGACGAGCCTGAACGTCAGGCGGAAGCTGAAGAGTCGGAGCTAGTTGAGGAATTGCAGCTCCGTTCAATGGCACTGAAGGGTTACTAGGCTGTAGGAGTGGTGCGCCAGGGGAGCCGGTATTCCCCGGAACAGCACCAGGTACCGCAGGCCCACCTGCTCCCACTACTGGGGCAGCGGATGGGACAGGAGCATTTGGTGAATTGACAACCCATGCAGCGCTAGTGTATGGCCTGATAGTCATCAAATCGGAAGCTACAACAACACCGGTCCCAGTTGGCACTAGTACCCATGTCCTGTCAAACGATTTTTTGGAAAGTCTATTGTTGGATGTATTATGCCCGTGATTGAATCGTCTTGATCTTGTTGTACCTGTAGGTTTGCTGAAAGCATCAACTTCTGGTTTTTCTGTTTCTTCGAAAAATCCATGAAGCGTTATTACAAAGCCATTTATCTGTGGGAAAGACATAACTTCCATGGAATATTCGTTTGGCGCATCCTGTAAATGATGTTTAGTTTTTGGTACAGATTTGAAGCTGTTGAGTATAGCCTCTGGCCCCATGGAGAGCCTCTGTTGTATAGACTTTTCACTCGAGACTTTGCTAATGTTGCGAGATAATGACAAGTAATAACCAAATGACGGATTCTGATCAGAGTTTGGCACAGATGATGGTGGCATGGAGGAATCGACCGAGATGGAAAATTGGGACTGGGGTGTGTATAGTGGTAACAGCGGTGTCCTGTCTGTATCCCAGCAGTTTAAGAAATTGGTAACAAAATCCGTGGAAGAAGAGCCTAAGTCATTGGTCTCAAAGAAAAACTGTTGCAGCTTGACAGGAAGTGAATATATGCCATTAAGTTTTTGTTCATCTCTCACTACCACGCTATCTAAAATCACAAGCTTCGGGAACAACCTAAGCATCTCGGACCGATAAAGCTTATCATTTGTTATTGGATTATTAGTCATCAAAAGTTCTCTTAAATCTTTGAACTTGTTCTTCCACACTTCCAAAGTTCTGAATCTAGCAATCTGGTTATTTGCCAAGCACAGGTTCTTCAAATGAGGAAAGGTCTGTGCCAAAGTCGTCACACCAGTGACGTCCTTCAAATTGTTATCTGACAGATTGACACTTTCCACCACCAATGACGGCTCTTTAGATGCCAGCTTCATAAGTGCTGGGAACATCTTTGATTGAGTGGAAATGGAAGAAAAAAGACCCTTTTGAACCAAATCGGGATCACCGTGTAGATTTCCTAGATCTAACATCTTGGTCTGCGCATTATACCTCCTGTACAAAAAGTTCTTGAGTAAAACAATGGTATTCGAAGTACCTCCATTAATATCGTCCAAAATTTCGAACTTCAAATTGTTCCCAGCGAACCTTATCCCATTCCATTTCATCAAAGCATCTGCGTCTGCCCTGGATTGCACAAAACCGGTCACCAAAGGACCTTCAACAGTGGCATCTGTGATGGAGATACGAGTGCTTCGACTCAGAAAGTTCATAAGATCCTGAACGGTAGCGTTTTGCCAGTTTTTTACTCCAACTTTCACGCGGTTCTGCTGCGACTGCTGCTGAGCCAAAACGTTGATACTGTTGACATTGTGATACCCACTCATCTCGCTGTTCTATCAGGTAGCAATGAAGCCAGGAACGACACAGAAAACTGTTCAGACACTTCCAAACTGATAGTCTTCGTAAGCATATCCCATGTACATACAACATTTTTTTTTCATCGCTATATTGAAAAATTCACCACATGAGACTCCATTCGCACAAAACCACAGTAAAAGGCAGCAACCATGTCCCTCGTGGACGTCTGATGGCCATCAACCAGTAAACAGAATCTGTAGAATCTATCAGTAGTCGAGTAGGACCGTTTAAACCGGTTCAATACCTCCAAATCTTCATATCTTGAACAGAATCACTCTGCACGAGGTGCATTTTTAAGCTGTCTTAACCACAGCGTGTAAGAATCACTAATAAAACTACACAGATCAACATTAAAGAGCTTGAAACCGTTGTTCAGGGTGGTGTTGTTGCTGGAACTGTAACTGCAAGATGCCACAGAGCTACGAGTACGATGAGTCCAGTGAAACATGGCCGTTTTTTGTCCTAACGTTGCTGTTTACGGTGCTGGTGCCACTGACGATATCGCAAGCGTACCGGTTGTTTAGCGGCCAGGCCGAGCTGAATGACGAGCAGCAGGAGGTTCAGAGTACCACGATGAAGATCAATGATGACCTAATGAGCGATGATGTGAGGGCTTTCCGGTTGGCGTACGAGAAAAGTAAGAGATCTAAGATATGGAGCAAGAGAAACATCTTTTTAGTTGCAGGATGGGCTTTGTTTGCCATTTTGGTGCAAAGAATTAGAAATAATGACTCTATCGAGGCCTCTGCCACTGCGGCCTTCGATCCTTATGCCCTTCTGGGTGTAACGCCAAGCGCTTCTGACAGAGATATCAAATCTGCTTACAGGAAGTTATCGCTGAAATTTCATCCTGATAAATTGGCTAAAAGCTTGTCAAGCGAGGAGAGGACTCAGATCGAGGAGATGTATGTTCAAATATCAAAAGCTTACGAAGCACTTACAGATGAGATTACCAAGGCCAACTACTTGACATACGGTCATCCTGATGGTCCTCAGACTGTGAGCCACGGCATTGCGATCCCAAGTTTTTTAGTGGATCGTGCAGCATCTCCGTTAGTCGTCCTTGCATATGTTTTACTATTGAGTATTGTGCTCCCATACCTCGTCAGCAAGTGGTGGTCCAGAACCAGATCGTATACTAAGAAAGGAATTCATGTCAAAACTGCCTCTCACTTTGCGGACAGATTAATTAACTACAAGCCTTCAGAGATTGTCACTGTGGATCTAATTGTTCATTGGATTTCGAAGGCGGAGGAGTTCAAGATTCTGTTCCCTGATTTGGCAGCAAAGGATTTCGAGGAATTGATTCGTGACCACATAAATCGCACAGAAATCTCTAGGATTAAGGACAACGCTGTTCGTTTTAGGGTGGTTAGCAAGTGTCACTCATTATTGCATGGCCTGTTAGATTTGTCTTGTGGTGTCAGAAATACCGAAATTGCCAATGTTACCTTAGAGGCTTTCAAATGTATTGTTCAAGCCGTTCCTCATACGCCATATCGCCAGATCATGCAACTGCCCAACGTTGATAGGCAGAAATTTTTACAGGGATCTGTGGATGAAATTTATACATTGGGAAAGCTCTTCACCTACGAGGACGACAAAATTGCCAAGATCCTTGGCATCGAAGATGAGGCGCAACTAAAACAAACTTTGACGGTTGCGTCAAGTATCCCACACTTGAAATTGATCAAGGCTGAATTTTTGGTTCCCGGAGAAAGTCAAGTGACTCCACAGTCTACACCGCATATTTCGATCAAACTGCTTGTTCGTTCACCTAAGCAAAAAATGATCCCATCAGAGCTTTTCCCAGAATCCATGTTGGAGGAACCTCAAGATTTTGAATTCCAGCAGAACCCTTTTAATATAATGGAATCCGAACCATTGATGCCTTTTTCATATGCTCCATTTTTCCCATCCAAAAGACGCAATGCCTTTTGCTGTTTGGTATCTTTGCAGAAGGACGGAAAGATACTACAGAGTCCCGTCATAGTTGAAAAGTTGTCGTTTCAAAATTTAACCAAAGACTTCGATAAAAGAGTAATCAAGGATCTGGATGCAGCTTTCAACCCTGACGATTGGAAAATTGGTACTATTAAAATTCCATTGGGTCAACCAGCTCCAGCGGAGGTCGGTGATGTTTTCTTTAGAGTCATTATCAAATCAACAGATTATTTCACCACCGACTTGGATTTCACCATCGCCATGCAAGTGCGTGAGCAACCAGTGCAGCAAGACAAGGAGAAAAGCGTCGACGACGTTGACCAAAGTGAATCAGACTATGAATCATCCGATAACTCTGATGCCGAAGACGACGACGAAGCAGAAGAGGACAGCGAAGATGACTACACAGATATCGACACTGATACTGAAGTAGAAGAAGATGGTGCCATTGAAACCGATTGATCTCGCGGCTTTCGCATGTAACAAATACTCGCCCATGCATTGATAAAAATCTATATAACGTTTAATGCCAGCTCTCAAATATGCTTCTTCAAAACAAAACAATCTGGTGATCCTGTGGTATCCTTGTAGTAGTTCTTGAGCACATCACCTTCTTTGGCAAAACCATGTTTTATGTACCACTCGATCGCCGATTCGTTATCGCATGCTACATGGACAAATATATCGTGTTGGAAATGTCTCTTGCCTTCTGATTCCACGTATTTCAGCAGTTTTTTACCGATTCCCTTGTTTCTGTAATGCTCCAACACAACCAAGAGCTCAATATATACGCCTTGAGGCAATATATCGCCCTTCTTGTTGGTCAACAACTTGGCCTTCACTCCACCAACTGCAACTTCACTGTAATAGCCCAACTGAGCAAAGAAAGTGTCCTTTGAGCTATTCTTTCCCTTGGGGAAAAGCTCTTGGAAGAAGCTCTCTGGATAGTGTACTGGTAAAACTGAGTTCGTCAGCTTCATCAAGGTACCCAAGTTATTCTCGTAGACATTGTCGAGGGTGGTCAAATCACGAGGCATTGTTCAGATTTCTAGCGAACTCCTGGCCTTCTCAAAGCTACAAGTAGGTGCTTTGTCTAGACAGTATTTTTGCAAAGTATTGAGAAGAAAGCCTTCGAGGTTTGAATCTTACAGATCAACTTTGCAAACGAGGCAATCTACAAAGTGAATTGATGGTGTCAATTCATGTAAGATATGGCCATAAATTGAGAGGTCATATCATGCTTTGTAGAACTGCTCGTTACTATGCCACTGCCCAACAGAAACGCATTGATTGGGATATAGTGTTTAGCCCTAATTCATCAAGGAGAAAGGCCCTCAATCAGTTCAAGAAGAACTTGGTACGTTTAGCAGAGTCGGGATTGAGTCTTTCGAAAGGTTCACAGGAGTTTAAGGTCCTGGAGTATCTGTCTGATCAAGGCAAACTATCGACAAGAAAGTTATGCGAGAAGATTATGCAACACCGTATCAATGAGCATGAAGTTTGGGAGGCTATATTGATGGCTAAATGTCGAAGTCCTTCAAATATAAGTATTCCAAGAAGTTTAGCAAACTCCAAAGCTGGGAATACCATGCGGCAACCTATATTGAAGATTAAGCCCCAGGCCAGAGATCGATTGGAAGATGTAATAGACAAAGTAGAGAAGTCACAATGGAATGGGTCATTGCCCAAAGAGCATCTTGATGTTTTCGAAAGTGCGAAACATCAAAGCACTAAAGTCTCGGGATCGAAGCACACTGCAAAGGATATTGATGTTGAGTCTCTTGGTAACTACCTTCAGAAGGCTGAGCAGCTAGGAGAGCGAAGAAGAAAGTATTCATGGGAGGACCAGAAGCACTTCAGTTGGGATCAAACTGCTGATGATTATTTTAAGCTTTCTCCAGGCAAACTGGTGTTTCAAAATTCAATTTACAGGCGTTACAAGGTCAATCGATTGGAAAGCTTGAAGAATGCAGTTTTGAAAATCGTTTCTCGTAGTGAAAGTGGATCAAATGTTGATCGGAAACAACCTGCAGAGCTTCTGATTCACAACCTGGTCAGCCAGAAACAAAGAATAATCCCACTTACTAATGACAGTAGCCCGTTCAATATAAATTACAAAGACCTATTTGGAATTATCAACAGCTCTAAAAATGCTCCAGAGGAAACTCTCAGTGTCATTACACAATTCGAGAACAAGGGATGGAAACTTGCTGGTGACCTGTACGACAACTCCGAAACCATTGTATTCCAGAGAAGAGTAGACCCCAGCTCTCAAACAGAGAGCAACACATTGGGTAAGAAGCCTTGGCTCTGGATAACGATTTTATCCATTTCTCTCTATGGGTTATACAGAACCCGTGGCAGATCGCCAGACAGCCACCAGTCGCTGAACAAAAGCAGTGGACAAGATGGCAAAAAAATACTGAAAGACTGACGCACTATTGCATTTCCACGTCCGCAGTATTAACTGCTGGTTGGCTGTTACCACCGACAACTTGATCACCCTGAGAGTTTATTCTAACTAGTTTAAGTGTGCTCATCAGACCAAAGGAGTTGTTCCAGTTTCTTAAGAAGGTGACATTCTTCTCGTCTGTCAGATCCGGGCATAAAAATCCTCTCTCAAATTCCTGTATCTCTGAGTCTCTCTTTTGTTGCAAAATTAACTGCCTATTAGAAGGTGGCCTGTTCTGCCTTCTCTTCTTCTTTAAATCCTCTAACTCTGAGTCATCTCTGGAGATAAATTGTTGAATAAACACTGCAACTTCTTTGTGATCAAAGGTTGCTCTGTCCTTGAATGACTCCGTGTTGATCACATCTTGTATAAATTTGACCCTAGCCAGCTCATTTGATCTGCGCTCGTTATGTGCTTTCTTTTTAGCAGCTATTTTACCTTCACGTAAAGTCCCTCTTGCTAGTTGCTGGAATTTACGGCCTCTTGGATGAACCGTTGGCTTTTTACCACCAGACTTGAGATTCTTTTGAATCTTCGATAGAGACTTGGAAAGAGGCATTGTTATTTCTAAGAATACTTGAGCAACCTCAGCAAAGGTTTAACGATGCCTATCGACCTTCAAATGGATAGTTTATCTTGGGATGAGATGAGATGAGATGAGCTTGAATAAAAAATTTGATGTCGCGCGACAGCATCTGTCACCTTGACGGC
The DNA here is from genome assembly GCA_030580195.1 of Torulaspora gathmanii. Classification (NCBI taxonomy): domain Eukaryota; kingdom Fungi; phylum Ascomycota; class Saccharomycetes; order Saccharomycetales; family Saccharomycetaceae; genus Torulaspora; species Torulaspora gathmanii. Next base: position 704,063 of record JAKTSM010000002.1, on the reverse strand, counting down.
GTCACAAATTAATCATAAAATAACAAAAAATCTAAGCCGTCACTAGCAATGTCCAGATACCGAACTCAACAATGCGATCTCAATCCACTTATTTATCTCTTACGTAGACTAGAGCGTTGCTCGCCAGACCGTCAACTTTTCTTACCAGCACGACGCCAGCTGATGTAGTTTATTGTAAGCAGATTACCTGTTGCTGCTGCAAAAAGCCAAATCTGAGTTGATAAGCAACTTATCAGACCATGCCCAGTCAGTCACCAGTAATTAATGGATCTTAAGGCCTTTACGGAAAGAATGTGTTTCTTGGAGTTGACGTACCCTTTGGCCTTGATTCGCTCGAAGTATACTGGACAATCATACGAATTGCAGCAGACAGCGATAGAGTCACCAAATTCACTGGCATCGCGAGTATAACGATAACAACATGTTCGACAAACAGTGGCAACTGCTTTGAGCCTCGCGTCATCAGAAGCTGTACGAAGAGTTAATTGAGCAGCTGTAGTATCGCGTTGATTGCAACAGGTAGCGCAAAGAAGACTATCTCTTTGTTCAGCAACTCCGCGGCAGTTCACGCATTGAACTGATGTAAGGCCAACGTCGATGTTCTTTCCGTCCATACTGACTCTCGCGTTCTTGAGCTTTGGCAACTCGAAAGCCCACTCTGAGACGTTTATACCTAAAATATTGAGCAGCCTTTCCAGAGGTGGGACCAATGTTTTATTTATGTAATAATCAGAATCGAGCTCCGAACTTCCATCGGCTACGAACTCTTCTGGAGAGACGCACCGTTCTCGCAGTAATTGACCAGCGGGTCCCTTTATGACTACATAAGGGACTCTTTCCTTGTACTGCGGCCTAGCTCTGTGGTCATTCTGCATCATACGAGTTGCAACAACTGCACCGGGTGGTGCTGTCTGTTCGCTTTTATAAGCGCCTAATCGGACCACCTTGGAGAAACAAAAATCTTGGACTGATACGGTGCCCAACTGAATCTTGAGGAACTCTCCTTGGATATACTCTTTGACCTTTGATAAGTCCCTTGTGTCGAAAAGTGTTCGGATCGCTTTTTCAACTATCTTCTGTTGAGCTCGATGACCATCTCTCCTAACAGTTTCGATACCCTTGGCGTCAAAAACTGGGTCCCGCTGTGTGATCTTCTCGTACATGTACCCGACATACCTTTTCTTACTGAGAAGTAGGCTTGGATGGTAGACCTTTTCAAATTTCAAAACGATAGGTGAAGGATTACTCTTCGTTACTTCTTCAGCTATGGCGTTTCCTATTGTGAATGCTTCTTCTTTGGATTTTCCTGGCAAGTAGACAAACAGACTATCAGTGTCACCATAGACTACCTTCGCACCCCAATCAGCCTTATCTTCAATCAAAGCAATTGCCTTTTCAAGCGTCTCTCTACCAGTTTGCACGATACTGTCTGCCAAATCGGAGCAGGGCATCCGACCGCTGAATGAAGCTGAGGTGTAGCCGTACGTCACATTCGCTATCAATTTCAGTGCTAGCTGCCTACTATTAAGCAGTCGGCTCAACATGGGGTTACTCCGTCCAATATCAGTCATGGTCTTTTTGACAATGAACCTGGTATCGAGTATATCTTCTAACATTTTGGATAGAGTTGACTTACGGATGCTGGGTTTGACGTATGCTATCCCATTTGGTGATATGTTTATGTGATCAGCTAGTAGAGTCAATAGACCTGGTGGAATAGTAATCTCCGTAGCTCCAATCACGTTTAGGTCAGAATTCAATTCTCGAACTCTACCTAAAATGGTTGAATAACAGTAATTGTATGCTATCATTATCGAGGGATACAGAGACTGAAAATCCAGCACCACTAAAGGACTCTTATAGAACGCAGACTCCGGTTCCATTACCAAAGGCACACATTCCAAAGCGTTCTGTTGCTTAACGCGATTTTTGCTTGGTGCAACCATAACAAAACTCTCTGCTTTGCATAGTCGGGAAAGAATCGATTCTATCTTGTACTGGGAACCTCTGTAAAAGACGGAATAAAAATCAATCCCAGTTAAACGAGACAATTCCGTCATTCGAGGAATATACTCCTGCTTTTGAAGTAACCGCACATTTAGTTGAAGCCGGTCTAACCAATAGTTCAAAACGGCCTTGAGACTAGCCACTTTATGACTCTCTTGCCACATCGCCGAAAGAGATTGAGATGAGAAATGTGGCAGCCGCTCTTGGAAGACCACATAACTAACGTTCTCAATTGTATACTTAGTAAGAGCCAAATCATCCTTGATTGCCCTCCAGATGTTGACCATGTGTCTCCCAGAAACGGTGATTGCGGAGGCATGCGAATAACCCCACTGATCCCTTGTTGTTGTCTTGGCATTGGTGTTCACTCTGGAAATTTCATCTGCAAAATTGAAGTGATGTGCTGCTCTACTTCGTTCAATGATGTAGCCCCAGGATGCCGAATGAAGTTCGAAACCCGACAAGATATCAGGGTCAAATATAAGAACAATGTCTATTAGAGCGTCTAGTAAATCAAACTCTTCTTCATAGAAAGCAACGGGTATATCTCCTGCAGCTTCTTGTACACGTTGCTCGTAATAGACATCGCTCTCATAGTCTTTAAGGACCATGATTCCCATGGGCGAGACTCTAAGATCGAAAGGATAAGATTCCTTCTCCAAGCGCCAGAAAACAATCGTAACCCTGTCATTTTTCGGATCAGGTAGCATTGATCCCTCTGTCTGAACATGAATTTCAACACTGAAGTGCGTCAAGGACGTGTGTATAGCTGAGCAAGCATTTTTTTTCTGTTGATCAGTGTTTCCTTTGAACAGCGTTTCTGATTTGGAAGTCGGATTTTCCAGTTGCGATTTAAACTGCCTCCTTTTCTGATTAAACAATTCTTTGGCGATTTTGTCATACTGGGGCGGCTTTTTGATGTATTTCCAGGAATTGAATACCCTTGCTTTCCTCTCAATGCCTTCTGATAAGTGCTCGTTTTGAAACGGGACCGGGAACCGACAGCTCAGGTTGGGCGACGTTATCTCGAATCTTTTACCTGCATAGACATAAGGCTTCTGTCGGAGATCTAGAGGATTCCCAAAAAAAGGATCACTGGAATCAATCTTAGGAAACCCTTTCAGTTCAAGGTCGTCTAGAATCGTGCGGTAGTCCAAAGAAAACTTTTTGTATGAAAAAGAACCTTCCGCAAGTTTGATCCCAGTTCTTCTGACTTTGAGCTTCTTCGACTCCTTCGGATCTGGAATAACATGTAAAGATCTGCTGCGTTTGGGACGCTTTTTGGCCATGTTCTGAGTTAGGATGGCGTCTCTTAGGCCCATAGAACTCTCCAAAGAGTGTCCATGTGGGTTACCATGATCAGGTTTATCACTAGGCTTCTCTTCACCCTTGAGTATTTGATAATCCTGAGGACTTGAAAGTTCATTAAATTCTTCATCGCTAACATCAGCGGCAGCATACGTACGATCCAATGTGTCGATGATCTGGGAGTTGTCTTTTTGTAAGTCTAAAGGAGCAGAAAAGTCTGGGCGTTTCGGCCAGAGCTCAGAAACAGAATCTCTCACGACCTTGATGTCACTTCTACTTGTCGCTTGTTTCGAACCTGCAACAAATGTCTCAAAGTTCAGCTCATGGTTGCCTAATTCAGAGTCTAGTCTCTTCCTGGCCTTCTCGAAGATCTCCTCAAAGGTCTTAGAAGACTGCCATTGCACCTTTTCACCACTTACACGTTGGACACTCGCGATTGGAATATACGGTTCCAGAGAAGACATGCGTCTCTGCAGTGCTATATCACGAATTATCTTATTTGTTGAAGACACATAAGGCTTGGCCAGCAAATTTGAAGATTCACCTCTCATCTCGCAGAAATCGTGATGCAAGTCTCTAAAGTGTATCTCATCGATGTTGCGGATAAACTGCGGCAATAAATCGACCTCAAGCAAGCCGTTCCCCATTCTGGGGAACTCCCGCTCAGGTAGAACATTCGATCCTTTGTCGCAAAACTGTTGCAGTATTTTTCCCAGACTCTCATCATATAAGATCTTGTCCAAGTCTAGTGCTGTATTAAGAACGGGTTTTCGAAAGTAGCACTGGTCAAAATCCACCCAAGTGCATCCAAAGAGACTAAAATCAGCCGAGAATTGCAACAAATAAGGCAGTTGAGACTCAAATGTCTCCACTCGCTTGTCAAACATCTTGCCGTTTCTGATTAGATCGGACAATCTATTCATAAAACCTGCGTCAAGCAAGGATATCTTATAGAAAAGCGAATAGCCAACGTGAAAGCCATAGAATGGGACGCCCTTGACGACAGAAACATTGGCAATATATTTGAGATCGCTGATACTTTGCTTTACTTGCTTGACGTCTTTCTTCTTGATCATCGACAGCTGGGATTTAATTTCTAACACGTTGTGCAGCTGAGCACATTTCTGATGAATGATTGCAATGCTGTCATTATTTTCTCCATCATACGGTATGAATATGTAGGGGAAGACTCCATGGATGTGACAGAGGGCTTGATGACCAGTAGGTAAAAAACCGTAGATTCTAATGACAGGTACTCTGGAGAACCGATTCATCGGTAAACTTGTTCCATGATGTGTATCCAACGAGCTAGGTTTTGTGAGGTAAAAATCATAATCATTTAACTGAACATGCATCCATTCTGGGTTGATAGCAGAGTGCAACTCTGAAGTGACAGTCTCATCCTCCGACATTTCTCGGCATGCTTACTGTTATATTGTACTGGGATATGAGCACCAATGCTAGCCTAGTCCTTCTACCAGATCTGAGTGACACTCAAACTGACGGGTTGCCCAACGTTATGTTGTGTTAGCGATGTCTCTCAGTTCATGCCATCGCGCAATGTAAATCCACTTACTAACCTTGAAGAACGGTATAGCGATAAAAGGACAAGAACTTGCATGGCACACGTTAAGAGCCCAGATGAATAATGAGAATAGCATTGTATATGTCAGGGTTAATGGAAATCGCCCCCCAGGATTTGTAGATCCAGCCCCTTTTGACTGGAATGCAGAGAAGGAAAGACAACTTTGGGCAATTATATCTAAGCTTGACGATTATCAGGACCAGATCGATTGGAAAGAGCTGGCACAGGCTTTGGGAGCTCCCGATTACTTTCTCAAAAGGCGCAGCTACAAGCTGTTTGCGCTGCATTTGAAGTTATTGGAGCAACAGATCGAGAGAAAGATGATGACAACCAGCGATAATGATGGCAGCAGGCAAACCAGTGTGAGACAATTTGAGCCAACAGCTGGTGTGCATACTTTAACTGGGAGTAATATCGCTGAACAGGAGTCTCTAGACGATAAAGTGATTGATGACACAAAGGATACGACTTTGAAGACTCTACAACATTTACATACTTCAAGAATCCTAAGCACTTCCAAGAATCCGCTAGGCGGTGAAAAGAACGTCCACAAGGGCGGAGCCCACTCGAACGTCTCTGATAGTGAGACTTCATCCAATTTGAGCGTGAGTAAATCCGCACTTGAAGAGGCTTTAATGGACCATTTGCAGCTCTGATACACACCTGCTGCATAGACAATCAAAGAACCAATTCTGCTTCAAAAGCTCACGACGCTTGATCACCGGTTGCTCCAGAAGACCTGAGTAGTCGATGCAGAGAGGTTCATCCTGCGGCACGTCTTTGTTGAGGGTGAAAAGCATTGTCCTGCCTACACGGGATTTGGTGATGTTTGGACTACAGGAATGGTTGAAATATGATGCTGTCGGGAACACCGAGTATCCGAGAAATTCTCTGTTTTCCGGCACCTCTTGCTCCTCCCATATACCGAAAGCATTTCCATATTCTGATCCCATTATGTGTCTGAATAAGTCTGTTGACAAGTCTTTGCGGAATGGCTCCGGTAGCAACAGATATAAGGTTTTGAAAACCAGAATCTGGAAATTCAGAAGAACAGGAAACCTGGTGATTTTACTCAGTTCGTTCGATTGAAGGGTTTGGAAAGTTGTCATGGTCTTCGATTGTGGGTCGAGATATTTGAGTCTGAATAAAGTTCTCGCGACAAACCTAGCACAGCTGTATTCCTCTTCTTCGATGTACGGTAGTTGGCCGAGTCTTTTCGTGGGCTTCATCTTGTCGATTCTCGGTAGCCAAGAGTCATTGATCTTCCCCCAGGCCGACTCAATAATCTCATGCGACATATTCTGCTGAGTTGCCTCTTCTTTCTGACCGGTTGCCCTCTTCTGCATTACATTCAATGTATGAAGTAAGGCTTCATAGCACTCTATGAGCTCAATCACAGAAGGTCGGGCTATATATTCCTGCTTGCAAATGTCTGAGCAGAACCACAATCCAGCACCAAGAAAAGATTTGCTGCTGATTTTGTATTCCGGGTCGACGAGATGAACTATATCTGCGAATTTCAGTCTCACTTTCATGTTTGTTCCGTTCTGGTACAAGAAACAGTTATGACAAACTTCTTTCCGAAATTCATGTGCAATAGATACCCCTACGCTGTCATTAACTTCCAGCACAACAGTCCCCTTCTTCATAGGCCCGGCGCTGAAGCATCCTCTACCACCTAACGCCGTTTGTTTAACCTCAAATAGTGGCGAAATTTCACCCACTTCACAAACACTTCCCATTAATTCGATGGCCCATACCAAAAGACAAGAGAAGACAACTCATGAAACGATATAACTACCTGCCTTTCATCTTAAACATATTAGACCACGTTAGGCATCGATTTTTTCATAGTTGGGATCTGCGAAAAAAGAAAAAGCCTCATGTAAATCAAGTAAATCAAGTACTTGGCAAAATATTCAACGATTCAAACTCGCAACATCAACAATTATTCAGAGCCATTGGTCATCCAGGAGCAAATGCAGGGCTCTCCATGTCAATTCGGGGAATTTACATGGTGAATCGAGAGGTTTCTTCTGCATGCGCTATACAGATCTATGATGCCAGAAACTTTTTGAAAAAGCTAACCAAGAAACTGCTAACTATTCAGCATTTCATCGAGCTGCCGCTTCTGGGCGCTTCATGCCGCCTCTATGTGAAAGTGACCTTTGACGCTGCTTTCTTTGAGTGTGCGATCTGCAAAAATCCTAACTCCAGGGTACTAGCTCTGAACTCTTAGAATCACCTTCGAAGTCTCCAACTAGCCTTAATCAAGGGCATCTTGGAACAACTTGTATCTTTCTTTGTTTAGCGTTCTTAGTGCGTTCCTCGCCTGATACTGAAGTCAGTCATTTCTTTCAGAACAAAGAGGTTGCATTGCAAGCCACATCGACTCACTTAAATCCAGCCAAATATAAAGTGACCCACCATGTCCCTATACAAGCTCATCTCACCCAAAGCATTCGTTGAACTACTGCAAAAAGAGACTTCACGCAGAGTAGTTCCTGTTGATTCAACCTGGTACCTTCCTGCCTGGAAAAGAGATGGAAAGAAAGAATTTCTGGATGTAGAACGTATCCCAAATGCTGTCTTCTTTGATATCGATGGAGTAAAGGACTTGGAGTCCCCTTATCCCCACATGGCCCCAGATTTGACAACTTTTAACAAGGCTATGAGCCAGCTGGGGATCAATAGGGACGATATTTTGGTTGTCTACGATACAATTGGTAATTTCAGTGCTCCAAGGTGTGCGTGGACTTTGTCAATGTTTGGCCATGAACCGGTTTACCTGTTGAATAACTTTCCACTCTACAAGAAAGCAGGATATACCATCGAAACATCCCAAAAGACTTCATTTTCACCATACAAACCTACTGAGTACAAGTCGGACGTCAATTTGTGCCCAGAGAGCACCGTGGATTACAGTGAAATATTGGATCTTGTCAAGAGAAATGAGTTATCCAAGACATACAACGTTTTCGATGCCAGATCGTTGGCCAGATTTGAAGGAAAAGCCCCCGAGCCAAGGCCTGGTCTACCCTCTGGCCACATCCCCGGTGCCCAACCTCTTCCATACACCGATGTCTTGGATCCAGAGACCAAAGCGTATCCTGCAAGCACCGAAGAGATGCAATTGAAACTCAATGCTGCTTTCGAGACTCTAAAGAACACTTACGACCCAGCAAAGCCCACGATCGCCATGTGTGGAACCGGTGTGTCCGGCTGCATCATCATGAGAGCGCTTGAACTCTCGGGTATAAAGAACATTAAGCTTTACGACGGCTCTTGGACTGAATGGGCACTCAGATCCACCGATCCGAAATGGTTGGCAAAGGGCAGAGACTAGGAACCAAGTCCACTTGGAGTTGCAGACTGGCATTCTAATGATCAAGAGAGACCGTTAAATATGACAGTTGATTAGTTAGTATATATGAAGACCTTGGAAGGTTAAGCATAGTAAGCTCAATTGGTTTAGAACCTGAAGGCAGCCTGTGGTTTGTGTGGCATGGAGAGTTTACCTGGTATCAATGATCAGAGTCAGCCATTGACAGGTCCCGGTGGAGACGATGAATTTCACAAATTATCAATTGCTCAGAGTTCTGAATGGAATGTAGAGGTCTCTTCAGATACAAGATTAACGGTTAGAATCATCTCTGGTATTGCTGAAATCTTTGGTACTGAGTTGGCCGTTGACAAGGAATACAACTTCAGAAACTACAAATTTGGTCTGTACGCGATCGAAGATGTCGAACTGGAATGGAGATGCCAGGAATTGAGCAGCGAGAAACTAAATATATCGGTGAATTCTACTGCAAAGTTTGTTTATAATCTGCATTTTGCCTTAGAGAAGATGAGAAGCTCAAGTTTTGATGGGCCTAGGGTGCTTGTCGTTGGAGAGACAGGTTGCGGTAGAACGACACTTTGTAGAACGCTATGTTCTTATGGAATAAAATTTAAATCCTATCAACCAATGTACGTGAACCTTGATCCACAGCAAGGGATCTTCTCCCCACCAGGCTGCGTTACAGCCACACCCATATCAGACATCCTGGATGTTCAGAGCAACACATGGGGTCAAAGTATGACCAGTGGTGCAACACCATTGCACAGTAAGCAACCTCTAGTGAAGAATTTTGGGCTAGAAAGGATAGCAGAGAATAAACAACTGTACCTGGATTGCGTTGAACAACTAAGTGTTGGCGTCAATGACAGACTAATGAATGATTCTCTTGTGCGCAGATCGGGATTGATGATAGATATACCAGCGGTTTCCGAACTTGACAACAACTTTAATGATTTGGAGCTTTATGTGAAACAGTTCAAGGTCAACGTTGTTGTACTATTGGGGATAACGGAGAGTCAAACCGTTGACGATATTGCCAAAAGATTGGGTCCCATGGTTGGCAATCACATTGTGAGTCTTCCAAAAATCTCTGGGTGTGTGAATCCTGAAGATGCTTACAAAAGATCCTTACAAAGAAGTGCCATACGAGAGTACTTTTATGGAACACCAGAGACGGTTTTAAGTCCTTACGCTGTTGGGGTGAGCTTCGAAGATATAACCGTTTATAGACCTAAGAATATTTTCGAAGATACTCAAGACAGTCAAGATCCTTCGCAGCAACTTCTACCTGTGGAGATTAATCCCAGCAATCTGCAGCACGCTTTAGTTGCCATTTCCTATGCTGGTAGGAAAGCTGAACCACAGATAATACAAAAAGCACCCATCCTCGGGTTTGGGCTTATTACTGAAGTCAATGAAAAGAGGAACAAGCTGAGAATCTTACTTCCTGTACCGGGTGCGCTTCCAAACAAACCTATGATTTTGACATCGTATCGTTACTTGGAGTGATCAATTAGTTCGTCATTAAAGCATTATATCGGAGTTCACAATGAAACGATCAGCTGAATAGCCTGTGTCAATTGCAAATAGCTGAAGAAATGCGTGGTAGATTAACCTCAGGAACAGCTGCTTTATATACAATACTTATTCTCAGTATTAGTTGCTCATAGAGAACATAGTCCAGTATGCAAAGGAATCATTAATCCTCAGTCCAAGTTTTGCGTAGTGTCGGTTAGCCATATCTTGAAATCTCGTGTACTTTCTTAGTGATGACTATCAACACAACCGCTCACAAAAAGCAGGACTGAATGAGTGAGTCCCTAGAAGATTATGAATGTGCAATCTAATTTGAAGATCACTACTTCGCTAGCGCCATATGATGTGTCTATCCTTGTATTGATATATCTTTACTGCTTCAAAGGTGCTCGAGTATCAGCGAAGGTATTCACCACCCTAATCACTCCTACTATCCCATCACGAGAGATAATTCCAATTTTGGAGAAAGATATACATACCTTTCACGTTCAGAAACCTCTACTACCTCTTTTACAGCCATTGGTCTCCAGCCTGATCGAACTCAATGAGACACAACTCGCTATTGAGTTGGTCTCGTTCCTCAAATCCATAAAGAGCTTAGACGTTGTCACTCAATTGCTTAACACTCTCGAATCCAACTGCCTGGTTAAAGAATATAGATCGCAGGAACTGAAGCTGGGGGATCGCAAGGTCAAAAGAATAACAAGAACCAGCTTTCTTGGTTTGTACGTTGGAAAGTGTGTGACAAAGTACCAGATCAGCGAGTTTGAGGAAAGAAGATCCCTTTGGGAAAGTCTCGAGAGATATTTTGAAGTCTTCAAAAGCACTTCTACGTGGAGCAGTATAGCGGGACGAGTAAAAGAGGTTTCCTTTGAGTTTGTTACAGGATCTGACCAGTATGAAAACGATGATGGGATGATATCATTCTTCAGAGGATTTTGTCAAAGTTTGAAGACACCAGATTCTGATGTGGTCATGATTGGATATACGCATTTACAGTCTCTGTTGAATTGGGCGATTGCAGATATGTCGCAAAACAGATCTCAGTTGGACCCAGGTATGAATAATGTATTGAATTTACTCTCATTGAATGAGATAACACACTTCCCAGCGATTCATGTTATTAGATACTTGGAAGCCATGAGAAACAACTGTTACCAGGAAGCTTTGGACGCTCTACACAATTATTTCGATTACATGCTGACCCGCAGTGGTGACAAGTGTTTTCACGTTTCTTTACTATGTCTGGCTACCTTCCATGCTCAGTCGCATGATTGCCCTGCAGCCGTCAAGGCATTTGAGGAAGCTACCAAGGTGGCTCGCGAGAATAAAGATGGTGAAACATTGAATCTCATAATGATATGGGTGGTCGATTTCATCGAAAAAAATCCCGAGTACTCTGGCCACTTTCAGGTTACAGTGGATCAGATTGTCAGATACTTAAAATCTTGCAGTGATGACGAGAGCTCGTTGGTTTTCGAGTATGCATACAAATTCGAATCTCTTCTGCTAATGATGAATAACAGCAGCCCAGTTGAAGTATTGGAGTCTGCCTATAAGTACCTGGTAATTGTGCTCCAAAGACTTGAAGTCGGGTCCAATTTAGGTACTGCCTTAGGGCATTGGGCTAGAGTGTGGGAGAATCTAGGCTATCACTGTCTCAGTGATGTTTACAAAGCTTTCGCTCGATCCGAAGATCTGTCCATTAAATGCGAAATTGAAGCGTGTCTCAAAGCTCACAACAATAACGACTTTGGAAGAATGTTTCAAACACTTTTGAAGTCCACTTCTCCAAATTTGGTATATGAGCATCGCAAGCAGATGAACTTGCTCGAAATCAGGTACCTCATCAGTCTCGAAGATTATCCAGAGGCTATGAAGAAAGTTTACAAAAATATCGAAGATTCGCGGGTAGATGTTGTCGATTTTAGATGGCTAGTCTCCTTCGAACTCGAGAAATGCCGCATAATGCTAGCATGCGGTGTTGCAGCACGCTGCCTGCCGCTTCTAGTTGACCTCTTGAACGGATCACTTTACTCCGAGAATCCATTCCGTTTCTCAGAGTGCCTTATTTTGCTTTGCGAGATCCTTCTCAACATGGGAAAAAGCATGGAATGCATGTCACTACTTCGATCGAACTTATCGGTGGTTTTAAAGTTTCCTGAGTTTGAAAGTAGAGTTATTAGCATTCTTCATGGTACTTAAGGCAGCCAAACCTATGTCGATAGCGTATCTTAACATTTTGCATCATAATCCAAAGAAAAAGTTTTCCGGGAGATATTCGTGAATCGCAGATTTGCTTCCAGCGTTCCCACTTCAGCTAGTGGTATCATAGATGGTCTTCCATGGGCGCATTGAAACGGGAGCCAACATTCAGCGAGCTTCTTTATCAAAAATGTGCACTCCGACTTTGACAAGCTATCTCCAAACATTATTGCTGATCTACAAGCTTTGCTGTTGAAAATCTCACGGAAAACTTCAGGAATGCAGCCGAAAACCCTCGACAACTCGCTTTGTTTGCTCCACTCTCCATCCCCGTATCTTCTTAAGGAACTAATTGACAATTTCTTCAATGATTTCATATCATGAACCATCTGTTGTAGTATCGCTTTCAGGTACTCTCTGTCGCCGTTGTACTTTTGCTTCAAAACAGCCGGAAGTGAAAGTATGGTCAGAATGGGGCCCTGATTTCTAGCACTGAGACGATATGAAATTCCCCATGCCAAAAACTCCTCTTTGAAGTGTTCAAAAAGTACTACATCTGCTGCAGGAATCTCCAGAGTACAGTCACCAATCATTTGAGGTTGGATAGTCCCAGCCAAAACATCATCGATAAACCCTCCAAGATACGTTTCGAGTTTTATTCTCTCATCACAGGCATGCTGATCTGCAATGACCAGGATGGGTCGACTACTCTCTCTGGAGGGCCAAAGCTTAAGCAGGACGAATTTCTTACCGAACTGATTGACAACCTCGGCATTTAGTAGATGCGATCGGCGAATGCTAAAGTCGTAATTACTTTTGAAATGGTATTGGTCATCACTTCTGTCTGACGCTCGAAGCTCAATTGAAGGGTATGATTGAGCAAAGCAAACTGTAGGTGGCTTCTGAAGTTCTCCAACATCAATCTGTTTCGGCAGGTTATTCAACTTTTGCTTCTTCAGTCCTTCAACAGACAGTCGGCCCTTGCCTAATCTCCCATTAATCTCACGGCCATCGATTTTTGCCATTCGTATTCTTGAATTCAGAACAGCATCGAGCCTTTGAGAGCTAATACTCGGTATCGTACTGATTAAATTGTAATCTGGCTCATCGGTGTTCGAGCTGAAAAACCCTTGGTGTGATAGGAAAGACCTGACAATTTTCAGAATGAGGGGATGAAGCACTTCAGAATGTTTAGCCAAGAGCAGTTTCTCACTCCGATCCTGTAGCACGTCATCAATGCTTTGGGGGGATCTTATGTCGAGAACGATGACGGCATGATTGGCGTACGGTTTCCCAACAAATTTCACATCCGTTTTGTTCGACACACTGTTTGCAAAAATTGTTGTTTGAAATAGATTATCAATAGTCCTGAGTAATGATGCATTATGGTATTTTCTACCGTTGATGTAAATTAACTGGAAATCTTTCACTCTGACCGCATTTCTCGATATTATTCCATTTAATTTAACCTCTTTGAAAACGACCGATACTCTTCGTAACGAATCTTGTGGTACTATTGATCCAAATGTATTCAAAAATGCCAAAGAGAGCTTTTGATGAGCGGTGAGTTGACTGGATATATTGGAGGAGGAAAAAAGTGTACCTGTAAGTCCAGATTCATTAACGTAGGAAACATTGACTTGAAGCTCGGGATGTATCACCAGTAGTTGAAACAGATTCTCTTTCAAAGCCATAAAAGTCTTGTATGCTGGTTCATTTTCTATGATCTTTCTTCTAACAGGTGTGTTATACAGTAAGTCTTCAACAATTATTCTTGTTCCATGTTCGTGTGAAGCAAACGGTACCAATGTTAGGATGGAGTCGCTCCCCACTACCTTTTCGTTGAATGTTCGGGAAGAGTGAGGTAGAGTTCTTATCCTGCCTGAGCTGTAATCCTCTACTTTCGAAGCAATCTTCATATGACAAACGCTAGCGAGGCAAAAGACTGCTTCTCCTCGAAATCCATACGTTTTCAATGCTTTCAAGTCTCCTAGTCCTTCGATTTTTGAAGTAACATTATGCAGGCCCAACTGATCCAAATCAGCCGGTACCATCCCGCTACCATCATCGCAAACCATAAAACTAGCTTTTGAGATGTCTATTACCACATCAACCTTGGTTGCTGCTGCATCTATGGAATTTTGTACCAGCTCAGTAACCGCTGAGGCGATGGAAACTGTTGACACCTGCGACCTCAGTAACTTCAACACTTTCTGATCCAACCTATGAATACTTGACATCTGTAGCAGCCTTTGCAAAGACCTTGTCTTGGTCTCTATAGCACGATTTCTCCTCCTGTCTGTACAGAGATGTTGTAATGTCAATGAACAGTCCGAGAGTCCCACTAAGACCATCTTTAAAAGATCATGCCTTAAGTATGGTAAACAGAAAAGCTCTTACTAGCTTACCATTTACATAGTATATTGTTACAGTAGGAAACATACAGATGCTTTTGACCTAAATATTCATCGCAATTTCTATACAATCAGGCTGCCAGGACAAAAGAACGATCATGATGCGTCACTTAAGCGTTTTGAGTGCTGTTGGTCCACTGGTGAGTGGAAGTACCGACAGTAACGGTCACATACTGAGTCACTGGCTCCGGGGTCACAGTAACATACTTGGTGACCGGTTCTGGAGTCACGGTGACAGTACCGACGCTGACGTATTCAGTTACAGGGACACAAGCTTCAGAGCTGTTCCTGTTGTTGACAGCGGTGGCGGCATCGGAAGTGATGGTCTGAGTGACTTCTAGAGTCGAAGTGAAAGTAGAGGTGAAAGTCGAAGTGTACGAGTCACCAGTGGTCTCAACAGTGGTTGGGATATCAGTCACAACAGCTTCCACACTAGAGGTGGTGAGTGGAGTGTACCAATGAGTAGAGTACAAGGTGGAAGTGATGTAGAATGTGGTAGTCTCATCCTCGTAGGTCAAAGTGGAAGTTTCAGTCTTGACTGAGTTGGTTGGAGTCAAGGTAACAGTAGTAGGAACAAAAGTGTTGTTTGAGTAACTAGCCACCGCAACAGAGACCAATAGAGCGAGCAAAGATGCAATAGAGTGGAAGTTCATGGTGATTTTTAAATGAGCGAATTTGTGTTGTTTGTATCGAAACGAATCTGTGATAAGGAATGGACGAGACCTAGCGAGAGAAGGCTCGAAGTAGTTGGTTGGTTAAAAGTGAGGAATAACTTTAGTGAAAAGCGGATTCTAGATTCAAACCTTAAAACTCAATTTATCGGTACGACAGACCAGGCCAACACTTGGCTTCACAAGCCTGTCCTTATATATCGCACTGACGGAGCTTGAACATCCACTGATCACAATCAACAGACGAATGTTGGTGAATGTTCACCTCCAACGCGAAAAACCGTCACATCTTCCACTGTTTGTTAATTTTGGTCTAATTTTCGCGTCGGGTCGGACCGCGTCTATAGGCATCGGCTCATTGACAATGAAAGATGATTGAAAAGATGCCACTTGAATAAGGTTTGGGCTTCGGAATGTGTTGCATTCTTGCCGCGCCTGCCTCTTACTCGGGCGTAGGGCACACTTTTAATGGTGTAACAACCAATACGTAGTTTAAAAGTGGACGCCGATCCCGTTAGGCGAGCTTTGTGTTCAAAGAATGCTTCCGTATTGGGCGTTGCCATCTTGATGTTTGGGGATTGCGTCTGTAAAACCATGAGCCGCGTTGGTTTCAGGGAGTGGCTGTTCGCCGAAGGAATTTGCTTCAAAATTGTCGACATTATCGAGGTTGACCTTGTCTGTGGGAAGTTTGATGATATTGTCGACACAGAAATACTGGAAGCAGTTGAGCAGTATAGGGCAAACAAACATGATGAGGAATACCTGGAAATTAGGCCATTTGTCAGACCAGCCCAGAAACAAATTCGCAAACCAATAAGCACCATTCTCGAAGTATTTTAGAATGAGGAAGATGCACAATTTCATAAGGGCCAGAGCTCCGATAAAAACCAGTAGTTGCTTCAAGAATGCGCTAAACATTGGTTTTTTCTCTAAGGGAGTTTCATCATCATTCCTGGGGAAATAGTTACCACTCTCGACGTTTGTGACTTTGAAATAACATAGCACAGCCTCTATCAAAGTAAGCGAGCCCCAAAGAATTGGAACTCCCAGTGTGGTATCAAGAAGCAAATTCACGAAATACCAGTCACATTCACTATCATCCCCTTCGTCATCGCCGGGCATCATTTTGAGCACTTTACCACCACGTCTTTGTATGATACTAAGTGCTAAGTTCAGAACATGGATTCCCAAAGCACCACTGACCTGTTTACCAACATCGTATATCCAAACAATCATTTTCCTTCGGGGATGCTCATGATTTCTCTTGGCGAGCAACGCTGCAACAGCAGCCACTCCCATCAAGGACTGGATGGCGATCGACACGGGACCCAACAGCTGGCATGTATCATTTGAATTATACAAAGTCATCTGGACTCAATGCCCACCTGATTACTAAACCTTCTTGTGTATACTAACCTTGAGCTTTTAGTTCTTAATTAACCGTCAACTTGCAAGCCGGCTCGTCAACCATGACCACTACACCACCAACTCTGGGCCATCTGTGGGCTCACCAATTGCTGACTAGAGATCTGTCACTAGTCTGTTCCGCCAATAAGCGACTTGGCTAGTCCTCTGAGGCTCGTTTCCTCCTCTGTCAACGTTGCGCGCTGCCCCAGGATCTTGTAAAGCATACCAGCGACAAATCTGCCGTTATTGACCACACTTTGACTCGCACGATCAGTGCCATTTCGTAATGAGGCGACTGCGTTTAGTAGGTGCTCCAGATCCTCGATGTGATCTGCCAATAGTGTCTCATCGTCTTTGCCATTGGGATCTCTTAAACAGATTCCGCAGGTCTTCGCAAGTTGGAATAGATAAAAAACTGATACGTCTGCCCTGTCACCTGCAGACTGTGTCCCTGTGGTGCCTTGAAATTTGAAAGCAGCTTTCCATAATGCTTTTTTGATGCTCTCTGGGGTTGCATTCCTGGCAACAAGCAGTTTGTCCAGTGCAAGACAAGACAAAACACTGTCTCGATCAGCGAAGATACCGAGCAATGGAGAATCTCCGCATAGCAGTTTTTGCAAAGATGTGCCAGGTAGCACCGTCGCCAGTTTCTTGAGAAGGTTATCTATAAGTGGGGAAATATCTGTCATGTATTTTGACTGGTCGTGGCATATCTTGATGAAGGAACATAGTTTCTGTAGATCCCTCTCCTGCAGCATCATGGCGCTCTCCAAGGTTAGTAGCTTTTTAACTACATCGAGATATCCTTGGAACTGCATCGGATCTCTAAAATGTGAACCAACTTCAATAATTCTTGCCAGAGATATTTTATCAAGAATATCATTAACACCTTTTCTGTCGCTTATGGAGTTTGAAAGGATGATCAAAGAAGCAGCTAATGTATAACCATTGGAGGAATTTAGTATTGAGTAGTAGCACATATCGCGCTCGTTTTTGTTAGCGTTGGATCCATTTGCAGATATGTAACCGATTGCGGTGGTGATTCTTCTCGTAATTATTAGTTTGTTAGGAAACTCTTTGGGAGCGAGATGGTCCAAGGCGTTGAGTAAATCATTTTGAATCTGCGAGACAGTTTTTGGCTCCGTATAGAAGTTTTTACTGTCATCATATCTTTTCGTTATAGTCTCGACGCATCCTGTTAGGCTGTATGCTATTTCTGTACTTGGATCTTCTTCTTCATCGTCAGCACTTTCCAAACTGCACTTCTCCTGGTTGTCTATGGTTTTGGACACTCTCTCGATAAACTGGGCAAAGAATAACAGATCTGTGAGGGCAACATTCTCTGAGTAAGCTTCAATAAAATCATGCAGAAGGTCAGAAGCCAGCACTGCCAATTCTGAATCATGTAAGTATGTATGCTGTGCCTCGGTTAACAAATACAATAAGGGTCCTCTAATGTACGGAGCAAACCTTTTGCTGAAGGTTTCATTGTCGATACACATATTTCTCACCAGTACAACTGTTCTCACCTGTAAGGTTGAAATCAATTGAGTATCCTGATAATCGTTCAACTTGAGCAACTGCCCAACGTAATAATCCATAAATTCATGCCTTCCCTTGCCCGTCTCAAACTCAAGGAAGGCAGAACGGTTTCGGTCATTGTCAATCAAACTGTTGGCAACGCATCTGATTAATTCAGACGCTAACCTTGGCCATGCATTGTTCTCGCTATCTTTGTGGAACCAGATATCCACTACACTCAGCAGCACTCGGGTCAGCTCTTTCAGAAGTCCATTGCTACCTACAATTGTTCTATTGGAATCAGATCGCAACGATACCGCCAACTGGTCCAACACTGTAAGGTAGCTCTTTAAATACACCTCTTGGACAGGCAGCTCTTCTATATTAGACGCATTCAACAATGGTTGCAGGCCAAACAATATACTTTCGTAATCCATCGATTAGGACTCTTCCAATTCTGTACTGTCCACTTGCTACCTCGCTGATCACTGTCGTTGTCCATTTCATCTAACTTTCGTCCAAGTATACAAGATGCTAACAAAGTTACAAAGCAAGAACACAAATTGTGGTGATGGAGACATTGTTTTCAGAGCCCTAGCTGGTCTCATTACGGTGAAGCTTTTCTCTGGATGAAAATCCCAAGAAAGGTCAAATTAGTCGCTTGTTCAGCGACAAGTTGTCCAAATCACACCCCGTAAAGCGCTTTATTCTAGCATGAACTCGAATACGGACTCACAGACTGTATCTCGAGACTCAATGGCTTCAGTAGGCCATATTATTGACGTTCCTAGTTTGATTGTTACTCTAGATAAAATAGTCTTAAAAAAAAAATAGGCGGACGATGAACAGAAGGATAAGACCAATATTTACACTAAACTTGCTAGTTTGGAGCTATCAAGCGGTATATTTATGTGTTGGGAGAGGTAGTTAGGTGCAATTCTTTAAAGAAAGCTATTCTACTACGTTTGTGTTAGCAGCCGGATCCCTTGGCATCATTTGGTATGTTTGACCCTGACACTTTGCCTTATTATAACCCAGCAGTAGAGAGGAAAGTTGCTTTGATAACGGGTGGCAACAGTGGGATTGGTTGGTATACGGTGCTGCACTTGTATCTACATGGTTTCAGCATCTACGTGTGCGGAAGGAACTCTGCTAGGGTGAACAAAGCCATGAAGGGAATTGTTGCAGAGGCCAAGAGAAGATGCGAAAACAATTCCAAGGTGCACATGGGGTCTATGCATTACTTGCACTTTGATCTTTCCGACCTGCGTAGTGTCGAGAAAGCTGCTCAAGTGGTGCAAAAGAAGGAAACAAAGTTGGATGTGGTGATTAACAATGCCGCTGTGATGGCTACGCCATACCAAGTGACCAAGGACGGATTCGAAGTACAGCTACAGGCTAACTACGTGGCACATTTCCTGCTGACAATGCGGCTACTGCCTCTGCTCCAAGCGTGTCAAGGCAGACTAATCATGCTGTCGTCGGTCGGGCACAACCTCGAGTTCGTCTACTGGGCGCTTAGTCAGGACTGGAACTACAAACCCAACTGCATCTTCACGTGGCTGCGCTATGCAATGGCAAAGACCGCCTCCATTCAGTTTACCAAGATGATGGCTATCAAATACCCTGACCTTCTCTGCCTCTCGGTCCATCCTGGCCTCGTGATGAACACTAACTTGTTCAGCTACTGGACGCGGCTCCCTATCGTGGGCATATTCTTCTGGATGCTCTTCCAGATAGTTGGGTTCTTCTTTGGAGTGTCAAGCGAAGAAGGAAGTTTAGCTACGCTTAAGTGTGCTCTGTCGCCAGAGCTTTCTCCAGACAAGGACAACGGCAAGTATTTCGTTACGGGAGGCCGCGAAGCCAAGCCCAGCTACATCGCCAACAATCTCGACGACGCCGCCTCGACCTGGATATGGACAGTACATCAACTAAGAGATCGCGGTTACAACGTGTAAGCTAGTGGTCTTTAAAGCGTCTTTAGCAGCTTAGAAGGTCAATCTTACCCGCATCGCTAGTTCTTTGTCGCTTCGCGATGACAGAAAATTTTTCAAATTTAGCATCAATGACTGAAGATATTCATTTTAAATTGAATTCAGAGGGTTTACTGGTTTCTGTTCAGTTGTGGCAGGCTTTGAGTCCCATTGAACGCTAATTTTACCTTTTCATAATGTCCTCTTCAGCGGAGAAAAAGAGCTTAGTGCTGGAGAACACTGGTCGTCGTGATGCATTGATCGCCATTGAGAAAAAGTATCAAAAAGTCTGGGCAGATGAGCATCTATTCGAGCTAGACGCTCCTTCAATTGAGGATGAGCCCGTTACGATGAGCTCCGAAGAATTGCAAGCTAAGTACCCAAAGTTCATGTCTTCCATGGCTTATCCTTACATGAACGGTGTGCTCCATGCTGGTCACTGCTTTACCTTATCAAAGGTTGAGTTTTCTGTGGGATTTGAAAGAATGAACGGCAAGAGAGCTTTGTTTCCATTGGGTTTCCACTGTACCGGTATGCCTATCCTAGCGTGTGCTGATAAGTTAAAGAGAGAAGCTGAGATGTTTGGCACTGATTACTCCAATGTGCCTGCAGAAGATGAAGTAGAGCCAGTGCAAGAGGAGAAGCAAGAGTCTGAGGACGTGACCAAGTTCAAGGCCAAGAAGTCCAAGGCTGCAGCAAAGAAGGGTCGTGGTAAGTATCAATTCGAAATTATGTTGCAACTGGGTATCCCAAGAGAGGAAGTTTACAAGTTTGCGGATGCTAAGTACTGGCTGACGTATTTCCCACCATTGTGTGAGAAGGATTGTAGCTCCTTTGGTGCCAGAATCGACTGGAGACGTTCTTTTGTTACCACTGATGCCAATCCATACTACGATGCATTTATCAGATGGCAAATGAACAGAATGAAGGATGCTGGTAAGATCAAATTTGGTGAGCGTTACACCATTTACTCTGAAAAGGATGGCCAAGCATGTATGGACCATGATAGACAATCTGGTGAAGGTGTCACCCCACAGGAATATGTTGGTATCAAGATTGAAGCAACGGAATTTGCTTCTGAGGCTAAACAGCTAATTGAGTCCAACTCCAATGTCGATAAGTCAAAGAAGATCTACTTTGTCGCAGCTACTTTAAGACCAGAGACCATGTACGGTCAAACATGTTGTTTTGTGTCTCCAAAAATTGACTACGGTATCTTTGATGCTGGAGATTCTTACTACATCACTACTGAACGTGCTTTCAAGAACATGTCTTACCAAAAATTGACCCCAAAGAGAGGTGATTACAAGCCTTTGATGACTATTAACGGTAAAGCTTTGATCGGTACCAAGATCCATGCTCCACTAACCCCATATAAGGAGTTGAGAATTTTGCCAATGGAAACTGTCATTGCAACTAAAGGTACTGGTGTCGTTACCTGTGTTCCTTCCAACTCTCCAGATGACTACATGACAACAAAAGATTTGAGAAACAAACCTGAGTACTACGGAATTGACCCTGAATGGGTTCAATATGAGCCTGTCCCTATCATCAACACTGAAAAGTACGGTGATTTGATCGCTCAAGCCATTTGTGAAGAGAAGAAGATCCAGTCTCCAAAAGACGTCAACCCACTTGCCGAAGCTAAAAAGATTGCTTACAAGGAAGATTTCTATTCTGGTACAATGATATATGGTAAGTACAAAGGCGAAAAGGTTGATGTTGCCAAGAACAAAGTTAAGGCTGATTTAATCGCCGCTCGCGAAGCGTTTGTCTACAACGAGCCTGAATCTGTTGTCATTTCACGTTCTGGTGATGAGTGTATTGTCTCTTTGGAGGATCAATGGTATGTCGATTACGGTGATGATGCTTGGAAAGCGCAAGCTTTTGAGTGTTTGGAAGGCATGGAAGTATTCGCCCCTGAAGTGAGAAATGCTTTTGAAGGTGTCCTCGACTGGTTGAAGAACTGGGCTGTTTGTCGTACCTATGGTCTAGGTACTAAATTGCCTTGGGATCCTAAGTACCTGGTCGAGTCCTTATCCGATTCGACCATTTACCAGGTCTTCTACACTATTGCTCATCTACTATTCAATGACTTTTATGGTAATGAAGTTGGCCCACTTGGTATAAAGGCTGAACAAATGACTGACGATGTGTTCGATTACATTTTCCAACACAAAGATGAAATTGAATCTTCTGACGTCCCATTGGAGTCATTGCAAAGATTAAGAAGGGAATTCGAGTATTTCTACCCGTTGGATGTTTCCATCTCCGGTAAGGATTTGATTCCAAACCATTTGACGTTTTTCATCTACTCTCACGTTGCTTTGTTCCCAAAGAAATTCTGGCCAAGGGGTGTGAGAGCTAATGGTCACTTAATGTTAAACAATGCGAAGATGTCTAAGTCGACTGGTAACTTCATGACGTTGGAACAAATTGTTGAGAAATACGGTGCTGACGCTTCCCGTGTCGCTTTGGCTGATGCTGGTGATACAGTGGAAGACGCTAACTTGGACGAGTCCAACGCTAATGCTGCTATTTTAAGACTATTTAACTTGAAAGAATGGGCAGAGGAAATTGTCAAAGATTCTGACTCTTTAAGATCTGGTCCGATCACCGAGTTCTTTGATGTTGCCTTTGAAAACGAAATGAACGCTCTTGTGGAGGAAACTTACAAACAATACGAGTTGACCAACTACAAGAATGCTTTGAAATTCGGTCTTTTCGATTTCCAAGCCGCAAGGGATTATTACCGTGAAGCATGTGGTGTCATGCATAAGGATCTGGTCCTACGCTACATCCGCGAACAGGCCCTTCTATTGGCTCCAATTGCCCCTCATTTTGCCGAATACATCTACCGTGAAGTTTTGGGTAACACGGGTTCGGTTCAAACTGCTAAGTTCCCTCGTGCTACTAAGCCAGTTGATAAGGCCATCCTGGAATCTTTGGAATACGTGAGGTCTCTTCAGAGAAGTATCAGAGAGGCTGAAGGTCGTGCCTTGAAGAAGAAGAAGGGTGGTAAGCCAGCTGAGATTGATGCATCTCAACCAGTCAAACTGACCTTACTCATCTCACAATCGTTCCCAGAATGGCAATCTCGTTGCGTCGAGATTGTTAGTGAGCTTTTCGCCCAACAAAGCTTGGACGACAATAAGAAGATCAGAGAGATGATTGAGCCAAAAGAAATGAAGCGTGCCATGCCTTTCATCTCTCTCTTGAAGCAGCGTTTAACTAACGAGCCTGCTGAAGTGGTTTTCCAAAGAGAGCTTTTATTCAATGAAATTGAAACTGTCAAGAGCACCAAGGATATCTTACAAAAGGCTGCCCAAGGTATTAAGGTTACCGAATTGGTTGCCATCGCATTCCCATATGGCGCCGGGACTGGTACAGACATTTTCTCTGGTGAAGAAGTTGAGATTCCTAACCAAGCGAAGATTGTCGAGAACTCCGTTCCCGGCAATCCTGGTGTCGTCCTAACGAACATTTAAAGTAATATCAATGATAAATATTAGTTAATTGATGATTATAGAACAAGATTCATTTTGAAGCAGTAACCACCGATAGCGTGCCAAAATTCTCCAATCAAAAAAGCCTAGAAATGCAGCATCGTTTTCTTTCCTATCATTATTTAATCGTCCATATCAAGTCTATATATGCTGGAGACTTTTTGACCACTGATGCGACGTTGTCTCAAAAACCTCCAAAATACTGCTTGAAACCATGAAAATGCAAGAGTCTATAAGGTGAAACAATTATTCATCCTGTTTTAATTTCTTGCGTAACTGTAATAATGAGACAATTGGTCTCTTCCTTCCCTTTCCCCTATTAAGTATCTTATCCCTCTCCTTTAAATAAATCTGCTCTTTCAGCTTCCTCAGCACCACATCATTGGTTGCTTTGCCTGCTCTTTCACTCTCAGGCGCAACGAAAGGCTTAAGTTTTTTTTGCAAGTCCCCAGGAACATTATCCCATTCTCTGTAATACTCCAAGCCAGTCGCGGATGTTACCCAAGGGGATTGACCTCCTAATTCTTCTAATCTCATGGCAAATTCATAGAGCGTTCCGCCACTTTTTGATGAGCTGTCTGAATTTGTTTTGACCTCATTCGGGTCTATGAATAATGGTCTGTATCCAGAGTACAGTACTTTCATACTCATGTCACGTGGCTTCAGGTTTGTCGTCGATGGCACTCGAGGTAACCACGAGTAATCATATTTCTTTGGCTTTACCTCACGGTTGACTTCAACTGCAGCCTTACGCTGCAGCGGTCTTTCAGATTCGTCATCCAACTTGCAGACAGATTTTCGATTTTTCCTTCTTGATTGCTTAACTTGTTCTTTTTGTAAAAGTGATGGATTATTCAGAAAACTGAATGAAGATTGAGACCTCTGAAACACCCCGAAGCTGTGGTTGTTTCTTATGCCATTGCTTCTCATGCGGTAACTTCTTCCAACCGTCAAAACTCCCAGTCCCTTTAACATTATACCGAAATTTCAACTTCAGCTCTCTCCAACGTCAGAACTTGCTTCAAGCGCTGCAGGAACAAAGTGATCGGGTTCCGGCAAATGTATTAGCCGCTGAACACTCTCGCGATTCAGATCAGATGCTTATAATCAGCTTTTATCGACCTTCGAGGTTATACTTAATGCTTCAAAGCTTATTGAATTAAAGCCTGTGGCGAAAAGACGCCGATAAGGTGTCTCTCGTTTGTAGTGATCTACGATGGTGTCAGTAAATCCTGTCATTAAAGTTTATTAAATATTATTTATATAGTAAAATATCGATGATAATGCGTAAGCTTGTGCTTGGCTTTACACTTTGATGCCGATGGGGAGGGTTAGGGATCTCTTTACCGTGGCCGTAGGGAGAGAGAGTAGACTGTTGGCGTGACTCAGGCGGTTCATGTTACCAAATGGTGAATTGAAAGTAATTGCCAGACTATTGTTGCTAGAGTAGTGAGACGACGCTTGATCTTCCTCTCCTTCCTCTGTTTCTTCACTTGTGGCATCGGTCGTTGAAATGCGCGATTTGAGCTCCTCGAACAGATCTGACATACTGCTGTCGCTTTCATACTCTTTGATCAAAGAGCCTATGAAGTCAGACGCGGGTAGCCCGGTATCTTGATACCTGGCCATTTGAAGTCTCATCGTGATACGCTGCGAGATTATGGCTCTGAAATAATGGTTGAGAGATTCTGATAAGTGTTTTTGGTCGCCGCCTGGAGAGGGCCCTAAGTGTCCTTGCGCATCTTCATAAGCATCGTCGGAGTTCTCGCTGTCCATTGGAGAAAGTGGACGCATTGAGTTGGTACTAATCACGTATTCATCATCTTCTTCTTCTTCTTCAATCGAGTAATGATGCATGGATAACGGGATGACCTTGTTCTTGACCACTATGGAAGGTTGTCTGGCTATTGAACTTAAGGAGCGGGATCCAGTAGATCTCACAAGACCAGCTTTGTGAGTCATCTTTTTTTCTTCTTCATTGTCGTCGCCCACTGTTGCACTACTGAAAGATTCGCCAGAACTACCTTTCGCAACTTCAGATACCTTGCGTGGAGTTGTAATGACTGATGCAGCTCTTTTAATAGAGGAGTTTGTTCTTCTCAGTGACGTTGTTGGATTTCGCGTCACATCACTTTTGGCTAATTCTGTACTCTCCTGCAAGTTATTAGAAACTGCCTTGCTACTGTTCACTCTAGACATCAGAACAGGCTGCAACGACTTACATGACATTGATCTTTGTAAATTACTCACATAGCGTTGTGTCCTTTTCAAGTGAGAAGTCTTAGGCTCCCTCTGTCTCAACCGTTGTTGCTGAGCACCCACACGATAGGGCCCGTCTGCCTGAAAGCTGCTGAGCCTGCTATCTTGAGCTTTACCCTTTTTTCTTCGACTCAATTTGTTTCTTATACTGCAAATTACGTTGCGTAGCTGCCTCTTAAGCCGAATGCCTAGAAGTATGAAATACTGTAAGAGGCCACCTTTACATCGCACAGCCTTGGATCTCTTCAGTTTGGTTGAACGTCTGCTGGACTCCCATGAGCTTCTTGTCGATGCCGTAGATTCAACCCTCGTTATAGTTGGCGTACGATGTAGTTTAGCCTGGGGCGACTTCCTGATAGTTGTCTCGCCAGTTTCCATAGAATTGGAAGAAGAAGCTGTGGAAGCGATGTTGTAAGAAATATTGGCTGCTGTAGGGATTGATTGAAAGGCAGTTGAAAAGGAAGTGAACCCATTTCCCTCCGGAATCATCTCCATTGGTGCACATGGTGACGACCTACAAGAAATTTTGCCATCAACTTCATGATCGATTAGTGGCCCTAATACCGGGGTCTTGATGCAGCGTTGATCAGAAGCACTATTATAGTCACTGGAAATACCGGTGCCTATGTTATTTGTCACACCTGCCTTCGGCGATGATGTTGTGTTATCCGAAATGTTGGCAAACGAGTAATAACCATTCGACGAATGACCAGAGTTTGTGTTTGTATTCGAAGCACTGGTATAATCAGACAAGATCTGCGATGCTACCTCGTCAAAATTCTTACCCATATTATCGTTCAATAGATGATGATTGTTCAAATGATACTCGTCCAAGGTAGTGTCTCGCAGACTTTCTGTTGAAGGAAATTTAAATGACATCTGTTGGCCGTGAAATGAATTTGTCTTCGTTCTTGTCGGTGCCCTTATGATCATGGTTCAGGTTGTATAGTCTCTTAGTCTACACGCCTGCTATGATTCCTCGCGGAATGCCCAATCTACAAGTCGGTACAATATATATAATCACTTCGCAAAGTTGAATAAATCGATAGTTCAGCATGGCATTAATACGTAGATCATTTTTGGTCTAATTGGAGGGATTGAGGAGGCTCCTTGGCATTATGAATTGAAATGACACACTTTCGATCCATTAATTCGAATGGCTGTTAATATTATAGCGTCATCTTGAAAAATGCCAGCCATCTACATAATAAAAATGAAAAAAAAAAAAACAGGCGAAAGCAGGTCAGATCAGCAAAGGCTTCTGCAACTGCAGTAAACGGTCACTGGAAGGTAGATCAATGCCAGTTGCTTTCTAGTGCTTTTACATATCTCGTTTTCTTCGCAGATAAGATCAATAACGTGAGATTATGATTCAATTGGAAGCCAAATTTTCAAAAAAATGACAAAAAATGTATGGATGGTCTTTGAGAGTCCTTGTAGTTTATGGACCACTTCTAAACACGACATCTAGGGCTTGTTATTTATGATTCTTCTCGTAAGTGAAATCTCAGCAGCGCATTCAAAGGCTCATCGAAGAAAAGTTTCACTACGATGATTCTTGAAATGCTCTGAGAGACTAACAATGGCCAGAAAGCCTTTTAATAAAGCTCATTTCCTGCATTTTGATCGCCATAAGCATAGAAAGGAGTACAGACAGCTAAAGAAGCTTTTCCGTGACAATGCCTACCTAGTTAAGCCTAATGAAGCCCTGCGAGACAAAAGGTTGTTGAAATACTGGAGAACAAGGAACCTGCTCTTCTCTAAAATCGACGAGTCCCCTATTTACATGACCGATGAGCTTTGGTTCAGTGTGACACCAGAACTTGTGGCTAAATTTTTGGCGAAGTTTATCAGAGCTTGTCTTCCTGAGGCTACGAAAGTAATGGATGTGTTTTGTGGTGGTGGTGGCAACACCATTCAATTTGCTAAACTATTCCCCACCGTTTATGGAGTCGATGCTTCCTTGGAGCACCTGTATTGTACTTATAGAAATGCCATGGCGTACGATGTGGCTGATAGAATATGGCTCAAGCATGGTTCTTGGCAGCACATTGCGGCTAAAGGTAGATTTGCAAAGCTTGGCATAGACTGCGTGTTTGGATCTCCGCCCTGGGGCGGTCCTCAATACCTATCCAGCAAAAAGTATGATCTAGAGGCAGCCTTGCAACCGATGGGTATCACAGAGATGCTAGCCACATTCCTTGAGGTAAGCTCTAATGTCATTCTCTTTTTACCCCGAAACTCTAATCTGGATCAGATATCGAGGGCAACAAGAAGCTTACTGGGGCCCAATGGGCAATGTAGAGTCGTGTACATAAAGACTAATGGGTACACTAAAGGAATACTGTGTATGTGGGGTGTTTCGCTGGTGTCACCCGTAGAGGAACAGGTAGCTCATGAGAGTGAAGATGTTGATGAACGGGTGGATGGCCGGTCAGAAGAGTCTCAAGATATGTCAGACCAGAAAGTTGCGATCAATTACGACGCCGATGGCTAAAGATGAAGTGTCACATTATATCCAGATACTTAAAAAATTAATAGAATCTTCCTGTACTTTTATGCTGGTAGTTCCCTTCCATGTTTTCTATGGGTTGCAAAACCCGTTCTCGTAGTCGCTTTGCACTTTGTAGGGCATCAATCATTTTGTCCTTGCGATCTAAAACTTTTCTTAACTCCATGATCTCTGATTGTTTCATTTGTAAGAGGTCATCCCCTTTAAGCGGGAATAGATCTTTGTAAAAAGTCGGTTTTTGTTCTTGATCATTTCTCTCCCGTAACTTATACTCCAGTTGTCCCGTGTAGTTCTTAAACTCTCTCAAGCGAGATTCCAAGTTTTGAAACTTGGCTTCGAATAATGTGCCCACTTCCTCGGGTAGCATATCCATTATTGTCACCATTTCAGAATCCTGCAACTCTAAAGAATCCTTATTGAGCAGTCGCTCGCAATGATTCAATCTGTCCTTCAAGAACTGATTTTCAATCTTCAACTGTAATACGTCAGGATTGCTTATTGCACTGTCTCCTACTTCCAGAGTAGATACTGTGCATAACCTCTGCTTCAATGTGGTCACAAGCTGTTGTTGCATTTCCAACTGTTCATTCAATGATTGGATGATTTGATCCTTCTCACATTCACTCTCTAGGTCTGCGTTGCGCTTTCTAATCACTTGAAGAGCAACATTTTTGGCTCTAGAAGCGAATCGTATCGTATTGAGAGTTTCACACGCGGCTTCACTTCTGGTATCGATAGTGCAAATAGTGGTGATTATACTATTGCCACTAAGAGCGGGCTGTAAGATTCTCGTTAATTTCGAATCTCTGTATGGAATATGTGCATTGATAATACCGGTGACGCTGGAAGCGCTGGACCCCAAACTATTCGGGCTCTCTGCGCTTAACTTCGAAATGACTGTCCCCAGGGCTAACAAGGATTTGTTTATGTAAGCGCCTTCTTTCCTTCTCTCATACTCACTCACAGCTTTTTCAGATCCTGCCAAATCACATAGTGATAATGTGGTGGAAACGGTTTGACCATTGCTTAAATCTGTGTTATTAACTCTTACCAAAACGATTGCGTGTGAACGAGAACTCCTGGTATTGTAAATTGTCTCCGAGGTTTTACGATTTTTGTCACCAGTTTCGATCCACTTCGATAACTCCTCAGCAGAATCGCATTTCTTCTCAGTCAGTCCAACTATTCGAACCCCGTACTGCGTATCTTCCCTTATTCTTAACTCAACGGAACCGCTGAGGTTTCTCGCTGCATTGGACAGATATGACCTAGCAGGCGTAGTAGTTATCTTCGTTTCAGGGCCACAATCTAAGAGATCATATATCTTTTCGTTGTATATCTCAAGGTATGACACAACAATTTCGAACTTGTACGATCCACTAGCAACAAATTCCGTAATCCTACTGAACAGGTATGATATTGAGAGCGGTATCAAACCGGCCTCCTCTTTTGTGCCCGTCATAGTGAATGTCTTTCCGGACCCTGTCATACCATAGGCGAACACAGTAGCATTATAGCCTTCGAGTAACTTATCAATCATGGGTCGACTAGTCTTTTCATAAACATCAATATTATTACACTCCGCTGAAAAAACATGATCAAAGCTAAACTCACCTGCTTCTTCATGTGAGATCCTCTTTTGGTCCTCTATGTGCCACGGATCTCGTTCCCCTTTTGCCACAGGTTTCGCGCGTATTACTGCCGATATGTTCCCAGTATATGATTCCTGTCGCCTGCGAGATGGACTCTCATTGCTACTAGCTCTCAATACCCGTATTTTCTGTCCCAAGGGCAAGGAACCTATTTGAGATGAACACGACCTAGTCGGAGAAGCGCTGCGACTACTGCTAGAAGTGGAGATAGAATTAGATCGCAGAAATCCCTTCCGTAGACTCGATATGGAAGATGTGGATCTTAGTGTTGGCGATGGACACAAACTGTTACTTGTGTTCGCTCTCATCGGAGGTTTCCTTAAAGAACCGCTATTTTTTTGTATCATGGATTGGCTACCTCCGAACAAAAAACTTACTGATTCATCTACTGGGCCATTGTAGTCCGATCAAAGTGAGATAGCAGCCCTTCCATTCCTTTAGTCTTGTTTCATAACTCTTCGCTAGTCCTTCAAGCTTGGTAAAAGGTAAACAAACAACAAAAAGCTCGGTGTTACCCGGGCAGCTTGCGAACTGGTAGCGCCGCTCAGGCTCATCGGCAAGCCTCAGAATCGCCCAAAAGCCCATTTGAGAACAGGTTGAAGGTATTTTAACCTTTTGTCTTTTTATCTAAGAGATAGAGATATATGAAAGCCTACTTTTAGGTTGCTTCCACTGCAGCCCCAGAGAGTGATCGCATTCCTAGCCGGAGGAATAAGCGATCTAACATCTAAACAGCTTCGGCCAAACCGACAGCGTCGTTACCCAAATCGTAGATGGAGTAGAAACGACGTAGGAAGGCGTCACCAACAATGGCCAATGGACCTACAGGCTCTGGGAAATCCATTGGTGTGATTGCCGAGATACAGGAACCAGAGACTTCCAAAGTGTAGTCGAATGGACCAATAGTAAAGTTTCTGCCATTGAAGTTGAAGGTCAAATCTGGCAAGCTACTTCTGGTTTCACAATCGACGGTGTATTGTCCGCTCCAGCCCTTCTTAGCACCAATTTCGGAGTTGATGATCTCAGCCAAGCCAGATGGCAAAGTGATCAAGGAAGTACCGGTGTCGATGGCAGCTCCGTGGCCATCTAAGATGGCGAACTCGTCGCCTAGACCAATACCTTCGAACTTGACTTCCCAGTAAGCTTTACGACGAACAGGCAACCAGGTGATGTCGCCCTTAAACTTGGACTTGTCCACACCTCCAAAGGTGGCTACACCACCCTCAGCTTCAGACCCCTCGGAACCAGAGCTGTCGCCTAGATAGAATGCAAACTTAGGCTCGTCAAGTAGGTCCTGGTCGACGGCATTGTAGAAAGGTGGAACAATTTTGTCCACAGAGATAGTGTTGTAGGCCAAACCCAGGATACCATCGAATTTACCGAAAGCAAAAGCCAAGCCAGGCTCGCTGGTGGCTTCAGCAAAATCCTGCTTTGGAATGGTCAAATCACCGATACTTAAAGTGTCCTGTGAAACATAGCCTTCCAGAGATCCTGAACCGTACTGAATGGCAAATTCAGTACCGTTTGGCTTATAACTGGAGGAAGCATCGTGGTCATACTTGGAGTGCAAGAAACAAGCCAAAGAGCCACAATCGACACTAGGGACCCACAAATTGGAAGAACCCGTGTCCAAAATGACTTGGAAATTCTGAGCTGGAGTACCCAGGCTAATTTCCGTGTAGTATTGAGCGTTCAAATAGTTCGTAAGAGGAACATCGTGACCACTTTCGGCGAAAAAGGGATGCTTTCTGGAGAATGAGATTTCAGGGTACGCATTTTCAAATTGTGTCAAGTACTTTTGACCCAAATGAGACACATGTTGCTCGTAAAAAGTACCTAAAAACTCTTCGGTTAACTTCTGCTTGTGAATCTTAGCAGAGTGAACTTTAGCTTCGGCGGCTTGCCCAACCAACAGCAGAGCCAAAGGTAACAAAGCCTGCAATTGCATAACGAAAGGAATGATGCTGATGAGATATGAAATGAGAGATATGAAGCGAACCGAAAACGAACCGCGGAAACACTAACTTCTCTGGAACTGTCTATTCACTTGAAGGCTATTGAATAACCTTCCTCTGCAGTCCCTTCGAGAGTAACGTACCAAGTTCTACCCAGAATTTAGTTTTCACTATCTGTAACCTCGCCCGGACCCGTCACCCTTTATACCCATCGCAGGGAGTTTCGCCACTCGCCCCTTACAAGAAATGGGTCACCCGGCTGTCTCGTGATATCGGTCGGGTAACGGCATCGATAGAAGCGATGAAATGACTATGAGAACTGTAAACTCTGTGGATCTCTGGCCGCCTGGCCGAGTGTTGCACGTTTGACCTTCTTTGTTGGATGGTTCTGTGATTGAGAAAGACTCATGGAGTGTACTTTCTTGAGCAATTGACCGCTGCTCTGCGATATGTCGCCGGTTTGAAGCGCGGTGCGTTGCGGACTGTGTTGCGCAGTAGTGATCGGTGAAGAAGGTGGGAGTGAGTCCTTACGGGAGCGCTTAGTTGCCATCATCTGGCTGAGTCGCTTGACGAGGCTTTTTTCATCGTCTGTTTGCGGCTCGAGCTGACGATCTTGCGAAGCAGATCCGAGTCCCAGACCATTATTGAAAAGACCAGTTGTGTCGTTGAGAACCACCTTGAACCCAATGAGAAAGTCGTTGTTGCGATCCCAAATTATTTTGATTTCATCGCCGTCTTGTAGGACGGCTTTGGTGCCAGGTCCCATTTTGATGTTGTTTAGATAGCTGACATTAGTGCCTGAATGACAGTACCAGAGATCGTCTAGCCCTTGAGCTGGCGATTCATAGATGCTGTTACCGACGGCATGTCTCTTCTTGAGAATGAAACAGTGCACGCGGGATAATCTGTTATCCTCGATCTTACAATTGCAGTCGTCAGATCTGCCAACGAAAAATGGGTTGACGCCTTGCTTGACCTCGACACTCTCCTGAATCTTACTGTCAGCGAGGGGACGTAAAGTCAGGAATTTGCCGCCGCTCTTTTTCGTTATTCCTTTGGAAATGGCGTTCTTGGACTGTATCAGCTCGATCGAGTCGTTCGCAGGCGCTA
Organism: Torulaspora gathmanii; assembly: GCA_030580195.1. Taxonomy (NCBI): domain Eukaryota; kingdom Fungi; phylum Ascomycota; class Saccharomycetes; order Saccharomycetales; family Saccharomycetaceae; genus Torulaspora; species Torulaspora gathmanii. The sequence continues at coordinate 671,099 of JAKTSM010000002.1, read as the reverse complement.
TCGGCTGTGTGTAACGTACGGGTGCCTGGTTTGGTACTTTGAAGCCTTGCGATAATGGGACGTTTGATTTTGATTCGTCGTTGTAAGGTCGGGTCTCATGCTGTTGTTGCATTCTTCTTTGAGCTTTGATGAATTCAAACTGAGCATCGTCCATGCTTTCCAAAGCTTTCTGTTGAGATAGAGACTGTGATAGTGAGACCTGTGAGGAGCAGCCAACCGAACTGTATGTTTGCGTCATCTTGATCCAGGGATGTTGCAAGGCTTTTTCAGCGGTAGGTCTTGCATTGGGATTGACTTGAAGAAGCGAGTCTATAAAATCTTTAGCCTCTTCTGAAATCCTGAAGTCCTTTAATGGTCCCTCATGGTAAGATCCATTCTTAATCTGCTTGTAAAGTTGCTCCTGTGTGCTGCCGCTAAATGGTAAATGTCCGGTGAGGATTACATAGACGAGGCAACCCATCGACCACATATCTACAAGTGAAGAGTATTCATTCCTTTTCTCGTTCTCTTCAGCTCCTGCCTTACCAGCAATAACCTCTGGTGCCACGTATGCCAGCGTACCGCAGAACGTTTTCATGAAAGTACCGTTTCCCTGTACTTTTGCGAGACCAAAGTCTGTGATCTTGACCAGCACCGGATCGTCCTGTTCTATCAAAATGTTGTCTGGTTTCAAATCTCGATGGCTAATACCCTTTGAATGTATATATTTGACGCCCTCGAGTACCTGTCTGGTTATCTCTCGGCCAGCATCCTCACCAACCGATCCATGAGCCGCGACGAAATCCATTAGATCACCGCCTGAAACGAATTCCATAAGCAAGTAGTAGAACTCGTCGTCTTCATAGAACCCTTTGAGCCGCACGATTCTCGGATGATTCAATTTTCGTAGTACTTCGAGTTCTCGCGTTACACCATCCATGTTACCCATCACTTTCCTCTTGCTGATGATCTTGGCCGCAAATGTCTTACCGGTCGACCTTTCTACAGCTTTTTTGACAGTAGCAAAGGCTCCCTGCCCAACTACCTCGTCTTTGATGGAAAAATCCATGAATACGCCGGTTCGACTGACACTAGCTCCTGAGGACGACAGTAGCTTTGACTTTCCGTTGCTCTTCTCCAGATTGTTCCTCAGGCCATTCAATCTCAATTGGTCTAACGACTGTTTGAACTTTTCATTGATAAAAACCACCAGCGTGAGCGTGTCTTCTGGTACGCCTACCCCCACAGTAATCTCATCACCCTGAGACAAGATCTGATTTCTATCTCTTTCCACCTTTTGTCCATTCAGCCACGTCCCATTCGTCGAGTTATCCCTGAGCAGAAGATTCCCATCCTCGCCCAGTAGTATCTTGAAATGCTTGTTCGACAGCCTGGTGATGTTCCCCATGTGGTAATCGCAGGCAGGATTTCTTCCAAAAGTCCATACTTTCTTGATCGATGCCTTCTCCCTCACCACTTCCTCTACATCAGCACGCAGGTCTCGAATCGGTATCTGCCCGGTAGTGCATATGATCCGACACACGATGTTGTCGTCGATCTGCTCTTGTGAAAACTTCTCTATCAAAAATCTTTGCGTTGCCTGTGTCGACTGCTGAGTCGGCTGCGTTACACTGTCCATTGGCTACAACAAGACCCTGCTCTCAAACCCTCTGCTTCCTTTTGATACTTCAAGAGTATAAGCATCCAATAAATTCTTGTCAGTTCGCGTTAAAGTTAAGCTTGACGCGTCGAGAAGCAGCATCAACACAGCAAACAAACGAACCAGATCGCACTTCTAGGCGATCTAGGCTAGCGGCAATGTCTCTCTGCACTCAGGGCAGTCATTACCACTTTTTACTACGCTTCGAACGGATCACCAAGTGACTTGTAGCTTGTCGGCCATGGCCGACAAGCTACAACGACTGAGATGCTAATCATGAGACCTCGATAACTTTATCTAGAAGCTTACTTCGACTCAAAAGACAATTGCAACCGCTATAGTGATTATGGTCAAGATTAGCATTACAGACCGATGTTGCAACACATCCCACGCCGCAAGAATCAAGCAATAAATCCCAAAAACTTCAAGAACGGTCACTTAAGGTCAAAGACATCATGCTACTGTTGCTACAACACGCTGCACGAGACTTTATCCGGCACCAAACAGAGTAATTTACGTCCTAGCTCGCCCGTGGGAGAGAATGGCTCAAGAACGGAGGAGATATCTGCAACACGACAGAATAGACAAAGCTAACTGATCGGCGATCTGCAAGCTGGTCCCAAACAGCACATTTGGCAACGTATCGGGGCACCGCGTACGACCCCCCATGGTGGTATTGGGTTATTGCCTGCAGGGCTCGTAAGAAAAGAGGCCACTTATTGACGGATGGTAGCTACATCCCCCGCCGGGAGCTCCAATACAACTACTTGGGTAGACTGGGTGAGTTGTTCGAGCTCAGGTGCTGAGTTGGGTTTAGTTGTGGAAGTCGCCTGAAGTTTTGGGTATATACGCGTTGTCACAACGATTGTGGTTGGAAGGTTGAGTCACTGAGTGAAAGTCGGATTGCAATTATGGGTGAAATGGAGCAAGAGGTCCGTCAGAGGTTCAGAATTGAACAAGTGGAGCTGACAAAGCCCGTGAGTGGCAGTACAACGCCAGACACGTCGCTTCCGGAGGATGAGGAGAAGAGGAAGGGCAAACTGGGGTTGTTCAACGCTTTGCGAGACGAGATTTCGAGCATGACGAGTCAGTCACACAAGAATAGCGATATTTCTTTGAGCGAAAAGCCTATTGTGCCACACTACGGGTTACCCAAGTTGGATGCATGTTGCTCGATACACACTCCGTTGAGAAGAAGGTGCCAGATTGTCATGGTAGCTTGGCATCTTTCTGCGTTTGTGTTCTTGGCAGTGTTGTCGATATATGCATTATCTAACCCATTTTTGTGGTTTTTGTCGATTCCTTATACTATCTATTATATGCTGGACAAGACCCCGGGGAATGGTGGTATTGTTCATAGGGGATCTCGTTGGTTTAGGTCATTGCCCGTTTGGAGATTCTATTGCGAGTATTTTCCAATAAGTTTGGTCAAGGACAGTGACTTGCCTCCAACATACACGGAGAAGAAGCCTTTGGCGAAGGAGACAAAAACAAGTAAATGGTCTATCTTCAATGCCAAGTCGTGGAAACCATTCAAGAGACAGGACAATAAGGAGGTCACTGGTCCGAGGTACATCTTTGGTTACCATCCGCATGGCATCGGGGCTTTGGGAGCCTTTGGTGCGTTTGCTACTGAGGCATGTGGTTGGTCCGAGAAATTCCCCGGTATTGATGTGTCTCTGATGACATTGGTAACACAGTTCCATGTCCCACTCTACAGAGAGTATTTAATGGCCTTAGGAATCAGTGCTGTTTCCAGAAAGAACTCTTTGAAGGTTTTGGAACAAAATCACTCGATCTGTATCGTGGTCGGTGGTGCGAGAGAGTCTCTTTTGAGTTCGATTGGAACAGTGGACCTGGTTCTTAAGAGGAGGAAGGGATTCATCAGATTGGCACTCGAAACAGGCAACGTTTCTTTGGTGCCAGTGTTTGGGTTTGGCGAAACGGACTGTTACAAAATTGTCCATACGAGTGAGGACTCCTACTCTAGGAAACTACAGTTGTGGATTAAAAGAAACTATGGGTTTACTATCCCACTTTTCTACGCCAGAGGACTGTTCAACTATGACTTTGGTTTTCTGCCTTTCAGAAAACCCATCACAGTTGTCACTGGGAGTCCAATCTACGTGAAGGATAAAATACCGAACCCAACTCCAGAACAGGTGGATCATTACCACAATTTATACATCGAGGAGTTGAGAAGATTGTATTACGTGCATAGGCTGAGCTATGGTCACGCTGATGTCGATATGCAAATTGTTGGATAAGCCGTTGTTTATGGTAGGTGGAAGGGAATTGAGGACTAAATTTGTACTTTAAAAGCATGAATAGCGATGTAGGAAGTGTGTTAACCTCGGTGAATTTTTGAACTAATTACAGACTCTGAGCACAATATCTAAGAAGTTACTAGACACTTTTTTATATTTTATATGTCTCTGACTTTACCTTAAATACTCACTTGCTTTGATATACAAGAGGCAAAGAGACAACTACCTAGCTCCCAGTTAATCAGCCAGAGATGTCGATAAGAGATTCAAAAGTACCAGAGAAGAGGCTTCTGACAAGTGATGACATGCAATTATGGAAGGGGTCCCATACCAAGCAGAAGTTATTAGCGTTCATAACAGATTTGGCAGAGTCTGTAAAAGGACTTGAAAACTCGAAATGCAGAGAACCAATAAGTGACAATGTGAGCAGTCTAAGACTATTACTTGAAGACATAAATCAGATCATTGAGAGCCATCCAATCAAGGACCCTTCAGTTAAATCTAGATTCGGTAAGGTTGAGTTCAGAGATTTCTATGATGACATATCACAGCAAGCGAAGAACCTTATCAGGAGCAGGTTAGGTTTTCTCAATGAAGACCAAGCCTCTCAGGTTTCATCATATCTTGTTGAATGTTGGGGTGACAGGACAAGAATCGATTACGGGTCTGGACATGAGTTGAATTTCGTTTGCTTCCTGTTTGGCCTGCATGAGTATGGTGCCTTTGATATGGCCCAAGATGCGACCAATTTGGTACTTATGGTGTTCAAGACTTACCTTGCGATCATGAGAAATGTGGAGACAGTTTATTGGTTAGAGCCAGCGGGGTCTCATGGTGTTTGGGGCCTTGATGACTATCACTTTCTGCCCTTCCTCTTTGGTGCATTTCAGTTAGCTACTCATAAGCACTTGAAACCTAAATCAATCCATAATAAGGAAGTTGTTGAGATGTTCGAGGACAAATACCTGTATTTTGGATGTATATCGTTCATTAACTCTGTCAAGACTACTGCCTCATTGAGGTGGCACTCCCCCATGTTAGACGACATAAGTGGTGTCAAAACATGGTCGAAAGTTGCCGAGGGTATGGTGAAAATGTATGACGCTGAGGTTTTATCAAAACTGCCCATCATGCAGCATTTCTATTTCAGTGAATTCCTGCCATGTCCAGAAGGTGTCTCACAAGCCAGAGAACACAATGAAAGCGATGAAAGCACCTGCTGCGGGCATACGGAACTGAAAAACACCTGGGGTGACTGCTGTGGTATCAAGATACCTAGTGCCATCGCAGCCACTCGCATGGAGAATAAACATGACAAACCGATACCCTTTGATTAAAACAATAAAATACAGTACATTATGAGTTATAGATCGTCAACATATCATTACCACGCGAACCGTAGCTGAGAAGCTGTGAAGACTGGGGGTTTCCATATCAGTTTAGAAGGGGTAATTTTCCTTCTAGGCTTTGAAAATAGCTGATTGTACCGTTTCATTATGTCTTCATTCAAAAATATGATGTGCTGCCCTTTGTAATATCGGAGAATATTCAAGGTTTTGGCAGTATGAAGAATGTCAGTTGTAGTCATGGAGGTCATCGAACTAATCTCATCTATGGTTATTTCACGTCCATGATCGACAAGGATTGTGATCAATGTGTCTGCCCAGTACGCTCTGTACGATAAAAGTCCCAAGTCTGATAATGGCTTTTCGGGCGATCCCACTTTACCTTCCAGCTTGGAAAGCTCATAAGAGAACTCAATCAGCAATTTACCAAATCCCATCCTTTGGTACTGTGGTAAAGTCAATATACATGCCACATTGTAGCCGTCGGCAGACTCTTTCTCTTTCGAGAAATACCCAACCAAGTGGTGTCCCAGCTCATCCCTTCGAGTCATGCAATAAAACAAGAACGGATCTACATCATAGTACAATGTTTTATGGTCCAGGAAGAGCTTTGAAAGGAGACAAAGATTTCTACACCATGTTCTTTGCTTTCTTCCGTCAATCTCGAAGAATGAAACATAATCATCTCTGTAAATCTCATTGCCTGGCGGGTGCCGCAGGGTGCATTTTTGTCTGTAACGCTCATACTGCTTCTTGGATCCAAAGTACTGCAGGGTGAAGGCATCTATGTAAACAACATCTTCATCAGTCAACTCAATCGGATAGGGAGAGAAGTACCACGGCTCGATTTGAAACTTGCCCATAATAATACGGTTGATATTTCTAACTTTGGCCACTTCATGAGAGTTTTGCGTCATGGAACCTGATGTTCTCAACTTTTTTATTTCGTCCTCTCGCGAAAGTTCTTCATCCCGTATCCCTTGCACGTTTAAGTCTTCCAAATCCATCACATCATTCGACTCAGAACTTTCCCGCCTGGAACCATTTTGCTCCAGAGATGGAGCTGGAGTCTTTTTCTTCTTCCTTTTTTGCTTGCTTAGATCATCGTCCAACGTCTTTGGCTTCGGGAATATGACATCTTTTTCTAGTTTGATTCGATCGGCCGTTATCCACTCATCTAAACGCTTATTGAAGTCAACGTAGTGCACATAAAACTTTGGCGGGGATCTTCTTGAGTTGATTGACAATATCTCTGCCAGTCGCTCTTCACCGTCTTTTTCCACAAGACATTCGCATTTTATGATAATCTCTTCAACATTATTGATCTTCCGTGGTATGCCTGGTTCCTTCTCCTCATCCGGACCCATTTTAGGCCCTAGAACACGCCGTTGGTTTGCTCTTCCGATGCTTCTTTCTTTCAACTGGACACTTGATCAAGTCGACTTAAGTAACATCAAGCCTGTCCTCCGTCGATAGCGATATCTCAAATTTCGGCGAATACGGAATGTACGTCACCTGACCTGGCGAGGTTCAAAACCTTTGGGAAGCCAGCATTGGGTTCCACGGCAGGCCAGGATCAGTCGCTGGAGTTGCGAGTGGGTCTTGTTTCCAAATTTTGATAGTTTTATCCGTTTCTCCAGTAATCAGTCGTAGTCCAGTTCTGTCAAAACTACTGCACAGAATTCCGCGCTCACTCTCCAAAGAGCCTGGGATTTCTTTGGTTTGCAGGGACTGATATTTGTGACCGGACTTGTAGTCGTAAAATGATAGCGTACCATTATCACCACCTGCGAAAAGCACATCATCGTGGTTGGCACCCAGTGAGTTGATTATTCCTGTGGACTGCGATTGAAAGTTGGTCAGTAAAAGACCTTCCGGCAGTTTCCAAGACCTTACATCGTCTGTACATGCAGATACCATTGAGAATTCAGTGGGATGCAGGGCAAGATCTCTTATGGATCGTTTGTGGTGGGTTAGGATCTTGACGCTCTTGCCGGCAGTGATGTCCCAAAGCCGGAGTGTGGCATCTGTTGAGCAGCTGACAACTTGTGGATCAACCGGCAGGCACCTAACCCTGTTTATCGGGCTCTTGTGGCCAACAAGATTCATTACCGGCACTCTGGTTCTGATATCCCAGAGTTTTATGACACTATCTCGGCCAGCTGATACCACAAGATCTAGAGTGGGATGCATTGCGACTGAATGCACGCCAGAAAGATGGCCGTGGTAATTTCTGATGGCCATATTCTTCTCCAAATCCCAACACTTGACGTTCTTGTCCTCGCTTGCAGAGAATAAGTAAGGATGTCGATCTGACACAGCCAGCCCTCTCACTGTCATGACGTGCCCGGACAAGGTTAGCTTCAATCGACCAGAAGCGAGGTCCCAAATCTTGATGGTGGTATCGTTACTACCTGTAGCGAACCATTCATTATCCACTGGTTCCACTTCTACACATCTAACCCATCCGACATGTCCATTTATCACTCGCATTAGTTTCCAAGGTGCATGCCACTTGGGTCGCTGAGAAATCAGCCGTTCTTGTCTGCCCATCACCGACTCTCCCACCAATTTTTCACTATAAACCTGCTTTATCAGAGCATTTTGGGAGCCCTTACCATGCTTGACTAGTGCCAGACTTTCCGGACGGGCTTGGACGTCTTGAGATTGCTGACCATGTCTCTGTAGCACACTCTTGCGGCTATCGATCTTCTCTTGCAAGTGGGACGGAAGTTTTGCCATATTGCAGAACTGATTGCGCCATCTCGCTCCAACATAAGTTTCGTCAGCCTCATCAAGAAAACTCAGATCATTGCTGGTAGCCATACCGTACCTGGAACTCGATACGAACAGTCACCAGATCTCAGTGGGCTTCTCTTCATTATATGAAGATACTACTCAGTGTCAGCTTCGTTAGCTATGATTGATACAGTTAAGAATCATAATGACTGAAAAATTTCAGTGATTTACGGCTCTCGATGAGCAGGATGAAACTTGAAAGACCTCTCTAGTACAAGCAATTGGCCGTTTGAGATGTCTGTCGAGGCTTTAGATGTCAAGAGACCCTTGGAAGATGAGGTTACCGATTTTTCACAGACAAAAAAGCCAAAAAGTGAGGTTGTTTCAAGAGGAATCAGTGATGACGGTCTTCGCGAGTCTGATGTTGGTATAATAAAGTTTCTGAGTGCCGATATACCGGGATTCAGTGGTCAGATCAAGCAAAGATATACCGATTTCTTGGTGTACGAGATAGATGAACAAGGCAATGTGGTTCATTTGAAGGATAAAGGATTCAAGATGCCTAAAAAGGAACGTCCGTCAGCAGAAGAAAACAAAGCTCAGCAGGAGTTGGAGTCCAAGAGGCGCTTGGGGTTTACTGTGGACGCTGAGCTTAGACAGCAACTTGTTGATTTATTAGGTGAAGAAGATGTGAAGAAGATCGAAGAGGTTTATCGTACAGCTCAGAAGATGGAAACAAGTGGTTCTTTCGATGACAAGAACGTCAGAAGCAAAATACATCAATTGCTTCGTGAGGCTTTTGCCAACGAACTAGAGTCTGTGACTACTGAGGATAACACTCTCAAGATTGCTAGAAGCGGTAGAAACACTAGAGTCAACAGACAACAACTGATCGAGCGCAGCAAAGACGCCAATGGTGTAGAAAACTGGGGTTATGGACCAACGAAAGAGTTTCTCCATTTTACGTTGTACAAAGAAAACAAAGATACTATGGATGCAGTAAATCTCCTGACTAAGTTCCTGAGAGTTCCATCTCGCGTGGTAAGGTTTGCGGGGACGAAGGACCGTAGAGGTGTGACTTGTCAGAGGCTGTCTATTTCTCGTATCGGTGTGGATAGGCTTAACGCATTGAACAAGACCTTGAAGGGAATGGTCTTGGGAGGCTTCAAATTTGAGGACAAGAGCTTAAATCTTGGTGATTTAAAGGGAAACGAGTTTGTTCTGGTTATCAGAGACGTTAAGCTCTCAGGAGACTCGAAGGAAACACTTGAGCAAAGAGTTGAAAGGGGTTGCAAATCATTGGCAGAAAAAGGATTTGTTAATTATTTCGGTATGCAAAGATTTGGTACATTCAGTATCTCAACACATGCCGTTGGCAAGGAATTACTTTCTGGTCACTGGGAGACCGCTGTCGAATTAATCCTATCTGACCAAAGCAATGTTCTGCCGAAATCTAAGGAGGCAAGGCAAATTTGGGCAGAAACCAAAGATCCTGCTGCGGCTCTAAAGAGAATGCCACGACAATGTATCGCTGAAAGTGCAATTCTACACACTCTCACCATGCAAAGGAAATCCGAAGACGGATTTACTACTAATGCCTACTACACAGCGGTCATGAAAATACCAAGAAATTTGAGGACGATGTACGTGCATGCCTATCAAAGTTATGTGTGGAACACAGTCGCAAGCAAAAGGATCGAACTTTATGGTCTAGACGTTATAGAAGGTGATTTGGTCATCACTGATGAAGAGGTATCAAAGCCTGAAAATTACGCTGAGGATGATGATTTTGATGAGGATTTGCGGGACGCTAAATTTGTGCGTGCCAGACCGTTAAGTAAGGACGATATTGAGTCAGGGAAATTCACGGTGAATGACGTTATTCTGCCAACTCCTGGGTTTGACGTGGTGTACCCAGCTAACAAAGCTCTATCTGACTTCTATGTCGAAATCATGGCCAGGGACAACATGAATCCATTCGACATGAAAAGGAAAGTCCGTGACTTCTCTCTTGCTGGTTCCTACAGACATTTAATTCAGAAACCCACCGAGGTGGATTTCAAGGTCGTCAAGTACTCTGAGGATACTCAACAACTGGTCAACACGGATTTAGAAATTCTCAATAACCAAAGAGGGAAAGATAATGGCCAAAAGTACATGAAGGACAAGTTGGAGAGATATGTGCCAGAGAAGGGTGGAGACAAGATGGCCGTTATTCTAAAATTTCAACTTGGCGTGTCTGCCTACGCCACTATGGCCTTGCGTGAACTGATGAAGTTGGAATCATCCCGTAGAGGAGATATGTGCGATGTCAAAGTTTAGTTTGAGCGTGATTTATTCGGCGTCAGTGTTTTATTTTCTGTCGCTCCCAAGTAATCGCGGCGCGCCCAAAAACACAAAAGATCATCCTTCAAAGATCTCAAGCAAAACCTGAATAAATGTACGTCAAGAGATTAACAGGCTTCCAACTCAGTAATTGAGATAACGCAGATTAGAGAATATTGCTTTATTTAATATATTCTGAGATACACGAGACCAGATTTGTTATCGGGCATTTTATAAAATAAAAGAGTTCAACTTAGGATGACCGCACAGAGAGATGAAACGATCACAGCTCCCAAATTTTATGAAACGATGAAGAACTCTGAGAACAACAATGTGAATTGTCATCAGCGTTCCAGAGTTTCTTCGCTCTCCTCATTTTTTTCAACGAGTGCGGTTGATGGTGGTTCTCGCAGTATCTTTGGCTTTCGCAAACTTGCAAGGGCATGTCTGCTGGGCTCTGGGAAGAGTGGCAAACGGAACTCGTCCAAGGTTTTAGGTGAGCAAAATGACTTCAATTTATCCTGCCGGCAAGATAAGTCCTTCTTGGGGAATATGGATGGGTTCAGTATCGAAATTGCAGATGAAAGAGGATGCTATGCAGATTATCAAAGGCGTCTGGATAAAGGTGGTACCGGAGTCCCAGCTAGGACATACCGCTCCAACCTTGGCAGCGATGTTTTCGATTACCAATTGGATTTATTTGGTGTGCCTCAGAAGGTCCCAGATCTGTTGAAAGACGATATTACTGTTGAAAATAATTGTACAATTGTTGCAAGTTCAAGTTCAAGTGACGACGAAATTCATGATAACAAGTTTGATCGAAGGTCAATAGTTTTGGCAAACGTGCCTAGAAACACCGGGCTAAGCAGCATTCTTTCGCAAGTATGTGGAGGGCCTCTGGAGGCAATAACGCTTCATCGGAGCGGCGTTGACAAGGCTTTAGTTAAAGTTGAATTGGATTTCTTGACAAAGGAAGGGGCTGCTTCCTTTATGAAATATGGCAGAAGCAACCTTTTCAAAGTGAATGGTATTCACCTTGCTCCTGAGTGGAAAAAATGCTTTGAGCTGCAACCTCCAGCTCTGCCTGAGGATATTTTGGAGGAAATTCCAGAAGTCTGTCGTTGCTTGATCATGAAGAGATATACTAGCGGTGTTACGAAAAATAAACATGGGAGTCGCCCCAAAGAAACGGTGCTTGACAACCTGGACGTCTCAGAGATTCAGCAAGACTTTGAGATATTTGGAGAGATACAAGACATCGGACCAATAGTCTCGAGAAAGCTTTGTGTTTCAATCAGCTTCTACTGTGTGCACGATGCGATTCATGCCATGGACGATTATGAGAATCCAGCCTCACAATTGTATAGAAAATACTTTAAGACATGGGCAGTTTGGTACGGAAAAGACATCACCGACAGACCCTGCGTTGAAATTTGAATAAAATAATGGATAGATTAGTGAGGATAAATCTGACCAGTGAATATTTACAAAACTTAATATTTTTATTTCATCAAGGTTTACCGTCAAACACAACCAGTAGCCCACCGACTAGATGCAATGACCCGGTAACAAAGATGTTTAGTGGACCTGTCATATTATTAATCACTTCGTTTGAGCTTTCGATGTCGGGCGTCACATGTACAGTTGCCTTGCTCTGATCAAGTTTGGTCCAGTGCTGAGCGAGAGCCTTCTGGACAACAAGTTTCTCTACTTGCTCCTTTGATGTGTTCATGGAGACGAGATCTGCGCTGTAAGATCCAGATTTCCACGTAACATTGGTAGTAAAAATGACCGTATCAAACTTCACTTCTGGTGCTAACACAGAGTGCAAGTTATTAATCAAAGCTTCGGCATCCCTACTTTGTTGGTTAAAGATTAGAACATTTTTGCCCTTCTTATCCTTTGCCACTTTCTTAAACCAGCCAGATGCTGCTTCAACACTGTCCTTGGTGTGGGCACCATCGACGTACCATGTATTGTCACCCTTCACAAGTGTTTGACAACGTCCTTCCCACTTTGTCTGTACCAAACCATCAATAAATAACTTCGGTATCTTTGCATCCTCTTGTAGGGGTATAGATGTATCTAAAAGACCCAATTTAAGTAAGACCTGAGAAGCAAGTGAGACGGCCAACGATGCGTTAATAATCTGGAAATCACCAGCGATTCCAAGCTGAACTTTCTTCAAATCGTTGAAAACTGGAACAGTTTTCAAAATTGTTTCACGCTCCTGTGCCCTTTCCTGTAAGACATTGAAGCCTGCTTGAGGTTGCTCTGGCACTGTGAACGCTGGAGAGCCCTTCTTCAAGATTCCACCCTTATTCCAAGCAATTTCTTCAATAGTGTCCCCCAACATGAAAGTATGATCAATTCCCAACCTAGTGATCCCACATACAGCAGGTCTCTCTATTATATTAGTACTATCGAATTCTCCTCCGACACCAACTTCGTAAACACAACAATTGCATCCTTCCTGCATGAAAACGTGGAATGACAGTAGAGTGAGATACTTGAAATAACCTGGTTTGCTACCTGGAATCATATGAGGGAACCTCTCTAAAGATGACGACGTTTTTTCCAATTTCTCCCAGACTTCAAAGAAGTATCTTGTAAATTTCGCTTCAGAAATTGGATCATTATTGATTCTGATACGTTCACGAACAGATTTCAAATGAGGAGATGTGTAAAGACCAACTTTAGGTAACTTTTCCTTGTACATTCCCAAGATAGATGAGGTAAACGCCGCTGTAGATCCTTTCCCTTTAGTCCCTGTAATGTGGACAGCATTTAGCTTATTAAAGTCAGAAGTCTTGTAACCGATCCGGCGCGACCACTCCTGCATTTCCCAGATGTTCATTTGATTCTTACGGTCTCCTGACTCTCTTATCGCCATGATGTTAGCATAGTTCGATTGCAAAGAATTCAAAGCGGCCACCGCATCCTGGTAAGTTTTGGCAGACATCTTCAAGGGAAGCTGTATTCTCATCTAAAGCGCCAATTGACCCTCGAAAGACCCATCAATCCTCAGCAAGTGGTAGTTCTTGGCATTCTTAGTTTATTCAATACGTAGTCATCGTACAGCTTGAAGAGTTAAGTAATTATATACGACATGATCATTATCTGGAAACTGTGGGCAGCAAGCACTCTTGATGAATCAAGATGAGTCTCGATAGGTGTTCGTAGGCCTCTCTGGAGATCCTGAGAGATCCTGAGCATCTGATATTGACCTACTTACATTTGCATAGTTTGGTGGCTCCCCTGTGGAAAGTTCCAGAGGACAAGAATACTTGACCAAAGCAGTCTCGTCGCCTACAGAACCCAATCAGCTTCCACAGGACCAGTTTGAAAATTCTAGTATCTAGTTGATCTTCACATTGATCTAAAGTTGTTTTGTCACTGAGGAAACCCGAGGACCGATAAATTGCAAGAGTCAAGATGATCAGCAACACACCGTCAACTAAGTTCCAACAGAACCAGATGAAGTCCATTATTGGAAACTCGTACAATAAATTATATGGCCAATTTACTGCGGATGAGCTGACCGAAGTTGGGAATTATAAGATCATAAAACAAATCGGAGAGGGAAGTTTTGGGAAAGTTTACCTTGCGTATCATAAGCCAACTCATCGTAAGGTGGTTTTGAAAACTAGTGACAAAACTGATCCCAATGTAGTCAGGGAAGTATTCTACCATAGACAATTTGACTACCTTTACATCACAAAACTTTATGAAGTGATTGTGACGGAGACGAAGGTTTGGATGGCCTTGGAGTTTTGTCCTGGAAAGGAACTTTATGAACATTTGCTTTCGTTGCAAAGAATACCGCTCGAAGAGTGTTCTAGGTTGTTTTCTCAAATTGTCGGAGCAGTGTACTATGCGCATTCGTTGAACTGCGTTCATAGAGATCTAAAATTAGAGAACATACTCTTGGACAAGAGAGGGAATGCAAAATTGACAGATTTTGGTTTCACAAGAGAATGCGTTTCGAAGAGTCAGCTGGATACAATATGTGGTACAACGGTCTATATGGCACCTGAACTGACTGAAAGAAACAGTTACGATGGGTTTAAGATTGACATTTGGGCCTTGGGCGTAATATTGTACACTATGATAAACGGTACAATGCCGTTCGATGAGGATGATGAGACTAAGACGAAGTGGAAGATCGTTAATGAAATGCCCGATATGAACGGCAGTTTTATGGTCCCGGAGGCTAGGGATCTAATTCAACTATTATTGGCTAAGGATCCTAATGATCGTCCATCAATTGAGAAGATCCTCTCCCACCCTTTCTTGCAACCCTATGGTATCCCTCTAATGGATAAAACTCAAAAAATTCTGCGAAGACAGAGGCGTGGCCTGACCCAGTTCCATTCGAAACTGGAGAGAAAACTCCTTAAGCGACTCAAGCAGTCGGGATTCGATACTCAAGCGATCAAAGCATCCGTGCAAAAGAGGAAATGTGATGCGCTATCTGGACTTTGGCTGCTTTTGGTCGAACGAGAGATGGCTAAACAAAAGCAGGACTGCCCGAGACGAAGTAGATCAGTCTTATCTGTCCGAAAAGTATTTGACAATTCATTGGGGACCGGTGAATCAAAACCACCAAGCGACAACTCATTTGGTCAACAGTTAGACTCCAAGATTACGGCTCCATTGAGCAGGATATTAAGTATGAAAAGTGACAATGCTGTGCCTGCACCGCCTGTCCCAAAGAAAGAACAATGTAAGAAATCACTAATGCGTCAGATGGATATGTGCGAACCTGATCAAGGAGCTGAAGTTCCCTGCAGTGAATCGCCGACACCCAAGAAGAATAATCTCTTTGCGAAGATGTCCAAGTTCTTCAAGCACAAAAGGCTAAGTAATGATAAGATTGGTTTCAGCAGTGTTAATCGCAAAAGCCAAGACTCTCCCAAAAGTTTCGATACCTCGCCTTCGGAATCTATCGATGATAATGAAAGTCCAGAGAAAAAAAGAACGAACAGATCAGAGTCTTTACAATCGGGCTCAAAAAGCTCAGGAAAATCTGCCAACCATGGTCACGAACACAACAACTTGAAGAGTAACGATTTTTATGAACTAAATGGGGAATCCTCTTCAAACAAGCAAAGCCGAGCGTCGAGGAAGTTGAAGCGACTCAAGTCGACCACATCAAGTGACATCTCCGGTCAAACCTCAGAATGTGTCAGCAATAACTTGCGATCGTCTTTCAACGAAAGCTCTAAATCGCCCCTCTTCAACAGTAATAGACCGATGTCTGGTATTTCGCAGCATTCTGAGCTTTCAAATGAGACTTTCAACTCAGAATATTCAACTGACGGCAATAATTCTTCATTCAAGGTGTCCGATTCTGCCAGAACAGCCTTCCCGCACGCAAATACTGGCGGCGTATCGCAGTATTCATCTGGTAATGACAAGAGCAGCATTAGCTACAGTCAGAGATTCTCTGCCCGCGATTTGAGCACCATGTCGAGCACCTCGAGTGCTTCTGAAAGGAGCTCTCGGACGGATTCATTCTATGATATAACTACCGCCTCATCTCCACTGATTATGGATGTACGAAAGACCAACCGGACCCCGGTGAAGGACTCAGTGCTTCCACGTTTTGGCGCACAAAGCTCACGGCTTACTAAATGGAGTCACGCAAGCGGTCGGCGCGCAACTTCCGTCAGGCGCACGCACGGTCGCGATCTTCTGAAGCACAATCCACCTCATCCACAGTCAATTATTCAGGAGGAGAGCTCTTCAGGTGGGGACGAAGAAAAATGCTCTAAAGAATTAACCTTAGCAGAAGGCGTAGCTCTCACAGGTGTTGAGGACAACGAGTTAGCGATTCATAGCGATACAGAGACATCCGGTGTTATTAGCGGACCTGCAAAGCTACACGGCGATGGTAACTTAGGAACTTTTGCATTCTCTAGGTCGCTCAGCGAAGGAAGCGAGTGGTCTCGAAACCTATTGGATCTTCGACAGAACAGGAAAATGAATTCTGCGCTTACTGAAGATGACGAATCGCTTCAAATTGCAGATCAAGAGGATAACTTCTCGGAGTAATAATGATGAAAAGTACTTAAACTGATTTTTAATAGATGTTTACAGTTCTTAAATTTTGTCGACCTCGATTCTGAAGTTCGTGATAACTCCCAGTTGCTGCTGCTACTACCGTGAATTAGAGCTTGAAATGAACTTTCACCAGTTCACCAGTTCAGAAAAGCATTCACGGCTGAGCTGGCTTTTGAGACTTTCATCGTAAACTGTCCATCTAATCACTTTTCTGAGCCCTTTCGTAGTTCATCGATTTTAGAGTCGCCCAACTTCAATCCCTCCTTTAGGAAAAACTCGAAGAAGTCATCCTCGTCTATGTCAATCCCTTGGTCCTTGAAATATTTCCTACATTCCTCATCAGGATCCTCGCTAGAGTCTTCATAAAAAGAACTATCGGCCATATCATCACTAATTTTCAGTTCTCTTTCAAAGAGACTCTGCAAGTTTTCTTGCAAGTCATTAGCCAAATCGATGGGATCATCTAGTGGTACCGTTAGATCGATGTTTGCCACGCTAAAATTTTCGAGATCAAATAAAGAACCATCTCGAGCCACATCGTGATTCGGAGTTTTCGTTTCCTGTAGGACAATGGTATGTTTCAGTAGCAGCCTCTCAATGGCGTGGGATATAGCCCTTCCGCACACTTCAGCTACAGAACTGCTATCTTTGCTCAAGCCGTTCGCCTCAAAGATGAAGGGGATCAAATCCAGGTGCTCTTTTGACACCAGCAGGTCAATATTTTCACCTTTGTCTCCTACTTCTTGATCACTCACTGATATATCTTCTTCGATCAAGCTTTTGAGAAGAAAACTGATAAGCTTGGGATTATCTAATAGAATTCTGCGGTGCTTCTCATCCTCTATCGACACCTGTAACTTGGCCAGACGTGAGAAGACGTTGCTTGGAAAGTTCTTAATCGTATTGCTGACTATGCCATCATTTGCAGGGTCAACGTCAAGCAACTTAAAAGGCGAGTCAGATAAAAACTCAAGCGCCTCCACTGGTCGTATTTCGCTGTCTGATGAGTCTTGCAGCGGTATAATCTTGAACTTTCCGCAATTCAACCACAGTCGGTTGCCTGCAACTGGAAACTCATACTCTTTCGGAAGAGCATCGCTTAGCTCATTTATAGTATAGTCGCCATCTGTGTCACAAATGCGAATGAAAACCTGAGGGTCTAATTTCTTAGATAGGTTGGCGAGTAGTGCAATCACTAGATTTTCCTCCTTACGTACATTGTTTTCAGCGCACAGTTGCCCATAGATGAACGATGTTCCATCCTCCAGCTTCTCTCGACTCAAAGAAATTCCATTATATTCCGACCACGGATAGTAATCATTCCAAACAGCAATACAGTTTTTGACCTTATCCAGTAGCACCTGAAGTCGGCTATCGATATCTTTTGTGAACTTATCCACTATGAAGATACCGAAGAGTACCCAACTCTTCTCCAACACATCGACCACGTAGATGTCTCTCTCGCCTTCTTTGTAGTCCCAAAGCCATTCTGCTGGTACTTTCGACTCAGGTTTGACAATCTTCATGTCCAGATGGAGACTGCTCTTTAAGTCAAAGGTAGCACTAGCAAGGAAGCAACCTCGCTAAGCAGGACTTTGATAAACCGCGAACCTTAAGAAAGAGGCTATCAGTAAGAGACCTTGAGAAATTGACTCACAGTGACTGAGCATCAGATCAAGATCCAGATGGATGAGATAAGGCGTTTGGTATGGGAAGGTGCTCTTAACATTCAGATTTCAGTCGAGTCTTCGATGACAATCAAGGGTGCAAGCCTGAAAGAACGTACCCTGAACCTCAGGTTGCCAAGAGAGAGCTATATTACAATCTATCTCTCCACAATCGTCGACAGACTGCGAAACTATTTGAGAGTCGACCCAGATGGTGAGAGCCAATACGTTTGGCTCGAGTATCAAGGTGTGCCATTGTATTGGAACTACCCACTTGGCTTGCTCTACGACTCTATGACAGCTCTCAACCCATCTGAGAGGCAGAATGACTGCGATGGCACTCTGAATGTGTGGAAATTGGATTTCGCACAAGGCACCCAATTACCGCCTGGTGTATTACCATTCTCTGGTGATCTTCAGTCAGTACGAAGTTACTGGATGCAACAATGGAAGCAGGCATGCTTTGTCCTTAATGGATCTTCGAAGCAGATGATGTCTTTGTCTATACAGGACACACGGAAGTTTTGGAACAGTGTGACTCTCAGAGATCAGAGTGCATTCAGGCAAATAGCTAACAAGGTTGTCCCACCTCAGCCCCGCTGTATTCCGATATTGATTCATCAGAGCCTCCCAAAGATGCAGTTGTTTCAACCCATCGTTCCCCCCAACAAGTCTGACGGTTCAAGTATGAAAGTCATAGATTTGATAGAGAATCAGTTCCCAGCTCTCTTTGAAGGAAACAACAGTCTTTCAAAGGTAGTGTCCGGCGGGATTGAAGTACCACTTGCCTCGGAGCTTCAAGATGTATTTAACCGTTTTATGAGCCTCGACGGATTCTTACACTTGTCACTCTGTCTGCTGTCTGATAGCGAGTATGGAAGGACCACAGCAAAGTGAATTTATAAAACTATAGAAGTAGGTTTGGTTATGCAGAGTCGAAATGGTGTTACTTGCCTTTTACATGAGAGCGGTTACTCAGGGACATCGAAGACTGCCTGAAGCCAGCAGCGATACATTTTCAACTGCCGCTTCCTATTGACTAGCAGTCTCCTATCAGTTCCTATCCTATTTTCGATAAACGACCCACGAGTGAAGATGTCTCTCAGTTCCTCCTCTGTGAAAAAGTAAACTCTCGTACCGTCACCTCTTATGTAGAAATTGTCGTCGAGCAGCCTATTCTTCTTGAACCTGACTTGCGCCAAGTCATACCTACCATAGTCACGGAACAGAATCTTACCACCTGGCTTCAAGACTTTGCGTAGATTGGACAAGGCTTGGTCCCATTGATCTGGGGCTAAAGCGCTAAAGACAAAAATCATGACGGCAATGTCAACTGAATGAGGTTCTACACCGTCTGGTAGTGCTCCTTCTGGGTTGGCGAGATCCCACACTGCGGCGTGCCCATACTTAGGATTGAAGTTTTCTGAGTTCTTGACTAGCTCCACGGCCTTCGGAGCAAAATCAGCAGCTATTACATGCAAATCCTCGTTCTCGTTCTCGCTAAGAATGGGAAAAAAAGTGTTACCAGCACCACATCCGATCTCAAAGATCGTGACAGGGCCAGCATCTTTCTTCGTTGCGGCGTATAAGCAAGGAAACTCGATCTGGAGCCACTTCCTGTCTTTGAAGAAATTCTCCTTATTATTTTTGTAGAAAATGTCCCAATATCTTGCTGGATTACCATTGTATAGATTTTTATCGAATTCTGACACTGGGTTCTCATGCTGACCTTTTATCTTCTCTTCCGCAGCTTTGATCTGTTCTTCACCCCATTCCACGTTGTCCCATGCATTATGGTCCCAAACATCAACACTTTCAGTCAAAGTTCTCTTACCAAATTCAAACGGATCATCACGGCCTAAACGTGTGGGAGCCTCCCTGGCTCCTTTCTCGTCCTCAACGCTTACGGAACATGCATTGTGTGCAATGGTCTCAGATAGCTCTTCCTGAACGTCCTGAGTCATTGCTTTCAGTTCCTCTTTATCATGTGCGTTAGTCTTGCCTAAGCGAATTCTCTTCGACAACTTCAACGTCCTGAACTTCCTCCGCTGCGTCCGCCGCAGCAGAGCTGTTTTTCTTCTTTTTCTTCTTGTTCTTCTTCTTCTTCTTCTTAGAAGATTCTGACTGACTTTGAGTAGTCTCATTGGAATCTTCAGAAGATTCCTTAGTTTCATTTGTTGACTCGTTCTTTTTTTCGTCATCTTCACTCTCAGCCTCTTCCTTCTCACCTTCGGTGGCTTCCTGCTCCGCTTCCTTCTCAATCAGAGCCTCTGTATTGGCTTCAATCTCAGATTTCTCCTCAACTGGAGCCTCAGTGGCTTCTTCAGCTGCTGATTCTCCCTTCACTGGTTCTTCTACCTCGTCAATCTCATCAACTTCGAGTTTTGAGCTCGATTCCTCAACAGCAGGAGCGCTAGAATCCACAGCCTCATCAGCTACTACCTCATCCCCGTTGGATTCGGCAGTCTTCTCCACTGCGACATTACTGTCGTCATCGCTTATTGTACTTGATCTCTGGACAGGCTCTGGTGCAACAGGCTTCTCGTCGTTGGCAGAAATCTTTTCAAACTTTTTAATCAGGTCAGCTACCCCCATGATGAACAGTACAAGGCTTTGCAGCTTTCAATTCACTCTTTATCCAGTTTTAAAGAATTGTCTTTTAGATATCTGAAAGTTTTTCATTGATCTCGCATCAATATCAACTAACAGTGAAGAAACACATCGACAATTCAATTGCCATGAGCTTTGAATAGGCCATTGCTTGACTTTTTAATCTCATCCTCTTCGCTGACTAGCGATACAAAACTCACCAGATATTCTTTGTCGTGAGAAATTGATACCAATGTTTGCGTTCTCTGATTCTTGACGTATCTGTAGTAAAAATTTACCTCTGATGGAGAGGTTGCCGTGACTGGGAACTGCTCGTCAAATTGTAATAGAGGCTGGCCGCTATCTTTCCTGTCTCTGTATGTAAGCCTTGTGTATATGCTTTGAGCGGTCGGCATCTCAGAGGTTGGCACGAAAGATGAAAATGCCTTCAAGACTGCTTCCTTAATGGCCCAGATCCCCGCTATGTATGTCACCGTAGGCATATTATCGGCGTGCTCAGCCGCCAATGCCTGCATCTTAGCAATCTCATAGGGATGCATGAATTTTCTGGCGATCTTGATAAATGAACTCTGGTTACTGCCAACAGCTAGAGGGTGCTTTTGAAGCAGCTGTACAAATCTTGGAAGGTAGACTATATCGGTACCAATTCCCAAAAGTCTGCTCCCAATTCTGGCCGCTGGTTTGAGTGCCATTTGGTTTATTTCCTTTACTTTTCATTGATTTATTTGCTAAAGATTACTTTTGAAGCTCTAAACATGAAATATTGAAAAACAACAGACGCTTTCTAGGTATATCGAAAATTACTCCATGACCAGTAATTCAGGCCTAATATGAGTCAGATCTTTACCAAATACGATAGCATCTACGGGTTCTTCATATCCTTTTAACACGGCTGCCCGAGGAACAAGCCCAATTCTATCAAACTCAAACTTGTCCCATAACTTCCAACTGGCTGCATTGGTAGCAAAGACTAGATTAAACACTGAGTACTTGTAACCAAGCAAAGGAGCCCAACGGAGATACACTTGGGCCAACCTGTAGCCGATCTTGCGACCCCTTTGGTGCTGAGTGACCAAGAACGCACCGTTGCAATTGTGTGAGCAACGACCCGCGTAGTTTGGCTTAACGTAGAAAGTACCAAGAAGAATCGATTGCCAGTCGTTTGTCTCAGGGAAAGTAGTCTTGTCGGTCTCTAAGACAATGACGCAAAATGAATGGAACCAATAGTCGATAAACTCGTCCTTAGTTAGTCTCCCTAATAAAGGATACGTCTGCCCACGGTCAATCTCAGCATTGAACTCTTCCAACATGAACTCGATCAGAGAATCTGGGATATCTCTCGATTCATATACGGGAAATGCAGTGGCCACGCTATCGGACCCAATAAGTTTGAATTGCAATGGCTCGAGTTTTGCAATCAATGGCTTGGAAAAGGCAGGACCATTGCGCAGGCAAGTCGATGTAACTTCTGCTTTTTCGACTGTCATTCTGCGGTGCAATTAAAACGGAAAAAATCCTCGAGCGATAAGGAAGCTAGCCAACTAAAGTGCGAATTCCTTGATAAAGGAGATCACCAACCCATTTAAATTCTCTTGACCTTCTGGCTCAGAGACTACATGAGAGGCACCCTTCACAGAACCCGAGTTTTTTGACCAGTACTTGACATTCGAGAATGTTCTCCATCTCTCTCGGAGTGCTCGCTTATCAACGTCCTCAGGAACAAACTCATCGTTCTCGTTATCTAAGATAAGGAAAGGCTTCTGAATCTGGCCAAAAGTCTTTTGCAAAGTCTCGTCTGGCAGGTCACTTGAGAAGTAGTCGTCATCACCACCAGGAAGCATCAAAGAGCACCATCTGTACGCTGTGATCGGCGTGTTGAACATAACCTTGGCAAACGCAGGGCCAAGTACCATTTTGGACTTCCCAGTGTCGACTAACTCCTTGGCTTCAGCATTGAGCTTTTTCAACAAGCGTGGATCCAAGTTCGAAGACAGACCCTCACGATCGGACACTGCCGCATTCATGATACCTGCATCCACCGTCTCTGGATGCGCCAGCAAGTACCTGATCACATCTTGCGATCCAGTAGACCTACCCATGACAATGATCTTCTCCCTGTTACCACCTTCGGGATTTTTCAAGTAGCTCACCAACTGCCCCATCTCTTTCACATCAGAATCTAAGGAGCTGATCCCCCAACCCTTATAGCTGCTACTCATCTGAATGTGTATCACTGAGTAGCCATATTCCCGCACAGCTTCAGCAAGACTTGGTGCAAAATGGACTGTCAAAAGACCGTCAGTCAGCCCTCCCACAACAATGAACACCTCCTTCAGCCCTGATGGCTCGAACTCGAACGCCACTTGCGGATTACAGTATTGATGAACAAGACCGCGAAATGTACCCATTGTATTAGCACTCTCAAGATTAGATTCTCGAAGTTCACGCCAGCGATTTCTTTCAAGATTGGTGATCTCCTCGTTGATCACTCCGAGATATCTCTCTGCCTCGGAGAAAGAACACAGTGCGCTACGAAGCAGCGTGGACAAGCCAGAACAGCAGTACAACAGCAAGCATTGCCGCACAGATGGAAGGTGTCAACTATACTTCTGACACCTCTTGACTGTTTCAACTGTCATAAAGCCTCGAGATGGCTTAAAGTTTCACCTCTGAAAAGTTCGGCTTTAATACAAAAATCTCCGGTGCGGCTGAAACATAACCCGGATTAGGGGACAAAAGTTGGGGTAGAATAGTCGCCCCCAGTGGTATAAATAGGAGGGGGGGTCGGCGGGTTCTCTCGGGGCTAGATCGAGAACAGAACGCCAGATCTAGGACAAGAAACATGGCCAAAAGTACTACCACGGTGCGTTCAGGGGCTCGTACCGTCACCACAGCGCGGATGAGGCTGCTAGACATGGTGATCAGCGGCCACTGGCATTTTATAGGATTGAACGTGGAGGGTGTGAGTTGGAGATCGTACTTAAGGCTGTTGCTGCGACATTTGATTCAGATGTCGAGACCGTCTGACGCTGGAACAGGGTATCGCGTGCGGGCACGCATTTTACTACTTTCTCTAGGATTGTCGTCACTTGTTGCGGCTACGGGAGGCGCTTACGGGGTGTACTCGCTGTTGAGTAAATTAAAGTCGCTCTACAGACACTCTAGGGAGAAGAATAGAGGCGGGGCGCTGGTTCGGACTAGATCGCAGACGCATCTGGCGAATGGAGCTAGAATTATGTACATTCCAGAGGAAAATCTGAAAGATAATAAAAACGGCGAGGAGGCGGGTGGTCCCTCAAGCGGAGATGCAGAGGCTAGAAAGAGAATATTCATTCCACGTAAGGATGACGACGTTTTTGAACATGATCAATATCTCTTCAAGAATGTGGAGCTTGGGAGAGCTAAGAACTCCCAGCTTTTTTACTCCAAATTCTTGAATCAAATGAACGTTTTATCCAAAATATTAATTCCTTCGTTGATTGATAAGAATTGCATCTTACTGGTTTTGCAAATATTTTTCCTAGTCATGAGGACATGGCTGTCCTTATTTGTGGCCAAGTTGGATGGTCAGATTGTGAAGGATATCATTGCTGGTAGGGGTAGAAGATTTTTACTCGACCTTGCGTGCTGGTTCTTAATTGCCCTGCCAGCTTCATACACAAACAGTGCTATAAAATTATTGCAAAGGAAATTGAGTTTGAACTTCCGGGTTTATTTGACTCGTTACATTCATGACATGTACCTGGATAAGAGACTAGCTTTCTACAAGTTAATCTTTGACGAAAAGGCTTCCAGTTCTGTGATCAAGAACATCGACAACTCCATTACCAATGACGTTTCCAAATTTTGTGACGCTACATGCTCTGTATTTGCCAATATTGCCAAACCTGTGATTGATCTGTTCTTCTTTTCAGTCTACCTGAGGGACAACCTTGGGACTCTAGGGGTTGTTGGTATCTTCATAAATTACTTCATCACGGGATACCTACTGAGAAAGTTTACTCCACCATTGGGTAAATTAGCAAGCAATAGGTCAAAGGCAGATGGTAATTACTACAACTATCATGTGAATATGATAAACAATAATGAAGAAATTGCATTCTATCAGGGGACAGAGGTGGAGAAATCGAAAGTTAATGAACTATACGACATCTTAATGGATCAGATACTGGCGTTTGATAGAAGCAAATTCAATTACAATATGCTCGAAGATTATATTTTGAAATATACATGGTCTGGTTTGGGGTATGTTTTTGCCTCGATTCCAATAGTAGTCACAACGCTATCCACTGGGGTTAACATCGAAGATGCCAACATGAAGGAATTCATTGTAAATAAACGTTTGATGCTATCGCTTGCCGATGCCGGTTCCAGATTGATGCATTCTATCAAAGACATTTCTCAATTGACTGGGTACACAAATAGAATTTTCACTTTACTCTGCACTTTACACAGAGTTCACTCGAATACCTTCAGCTACGGGGCTACCGAAGCAGCTGCATCTCTCGCCGTTGAGGTACCAAAAGGAGGGGATGGTAGCCAAATCGATGTTAAAAGGGAGATTGTCCAAGGTACCGTCCAGCGCAATTTTAATGGAGTTAGATTTGAGAATATCGACGTTATAATACCTTCAGTGAGGGCTGGAGAAGGCATTAAGCTTATCAAGAAGTTGGCTTTCCAAATACCGCCCCATATTGAACCAAGCAATTCCAACGCCAACTCTGTGCAGGATTTAAAGAAAATGTTTGACGTCAACTTACCTTTCTTCGAAGGACCAGGTTCAAGTTTGTTGATATTAGGGCCTAACAGTTGTGGTAAAAGTTCCATACAGCGCATCATCGCCGAAATTTGGCCAGTCTACAATAAAAATGGCCTTTTGTCAATACCTTCTGAAGGGAACCTATTTTGCGTTCCTCAGAAGCCTTACTTCACAAGAGGCGGTACGTTGAGAGATCAGATAATTTATCCAATGTCTTCCGATGAGTTTTTCGACAGAGGATTCAAGGACAAACATCTTGTCCAAATACTGGGTGAGGTACGACTTGAATATCTTCTGAAGAGAAGGAGAGGCTGGTCCTATCTAGATGCTGTGGCTGAGTGGAAGGATGTTCTTAGCGGTGGAGAAAAGCAGAGAATGAATTTTGCTCGCATAATGTTCCACAAACCGAGATTCATTGTTCTAGACGAAGCCACAAATGCCATAAGTGTTGACATGGAAGATTATCTCTTCAATTTGTTGAAGAGATACAGGTTTAATTTCATCAGTATATCTCAGAGACCCTCCTTGATCAAATACCATGATCTCCTGCTAGAAATAACGAATGTCACAACAGGGTCCTGGCAATTACAAGCACTTGGCACAGCCGAGGCCATTACGTCAATAGACCATGAGATTGATGAACTCTCAAAAAAGTTGGCCAACGTTAGCAAATGGGAATTAGAAAGAGAAGAATTACAGGAAAAATTGGCCGTCATATGAGGCCAGTCAATCACTCAAGGATTCCGACCACGGCATCTTACCCTCTATGTATGTTTCAAAGAAAACTTGATCATTCTCAATTTCATCGTCCAATTCAAATAACCTTACGTCCTGATAGTTGTTGATTCTTCTAAAAGGATTACGCGTTCCCTTCTTGGCTTTTAACTTGGATTTAGAGCCGTACCAGTCAGAAGCGAACAGATCCAGGGCATTGCGAAGTTCCAAACTTTCCAGTTCATCGAAGTATGCCTTCAACTGAGTCGAATCGTAGCCAGTAGGACTTGGATCAACCGAAACGTACTTAACATCTTTGACCGGAAAGTTTATCGCCTTAGCATGCAGCTCCAGGAACCTTCTTTTTTTGAAACCGAAACCTACAATGGTGATTCTCTTAGGAAACTCTTCGGTGAACTGCTTGAATCTGTAGATGGAGAATAAAAGGTTCTCAAATGAATCAAGGGCAAATTCCTCTGTGGTTATCAGTGAAGTAAAGAGAGATTGGACAGTAATGGAACGCAACAGCATGATGGCCTTTATATCTTTCAGAGACTTCACAATGTCTTCAGGGAAGCTCTCAGGGAAGGACCCTTCGTCCTCGTGAGCTAGGGAAATCAGTCGCCACATCAAAAGATAGTAACTCTGTGCTTCAGATATGCATCCCGCTGGTAGTTTCGTTTGAGATCCGCTGAACACAACAACTGATCTATTTGATGGGTCTTTAACGAGGCGTAAGATCGCCTGCAGACCATGCTTGATGAATGCTATGTGATCGTTGCCTTCCAGCTGAAAGGGAGCTAAAAACCAATGCTCGGCCAAGTGCCCCAGGTTAGGCGTATGGTCAGCCCGTGCTGACTGATTCCAGATCGAGTGGCATGGCACAATGATTAAGTGTGGCATCTCTGTTGTTTATCTGTCGGTAATAACAGCTTGTAGGTGCTGGTATTTGCAGTTGAAAAGCGAGTCAAGCAGAAAAAGTCCCGTTACTGGCTAATATAATATACATACACTAAGTGAACTATTTAAAGTCCTTATGAGTCCATTTTTCAGTGATTTTTTGCTTGTACCTCCTAGATTTCTTGACGGGTACACGAGATTCGATTTTACCTGAACTCTGCAACTTTTGAAGTTGATCATATAGAAGACTGCCTTCTGGTCTTAGCTTTCTCAAAGAGTCAGACAATTCATCCTGGAATTTCACTTCGAGGTTGTTCTCTCTAACAGAGTACTTGGTTCCCAGTTTATGCTTTTTGTTGACTTTGTTTTTTTTCAGATTTATTTGATGATTCTTCCTTTGTTCTTCTTCTTGTTTAACAGTCTCTTCAGTCTCTTCCAGCCTCTCCAAATCACGCACTTGGGCTTTTAATTTATTAAGTTCCTGCTGAAGTTTTACTTTTTCTTCATGCTTCTTGGCTTTGTTCCTCTGATACTTAGTCTTCTTCTTGTTCTTAACCACCTCATTGATCGATAGTCTATCATCCTTGTTACCACTCTCGTCCTGTTCCTCCTCTGCGTCATTTTCCTCTTCTGAGGACTCCTCTTCGCTGTCATCCAGTATATCCATCAACTTTTGAATTTTCTCTCTGTACTGTTGCAATGCAATCCTGTTCTCTTCCTTGACCTTTTCAATGCTATACTCCTTTTCGATCAAACTCGTCCAGTCCGCTTTATCTGGATTGTAGGACTTACCAGCATGTGGAATCTCTTCAATCTCTCTGACCTTGATAGGCGCCGTATCCAATGTCTTTGGCTTGACAGACGCAATTGACCATCCAGTGGTAGAGTTTTTGATCAGAGTTTCAGGAACTTCAGTCTTTCCATCGGCTTCCAAAGAAATCCCTGCAGGAGTGACAACTTTTTTACTTGGCTCTTCTTCGCCCCAAATGTCATGAGATCCTGACTTCACAAGTCCATCCTTAGCGATGTGATTCTTGATCTTGGATTCACCGTCGATCTTCCCTGCTAAAGCCATCAACTTTCTCAACTCTTTCTTCGAAACAGTCTGAATCTTACGCTTTTGATCATCGAATTTGGGGTGCTTCACTGCAGCAACCTTGGAGTTACTCTTAACAGCTTCCAAGATCTCGGTACTCTTCAGGTTTTTCTTTATCTGTTTTCTCTTGATCAGTCTACTTTTCAAAGCAGCATCACCAGTGTCATCAACCTGGAAAAGGGCATCATCTTTCAAAGAACCAATCTCTGGAGTACCATGAGTAATCTCTTGCTCTTTTCTGGTTTCAATACTTTGTTCGATGTCCGTTAAGTCAATATTCTTTCTCCAAGCCTTCTTCCCCTTACGGGAAGACTGTTTGTACTGTGCAGGTCTCTTCACTGTAGCCAATGGCGCCATTTGCAATTAGTTACAGTTACGATTGATCTAGATTCAATTACTTATCAATGGTCATCTTCCTCATCTCATCAATAGAGCTCATCTCATCACTGTACTGAAAAATTTGGTCCCATACAAAATGAAATACAGGCCGTCGAGAGTGATGATAATACCGATTTGGCTCGTATAAGAGACATTACATTGAAAGAAACACTAGCGAAGGGCCGTTGAAGTTGTGATTGATAAGGCGGATCAAGAGCGTTGAACTGCCGGATCTGGTAGATCAGTTCTATAAAAGACGGTAGATCGTGACTATGATTCTGGACGATAAACTCATAGTACGATCTCCTTCTCGTTGTCCCAGAGCATCCTCTGGAACCTCCAGTGCAACGATGAAACATCCTTTCTGTCTTCCTTTTCGTCGACCAAAGTACCACTGGGAACATTCTTTGTGGATAGGTGGCACTGAGAAGCCAATTGCTTAAAGATGTCATCCTTCTCAGGGACGTAAACGGAGTTCTTTGGATCTGGGGAGTAATCGACATCTTTGAACCATCTCCTCTGCCAGCTGACACCGTTGGCTTCTTCATCCTTTCTCATTTCTCTCTGTTTTTCTTCTAGCTCAGTCTTCGTCTTACCGATCAAGTCGAAATCACCTAGTTTGATAGCCTCAGCAACGTCTTTCCAGGCCTTTCTGCTCTCCAGAGGATGTTGGTCTTTCAAATCCTTCACTTTCAAGTGCTCAGCAGGTGTCCTTGTAGCGTCGTAAAAGATCGTCGAAACCTCTTCCTTCCCTTTACCGGTGTTCTTGGTGATCTTGGAGATACCCGACCACTGACCTGATAAGGTATACAGGGCCTTCTCCTTGTCGCTGGAATCCTTTGAACTTCTGTAAATTCTTGCTTTGAAAGAGTTCTTCTTACCAGAAAAATAACCTCTACCACTGTATTCAAGCACACATAGCAAGCCACTAGACGACTGAATGTAAGATTTGCCTTCTAATTCGACAAATGGTGCGGCAACCAGAATACCTTCGATGTGCAAAGGCGGCAATGTCATTAGATAAGATTCATCTTTCAACTCCAACAGCGCATGTCCAAACTGTTTAACTCCCAGCATGAGCGATTTGGAGAAAGAAGACTTGATCTGATTGTAACCTTGTAGTTTGACGTTATTCTTATCGTTGAAAATAGCATAAGCAGTGATTGGTGGGTGATGTGAAACTTGCTCACTCAATAGAACAGTCTCACCAAAGTGCGGATGTTCTTTATTCTCCCACTTACCAACGAACAGTTCACCCAAAAAGGGGTTCAAAGGTTTCTTCTCCGTACCCATAGATTCATTACGAGAACAGTACTGTGATTTCAACGTGGAAATGAAATATTTCACAACAGCCAAGAACCTAGCCACTTCCAAGGACTCCACATCTTTATCAGCAAAAGCAGTCTTCTCCTTGTAGTTGGTCTCGTTGATCAAAGCGGGCTCCAAGAACAGATCAGGATGCTCAGCCCAATACTGCGAGAACTCTGACAACGAAGTTGGCGATAAGATGAAAGGTGGTGCTGACAACGAAGACAGATCACCGTTAAACGAAGCAATTGATTTTAAAAAAGACGTCCATGAAGAAGAACTAGCGTATCCAGACATATTTCCCCCAACTTCGCAAACTTCGACTACCTGACTCCGACTATAAATTGCTTTAAAGACGATCTTTCGAGACTAAGGCCTGTTGAAGTTGTTGAAGTCTTTATAGTGCCAACCTTTGTTGAAATTGACCACCGTCCCAATAAGCTCGCTCACAGCACACGGAACAACCAAGAAGAAAAAACCCGCACCATGGGTCTTACTATCGATGGATCTCAATCTATATAGACTCTGTGGGCTCAATTGAGTCGTTAAGCCTGCTATACAGTGTAAACCAGAACTCGTAGCCCTTTTCGCTGACCGGAGCGGTGTCTGTAGACTGAGTAGTGATCGATCCCGGGAGAAAATCATTCAGTTGCTTGCTGGAGCATTCTTGGAATCTGGTTGTTATCTGAGACGCATCTAGGAATGTGTCCATCTCCGGGACCTGGGTCTCTGGCGCGGGACGAATCTTGGTGATGAGCCAGTGATCTGCTAGCTCGTAGCTCTGATTGTAGATTTCTCCACCGCCTATGATGAAGATACGCTCGAGTTTGTCGCCGAGCAAGGATCGCAGCTCTTCAACACCGGTGGTGAGGGAGTTGCTGCGATACGGCTCGTCCTTAAGGGACAGTTTGCTCGAGAACTGCCGAGAAACGACCAGATTGACACGGTTTGGCAGCGGTCTGAACCGAGGCGGTATGGATTCCCACGTCTTGCGTCCCATCACCACGGCATTGACCTTGGTTGGATCGTTTGTGGTCGATGTAACCTCTTTAAAATACTTCATCTCCTTTGAGAGTCTCCAGGGCAGCGAGCCCTGGAACCCAATCCCCATCTCCGGCACTAGACACGCTACAATCGCTACTACGGGTATCTTGGCCATCTCGTTCCGCTGTTTTTGCATCTGCGTCGAGGTTGAAGTTGAAAGTGTTGATTTTTTTTTCACTTTGGATGAACAACAGACAGAAGACAGCGATGAGTTGTGTCAAGACCGTTACTCACACTTTACAATCCCCGATTTCTGCTCCAGTTGAGCTGATTGCCACGGTTCCAACAGACCTGGAAAACTGCAAGACCCCAATCAGCTTGGTTCTCGGTTTCAAGAGCGATGAGGCTGAACAGCCAACAACGCTGATGAGCTACCATTACGCACTCCCATACCACAAGACGCAGCAGGTAGTTGGCACGCCGCTTCTAGATACCAATAATGACTGGGTACGCGATTTAACTAGACAACTAGCCACGCTCATTTGCAAGAAACTCAACAGACCCTGTTACGTCGCCTGGTCCAACGCCGTAGGTCAACAGGGAACTCCAGATCAGCTGTTCGTGATCAAGCACTGTATAGACTTCCTAGCTAAAGTTATAGTTTAACCTAAACTGATAATCAAACCTTTGATTAACACAATCTAGGAAAAGAATGGGGTTAACTTGTCAGACTGCCATTTATGCCCACCCAGATACCATCCCTTCAAAGAAGTACATGGACAGGGCCAAGATCATCGCGCCTATTTAAACGGGTCCCGAAAGACCCTGCAAAAGGCAAAACAAATGATTAATATAGATGGCCGAACCGCTGAGGATTGCGAACCAAGCTAGTCATAATTCATTTTTCTCACTCGAGGGCATAAAGGTTTTGTCACTCATCAACCAAGTTGGATTCAGTGGCTCTTTTGAAGAGTCAAAGAGTGACGATTCCTATAGAAATGATCCTATGAAGTACGTCGACACAGATTTAAAAAGGAATCAAGAAAAAGAGATCTTGAAGAAACAAAACCAAAGTACTGATTCAATGGTCGTCTTTTATAGTTTTTTCAATTTGAAATTAGCAATGAGCCCTAATCAAAGAACGCGTTTCTTTTCTCATGTAAATTTTTCATAGGACTTTTTGCATCCGTACACCTCAGAACAACATCCTTGCATTTTGAAGATCAGTTGCAAAAAAGTTGCGTCGTTGTATTGTTTCGCGCTCTGGGCGAAATGGCAAGAGGCTGGCTGGGGTAGGCAGAGGCTGGCGGTGTGGCAGTCTCAGCTGGTGAGACGACACACGGCCTAGCCCCGGCCGAGATCAGTGCTTGCTGGGCTGGGTGCCGCCGCGATCCTGGTGGGTGTCCGGTTCATGCTCTGTCTAGACTTCCTGCCTAGGGCAGGGCTGTCTCGGTCGCGGGCTGAAATATTATCAATGCCACTATATATCAACACTTTGCCAAATTACTGACATTTCAAGATACACGTAAACCAAGAATCCAAAGATGGCTGAATCCCATAGATGTATGTTACAACGATACCGAAACAGTGGTGAACTGCAGAACCGAGTTTGAAATGAATTGCAGATTTGTCTCTTAGCTGTGGTCCCGAATTCTACCTGGCACTCTTTACTAACTATTTTTTCCAGTGTACGTCAAAGGTAAGCACTTGTCCTACCAAAGATCAAAGAGAGTTAACAACCCAAATGTGTCTTTGATCAAGATTGAAGGTGTTTCTACCCCACAAGAGGCTCAATTCTACTTGGGTAAGCGTGTTGCTTACGTTTACAGAGCCTCCAAGGAAGTTAGAGGTTCCAAGATCAGAGTTATCTGGGGTAAGATCAACAGATCTCACGGTAACTCCGGTGTCGTTAGAGCCACTTTCAGAAACAACTTGCCAGCCAAGACTTTCGGTGCCTCCGTTAGAATCTTCTTGTACCCATCAAACATCTAAACGTGGTGTGGCTGCTATTGTATAAGTATCTCTATCTCTAGTCTCTCCTAATGCAATTTACATATTGAGAAAATCATTTTTGGGTATATCGATAAAGATCATATATATCTGATATACACATGTGCTAATTATATTCTCATGCTTCTCCGTTTGAAGAAATCAATCACTTTCTTGGCAGTGGATTGATCGTTCTGTTGTCTTGGCTGTGCACCCTCTGGAATGGTGCCTATCATGACTGATTGTCTGTAGGTCTTGCTTTCGGGCGGGGTCCGCCTCGAGGTAGTAGCTTTGATCCTCTTAAGCTCATCCGACTCACTCGGTTGTCGGTGTGTCATCGATGCTTTACGTGCAATGGTTGGAGTTGGCGGTACCTTTGCCTCTTCAACTTCCAAGCTTGATTTAGATGTCTCATAGGCCGAATAGAATGACAAAAAGCTAAACCTTTTCTTATTGTCTGGTTTCCTGTCCGTAGCTATCCTCTTGGGTTCTTCGTTTTGTTCATCTTTAATGGTGGTACTTTGCCTTTTCTCTTCGGTCACTGGACTACACAATTGTTCGACGGCGACGGTACTGTAGCGACGATCCCTTTTGTCTTCCACCATGCCTTCACCTGTATTCTGTGACTTGATCAAGTCTCCTGAAACACTTTGTAAATCTAATGAAGGTTTGCTGACTGAGAATGATTTACGGGATAGCATTCCAGGCGATTGATTACCAGATGGGGCTGGTGATGATGTATCTGGTTGTAGCGATGGAGCCAGATCGAAAGGAGACCCCACTATTGGTTGGGGAGCCTGTTCAATCATATTTGGGAAAGTCATCGAAGACTCGGCGGCCGAAGCATTAGAACCAGGATGATAAGAAGTCGGTCTTGGTTTCCTATGCTGAGCAGTTAGATGATGGTATTGCTTTGCAGTATGATTCAATTTTAGTTTCGAGCTTTGAGAATCCTTATGAATTGACGATTGCGGTAAGTGCAACTCGTTGGCGCTTGAAACGCTTGCAGTCGGATGACCCTTCGCTGGACTCGTTTCCACAATGATGCTATCTTTATTCATTAGTGATGAAGCGTTACCCGTGGTGCCTGAATGCGTATTTGATCTTTGCACGATAAATGCTGGTGTGTTTCTATTCTTATGCAGGTGGCTCTTCTTGGTTGAGTTGATACTTGCTTCGTGTTGCAAACCATGTTCCCTTTCAGCGTCGACAACCGCTTGTAATGCTAGTGACGCAGCAGAATTACTCCTATTATGCCCATTCATGCCTCTAATTGGTGATCGCCGTAGTTCAGGCGATGGAGGCGATGGTTTCGTAATGACATGCGATTGCGATTCATGTGGTGGTGCAGGTAAGTTGACTAACGTCGAGTCGATGACTAATGAATCCCTTTTTTCACTCTTGGAGCCCGTAGATGACGTAGAACAATTGGAGCGCGGCCTTGAAGACTGTCTCTGATTCATCTTTGGCGGTCTAAACACTTGATTTGATAACATGGTCTTGTCCCATTCTTCTGGTGTTATTGATAAAAACGGTACATGTGGCTTCAGCCACTCGTGCTTTTCGATGCTTCTTATTGGGATTCTCTTCTTTGGATCTGGGTAGAGAATTCGCCTCAGCAGATCTCTAGGCAACGGTGTGATATATTCCGGGAATTTGAGAGGTGTACGAGTGATGTAGTGATACAACTTGGCTATGTCATTCCCGTCTGGATTCTTAGGATCGTCATCCCAGGGCAAGTACCCAGCCAACATTGCGTAAAGGATCACTCCACAAGACCAAATATCGGCCTTTCTGGCTTCATAAGGCTTCAAGCTAACAACCAGTTCTGGCGCTGCATAGCATGGAGACCCACAAGATGTCTTCATTAGCTCATTGTGAGCGAAAAACTCGTGAACAAATCCGAAATCTGTGATCACCAAGTTCTCGTGCTTGTCCAGCAGCAGATTTTCCAATTTCAAATCTCTGTGGACCAATCCCTTGGCATGCATGTAGTGAACTCCGCTGATCAATTGCACAAATAACCGACACGCTACGCCTTCCTTCAACCGTCTTTTCTTCTGAATATACTTGTAAAATTCCCCGCCTGAAGCATACTCCAACACTATACCGATGTACTTCGAGTTTTGTAACACTTCTTCCAGCCTAACGATATTCGGATGCGACAGATGCTTCAACGCGTTAATCTCCCGATATATTTTGATCTCTTTCTCCGAATTCTTAGGAACAGTGTCACGTCTGATCAGCTTGATGGCCACCTGTTTCGAGACTTCATTAGCAGAATTGGCAGAATTCTTTGACCACCCCAGTTTCACCCTTCCAAACTCTCCTTCCCCCAGTGTAGACCCTAGAATATAAGGTCCAAACGTTACATGTCTCCTCCTATGTCTTGACTGACCTCCATTGGCTCTAAAATCAGATGTCCCAGGCGTTTCACCGCCGTAGTACGTGTGTCGCTGCGGTATCGACGCCATGACAACACTCTACCCGGGATGTCTTCTGTTCTCAAAACAACTCACACAACTTATACCACTACAAGATCTGATCTCTGGTTCTTTATTTACCTATCTAGTGACCAGTGCTCATCTATTCCTGTGCCAGAAACACGGTCTTCTATCTTTTACCTACTTGGGACATGTTTACATCACGTGAAGTTTCAACCATATAAGCTCGAGAAGGTATAAAGGACTTCAAGATTGTATGTACACGATACTATATATCATAACGTCGTCGGGGTCATCGCTTTTACTCTGGGGCTTTCACTATGCCGACCTTGGCAGGTCTGATGACCCGGTCGTTGAGAGTGAATCCAACCTGCTGAACGTGGAAAACGGTGCCTGGTTCTTTGTCAGGTTGTGGTAGCTCGAAAGTGGCTTCGTGCTTGTTGGGGTCGAACTGCTCGCCGATAGGATCGAGTTTCTCGATGCCATGTTTTTTCAAAGTCTTTTCAAAAACGTCTCTGGTCATTCTAACACCGGTGTAAAGATCGTTGATCTCCTGGTTCCTGGCAGAATCCTCCTCTTTGAAAGCGTTGAGCGCATGGCCAAAGTTGTCGACAGATTCGAGAAGATCACGCGCGAATTTCTGTAGAGCAAAATCCTTGGCCTTCTGGATATCCTTCTTGGTGACTTCTTGCAAGTTCCTGAAGTCTGCAACGGATCTCAGTAATCTGTCCTTAAGTTCCACAGCTTCTTTGTTCTTCTTTTCCAA
This sequence comes from Torulaspora gathmanii, assembly GCA_030580195.1. Lineage (NCBI taxonomy): Eukaryota > Fungi > Ascomycota > Saccharomycetes > Saccharomycetales > Saccharomycetaceae > Torulaspora > Torulaspora gathmanii. The sequence continues at coordinate 635,102 of JAKTSM010000002.1, read as the reverse complement.
CGCACTCTCTAGATCCTTGATTTTCTTCTGCTCTTCTGTCAGACTTTCTGTTTCCTCTTTTGGTTCTTCGTTCTTTACTTCATCAGAGTAAAATCTCAAAGTGGCCGTTCTGCCGATAACTGGTCTGTAGGCCAGACCAGCAGTGGCAAAAGATCTTGGTGCAAGTTTCGTGACCCTAGTAAAAGCTCTCATTATGCCTGAAGTCCTAAAAGTGTTGAAGTTTTGCAGGTCAAAGTTTGTTCAACTTGAAGCCTCTTGTAAAAGACGAGTCATAGGACCCTTCCGTGTATAGTGACTCTTGAAGAGGTTGGGTTGTTAAATATACCTTGAGGGTTCGTATATAGATGCCCAATGCCCAGGATAGAGCGCCGTCCTCCTGGAATAAGTCCCTTGAATACCACTATTCCTGCTGCCAACAGCTCTTGATGAACTTTTCCATATTAACTTTCTTCTTCATTTGACCTTGGACCCAGGGATGCCGTATCATTTGCCGGGGAGAGGGCCTCTCTCGGGCGTCTTTCTTGAGACAATACTGTATAAATGACTTGAAAGCTCTGCTCCAACTGACGTTGAGCTCGGGCTCGTCCTTGAGCTCGGGAGTGAAGGTCAGGATTAGCGTCAGCAACTCGATCGGTGCGATGTTGGCTGTCATTCTGCCAGAACCGAAGGGAAAACATCCCTGCGCAACCTCCAATAGTGTCAGACCAAGAGACCACACGTCACAGGTGACGCTGTAAGGTTGGCCCTGGATTCGCTCCGGTGCCATGTAGAAGGATGTTCCCGTAAAGGTAGTCGCCAGCGAATTGACTGCCTCACCACTGACGCCAAAGTCACAGAGCTTTACTTGACCTTTGCAATTGAGCAGAATATTTTGTGGTTTGATGTCTCTGTGAATTATCTTTCTCTCATGTAAGTAGGAAAGACCTCGCAGCACTGCTTCTGCGATCTTGCCCAAAACTTTCTCGCTGACTCTACCACCACGATTGATCAAATTTTTATAGACGGCATCCAGCGATTTTCCACCCATGTACTCCATGGCGATGTAGATTGTCGAGTTTTGGTCATCGGTGAACATTCCGTAGTATTTGACGATGGAATCTGACTCGAAGCTCTTGTTGAATTGCAATTCTCTGAAAATTTGCTTTTGATACTCGGGATCACTATTCATCGTGTTAATAGTCTTCAATGCGAAAATTTTAGAACCTGTCTTGAGTTTGCATTTGGCGACCGAACCACCAGCTCCCTCGCCGAGCATCCCCAGAGTGACAATTTCGTCCTTGAGATGTGGATACTCCCATGCCTCTTCGTCCAATTCATCAACATCTTTGCTTACTATAGAGGCTGCTTTGCACTCCTGTTGTTTCTTGACTGGGCTTCCGTCTCGACTACTATGCTCGTACGCGGATATTAGTGTTGCTGGGTATGAGTCAATAGATGTGTTGAAGTCCTTCCTGAGGTAGGGCAGTCCCTGCATGGAAGTATTGGTGCTGGATCTTGTGGAAGTGTCCTGCCTGGTGGAGCTCATATTGGGCGAAATGTTGCCACTCGTGTGATCCTCAGAGTTCAACTGCAGTCTATGCAAAGATTCCGACATGGAGCTCAAGTTGTCGGGGGAGGACTGGCCTTGTGGCTGCTTGACCTCATTGAGCACTAATGGCGGAAGAGGGGGTGGAACAGGTCTTTTCTTCAGATTTTTTATTGAGCTCGAATTAGGTGTAGAGTATAGCATTTGCTGACTGGGGCATAATAACGTACCCTCTGATGATGCTGAGTTCAACGAAGAGCTGTAATCGGGCTTGATTGTAGCACTATCATCCACATCTTTGGCTGCACAACTAAGGGTGGTGTTGTTACTCCTCAACAATGGCGGGAGAGTCAACTTGGGCGATTTATCATTGCGTCTCGTAGATCCTGGCGGTTTGAATAACGAAGCCATCTCACACAAGTCAATTGTACAATGGCACGTAGGTCGACGCTAAAGGTTTTGAAGATGATTTACAGGGCAGGAAACACACCAAAAAGGCTCGAAAGATACACAATTGCTAAGATCTCAATCTAAATCCACACTTCCAGCATAAAACCATGCACAACAGCCAACATACCTTTCGCAGCTGATTCCTTAAACTGCTGGTTTAACTGCAGTGCTTCAGTCTTCTTAGTTGGCACTAATAGCATGAAATGCGGGTAACTGATCAAGAGCTTAAAGTCAGATATTAAGCACTACACAGCTGTTTATTGAACCGTGGACTAGTGAATCATTGTGCCGGGTTTTAATGGGAGATAAGGACGATTATGCTTACCAATGATTCCGGTTTGGCATATTCGTTGGTCTACCGTTTTACTCTGTAAAAGTCGTCTTAAAAACGTAATCATCATTAGCCGAACCTTAATGCGAGAGACCGAAAGCTAAACATTAAATAATTGAAATATAATTCCATTGATAACACAGTACAAACATCTATACGTAAGGAGAATCTAAGCGGTGTATCTACTGATCATTCTCAACCTCTGCCTGATTCTCATCCTCTTCCTGTTCCTTTTCCTCGTCTTGTCTGCCGGTGAACGCTTTATATACAGTGATCAAACTGTCTTGGTCCACCAGACCTACCAGATCGTCGATAACCGGATGGAACGCCACAGTGTTTCTCTTACCGTTACCGCCGATAGATCTTCTGCTACCACCAGTGTGCAAGAATTTCAAACATTGGCTCTGTAGGACGTCCGCCTTGGCGATATCCATGTCAACCGTATCAGCGTTTTCGTCGCCGTACTCAGAGAAAAAGTAGTCCAAGTCCCATTGGTAAACATTGCCGCTACCACCGACGGTCAAGAACTCCGAGGATGAAGTATACGAGAACTGAACGTCGACGACAGAGTCACCACCTGAGTGGTAGAAATTGATCAGTTCGTTCTGCTCTGGATCCTGGCCGTGCTGCCTGTTTGTGTAATCAGTAGTGGCTGCCACCACGGCACGCACGTCCCATACCTTGACGATACCCGTGTCAGTACCAGTGGCGAACAATGTGTCTACGACGGGGGAAACGTCAAAGGATAGGATTTTACCGTGGTTGGGGTCTTTCAAATCCCATAATGGTTTGCCCTCGGTTCTCGTGTCCCAAAACCGCAAGACGTTGTCATCAGAACATGTTGCAAATAGATGATTATCGAAAAATCTGACCGAATGCGTCACTGTAGCTGGAATATTTATCTTGCGAAGCACGTCACCTGGCGCTCCCGAGTTATCCACAATCTTCAAAATACTCTCCTCCTCCTTACCGTTAGATTGACATTTCACGAGAGTCTCGTAATCCTCAGACAGCGCGAAGTCTGACACACTCAGCTCCTCGGGCCTTGTGTAGGAGTGAATACTCGAAAAGCTTGTTCCAGGACCCATAATCTCCTGCATGATATGTACTGGTACCTTGATGCCCTCACGGAACCACGCTAGCGAACCGTTCTTTGACATCGCCAGGAGATTACTATCGCTGGGTCCATTCCCCATGTATGTCATCTTCGTGATGCTTTCCCCAAGAAACGTCCACTTGGCCGCGGGAACTTCCTCCTGCGCTCTCACAAACGCATCTCCATAATCCGGATCGGGCAACGACTCCTCCGCGTTCTTGTCCTCAGACTTACGGTAGAACGCCCCCAATGGCAAATCACATTCGATCTCATAAATATCACTTCCCTGTGAGTACAATGCACTGGTGCTCAACAGGCCCTTCTTTTTATCTGGGATCACTTTATCAGAAAAGGTCAATCTTTTCTCAGATTTTAACACATCGTCCACTCGGCTACTAAACTTTGGTCTCACACTCGAAATGTGCTGATAAAGAAATGGCACAGATTTCTTCCAAATCTTGTATTCTTCATTTCTAACTTTATTTTTCTTGATATCACCAGTCATCTTGCAACGATCGCTGCAATACTTAACGTTGACCAAATCGTTTGAAAATTCGTACCTGCTCGTGATCCAGTTTACCAATCAACTCCTTTATAGATTCTTCTAATGCAGCCCCTGTCCCCTGATGAGTTTTATTTTCTGATTATGAGCTGATCAAGAACGTAAATTTTCACGGTCGCCGTAAACGATGGTTTAGCAACTTATCACGCCACATGGATAGCGAGTTGGGCCACTTGGTTGCATCTGCGTGGCGCTCTATTGTTGTTGTCAGCCGGCTGTGACTGTGTGCGTTCGTAAGAGCGATGGCGCAGCGTTGATAATCGTTAAAATTCATTGTAGATCTCTCTTACAAAGTAGCGATTGCTCATGAAATTGAATCATTAACTGTTCCTTTCTGGTTCTTATGAGTAGACGTAGCCGTTCCTGATGTCCCTGCAGGGACCTCAGTTGATTAGTTAGTTGATCGCTGGCGATTGAAGCCCAGTCGCCATGCTTGTTGCATCTCAGCTTAGTACACACGCCGTTTATCGTTGGAGTTGAGCCGTCAAATTTGGCCACCATTTCGTCTGATGAGCAGGGAGCTGTCTCCCAGTGTTGACAGTAGCCACAGATGGTCTTTTTCTGTTTCCTACTGTTCGTTTTCTTTCTTTGACGTCCTTCGTGTTCACCGATTAGCGATTCACCTTTTGCTGCAATGAGCTTGTTGTTGACCTCTTCCAGCCATTTTACGTAACCGCTCAGGCTCTCTAAGCTTTTCTCAATCGATGGAATAGTTTCAGCCTGCAGTTCCCTGTAATTTTGTTCAAGCTCCTGCAACCGCTGATCCCGAGTAACTATCTTACCGTACAGTTCAGGATCTTCTTTCCTAATGGCGTCCTCGTCGCTGAATGGATGTTTGCCAAACGATTGAAATGTTTCTGACGATTCTTCCAGGGATCCCAAGATTTGTTTCACTAGTTGTTTCTGATCAGCAGCACTGTATCCGTCGACTTTCAACTGTTTCAACGCCTGTTTCATATAAAGCTCTCCATGATCTTCACTGCAATACTTGCTGCTTTCCTGGCATGGCTTAAAGCAATCAGTCAATCGACATTTGCGTTTCCAAATCGTTCTTCTCTCTTGAACTTGGCCATCAGCGGCCTTCGACGATGGCCCAGTGATACCTGCTTGACAGTATGGGCAGTAGAACGAAAACACGAGCTCCTTGTACTTCTCAGGAATCTTCAAACATGAGAAATGAAACCAATCATCGCAACCGTCACAACCGACCATCAGCTCTCCGGAATCAGTCTTCTTGCAGATACAGAACACTTCCTCGCCAGTGACAGGAGATTTCTTGCGAGCAGAGTAAGGAGGACACCATGATGGTAATGGCATCGAATTCAGAGCTCTATAAGATCAACGTTCTCCTGTATGTTTGCCCTGAAGTAACGCCAGGTTGTTAAAGTCTTATAATTTGCATCGGATTTTAACCTTTATACAGCTACCAACAACTCATCGCTTTGAGAGATGAAGATGAGCACGCTAGAAAACGATCCCACCTCACTAAAAGAAGTGGCACCTGAACCGATGGAGGGTGAGAAACTACCTGAGATCAAGAAAGAGTCGAAGAAATTCTTTGGGATACCGATATACCCAGTATCGAGCCGATCACTGGTCATTGGGCTTCGAAGGGTGCAGAAATATTCTACAATACCAATGGGACTATACTTCCCATTGCATGCTATCAACACGCTCATTGCACCGGCGTTGTCTGCCAAATCCTTACCTGACGACGTCTTAGTGATGGTGAGGGAGATCCTCCCCTCTTTCACAACCAAACTTCTGGTTACATCGCTGGTATTACACTTGGGAAGTGGTATAGCTTTGAGAATATGGCACTTGTGGAAGCAATACTGCGCAAATTTTAAGAAGGGACGTCATCGTCACCACCAGAAGGAGCAACAGTTGACGGTGACAGATGCAGCGGAACGCGACTCGCAGAGAGTTATTGGGCTTACGGGAGGGCTCTCAGGATATTTCATAGGGTTTAACAAACATTTCAGCATCTCTCCTCAAGTGTTGAGCGGGTATATCCTGGCGCCCGTGTTGGCGTACCACATGGCAATTATGAAGTTTGTACCTGATTCTCCAGGTTTTTACATCGATATTGACTTCAACTTTGTGAAATGGGTCCTGCAGAATGATGACTGGAAGATAAAATGGGCAGCTGGCGTTGTCCCTCTTTCGTTACTCATATACTCTGGTACATACCACTTCATCGCTGGCGCCTGTCAATATTTGCATATCAGAGATTTATCAGCAAGAAGAAAATGGTCCAATTTTATATTCACCTTGACGTTCAGTGGTTTAATCGCGGTGTATCGTCTGAGCAGATGGACTCCGAATTTAGCCGGGTCTACACAGTACAGCAGAGTCTTTGAGAAAATTCGTTTGTTATAGTCATTGAAATTACAAGTTATCATGGAAATATTTATGTATGTGTCTTTAAAATATTATTCATTCGTCAGAGTGGTGTTGGATTTTTTGGGAGGACGATCCATCTTGAGGTCGTTTAATAGTTTATCATAGCTTTGTTTTACAGTGACATCAGTGTTGGCGTCCTCATTACCAGCTACAGGAATAGCGTTTTCGTTGTTGATTGTCGTCTTGATCTTGGGTGAATCACTCGGTCTCAGCGGACCACCGTATATACTCTCCAGCTCGACATGTTCGCGGTTCACATTTCGGATAAGGTCATCGATTGAATCGATACCTTTTGCTTTAATAATTGCATCACGCAATTCAGCACCCGATGGTATTTTGGGTAAAAGTCTTGGCTGTGTTGGTGATTTCGCATCACTGGAGCGCGACAATGAAGGCATCGTCGATGAAGTTCGCGTCAGAACGCTGGGCATTCGACTTGCCGATGAACTCTTGGGCTCGCTCTCGGGGTAAATTGATCTTTGCTGTTGAACGAAGAAACCCCACTTGTGTAACTCACCTTCTTCTTCCTCCTGTCGCTTACCTAAAGTGGATGTTACGGACGAATCCTCCTCTCGTACCAATGGTTTCCCCGTAGTGACATCAATGATTCTACCAGATTCTGTTGCCATGATGTGAGGTCTCTGACCAAACTCCTGGTCAGCAGAGCTGGGATTGGAGATTGCGGTTTCAGAGCCAACATGCTTCAAACTTGGCAAAGCAATTGAACTTGAGCCGAGAACTTGGGATAGATGAGGTATATTGGAGAAAATCTCCAGAATGTTTGCCAAGTTTTTCTCGAGTAACAAGAGTCGTACCAGATTCTCTTTTTCCTGTAACGGCAGCTCACCTGAGCTTCTCTTTTCAAACATTTGGTCAATCTTCGACTGGACTCTGTGATGAACCTTTGTCAACTTTTCAAAGTATTTCTTGGTCAAATATCTCTTTGTTGCATCACCTTTTATTAGTTCCTTATTCTCTAGCCTCTCTAATATTTCCTCTGCGGTTTCTGTGATCAGACTACCATCAAATAATAGATCGTCTTGTGACGATGCTTCATCAACATGGAAGTTTGAGTCCATAGTCTTATTCATGTTTCGTACCAAGATCAATGCAATCCTTGATTTTATTTCATCCGAGATGTTATCATAATCGAAATCTAAAGCAACCAAGTTAGTCGCATCCCTGACGAACGCGTAAAGTGTTGCAGATAGGGCATTCCTTGAGAAAACTCTCAATTTTTGGGCTTCTGTATTACTCTCATCAGTGACTTCAGGGATGTGCTGTGACGTCATTGATACATGGGTTAACGATTTACATTTGGCCAGGATACTGCAAACCATTGATAGTTCCTTGTAGCTCAATGCATTACTGTCGAGATGAATTCGGTTTAATTTCGTGAACCTTGGGATGTATTTGAACATGTATGGCAGGGCCTCAGGAAAAACCTGTGGTAAATTGCTTAAATCCAAAAACTTCAAACTTGGCAAAGTCGATAGGTATTTGAGAATCAGTGCCAGATCGTATGCATTCGCAATACTAGTACTGTTCAAAGTGAAATACTCCAAATTTGGTATCCCTAAAGATGATAGTTTACCAACAATCGTCTTGACTGAATTCGAAAGGTCGTTGAACGAAAGGTCGACACCTTGCACATAGTTTTGTGACATCCAGGGCAACAGGAGTTTCAAGCATTCATCATTGATATCGGAAGTTGCCAAACCCAACTTCAAAGGTACCAGAAGGTTCTTTCCGTGGGCAAAGGCCTCCAGCAAATTTTTGAAAACGTCCAATGGCAGCTTGCAGAATTTGACCCCATTAAGGAGTAGTTCTTCGAGATGCTTACCAGTCCTCATTTTCAGAACTTGAGAGAAAAGCGACCAGTCCATATTATCCCGATGACCGCTTTCGGGGCAATCTGACCGAAGTTTTGTTTGTGAGACGTCCAATTTTGTGATTGACTTATTCATCAACAGAAATTTACAAAGCAGCCTCCACGCGTAGTGGTCCATATTAACATTTCTCAACCCCAATTTTTCCAGAGACTGTGAGTTGACCAGTGAGATCATCACTATCTTGAACATTTCAGGTGTCAATGTTACTTTATCAAAGATTACCGTGTTGATTGGTACCACAGAGATGAAATCGCAAAACGACAGAATATCGATCAACGTCGGTTTGGGATTCAAAAACTTCAAAGTGTGCAATGGGGCAGTCTTTCCCTTAACTTGCCTCAACGTGGATGGTATAGGTAAAATTTCTCTCAGGTGACAACACCTCGTGTAGACGACGTCCAACGTAACTTCCGTCTCCGTGGATTCCGGTTGCGGTTCGAAGTGATGTTCATGCATGTGAATAGGCTTATCTATGGATAGTTGAGCCACTTTATGGTCGATCTCAGGGTGCGGTACCGGCACAGCCGATTTAGCAGGTGTGTGAGCCGGCAGCGACTGATTCTTGAAATTCGCTACTTCATGTTCAATCCTCTGAGCCGCATAGTGAGCTTCCTGTTGATGCTTCATGGATTCTCTTTGAGCCTTCTTAAATTCCTCGACTGCGAGCTTATACTCTCTCGAGTCCTTCGTTATAGTATTAACAGGACTGTTCACAGAGCCACCACCGTTTGTCGTAATCCCCTGCGAGATGGACGGCACTTCACTGATCATATCATGCGGAACAATGACGTTGCCTATACGCGGCTTCCGCGACGGCAATTGCTGTGCTGGATCCGATTGAAACTTGTCCACTGCAAAAGTAACCCTTTTCAGTTGCAACCGCGACAACTCCTGTATCGGCAGCTCAGGAGCCCTGGCAGGATTTTTGTTCAAGACAATCCTTTCAGGTGAAGGGACCCCCTCTGCAGGCGCCTGCGGCTTTACCTCTGGTGAGCTAGGTTCTTTGATAGCGGGACTTCCACGTTTACCAAACAATGACCCAAAAAGCGACCTCTTTGACCGCTCTCCCAGCGAATCACTTCTTTTCAAGTCTGACGTTGTGATAGAAAGCGAACGCGTCTTCCCCTCCTGGTGATGCGGCCGGTGCCGCACCCTCCTACCTTCTTCGAGTAGTGTCGCTTCCGGTGACGACTCCACCGACCCCTGAGACAGCGCTGCGTTCGAAATTGACTTCGAACGAGCTCTCCTGCTCACCGCAGCAGGCGGCGTTGCCGCCGCAGCGCTTCGCCGCTTGCCCCGGTACAACCACTCCGTCGAAACGTCCACCAGTGGAGTAACTTCCTGCATTCTTTGACGCTTTTATGACTGGTGATTAGTGGTGAAGAATCGTCAACGGCGGTTAAAAATGACCCCTTTTCGTCTGAAAAGTCACCCTGCCTCTGGCTGTAAACAGTCACGTGCAAATGCGATATCGGCCGCCGAAATTCGTCCAAAACTTCATCGCCTTGGACGGCAGAGGAGGTCATCACTCGGGACGGAAGGTAGCAACCTAGGCCAGGCTTATATCCGGTGACTAAGCACCGAGTCGGCCTCATATGTAGGTGCAGGCTGAGATATAAGAGGACAAGAGCAGAAGAGGAGCAGGGAAAGGTCACTTAATAGCCCAAAGTGACGATATACTGGTGTAGGAGATGATAGGGAGATTTACGAGACCGAGCGTAAATGTGGTGAGGGCAGGACCAGTTGGAACTGGCTTTTTAACGAGGAGACTGTACCATCCTAAGGTGATCGATCATTACACGAACCCTAGAAACGTAGGATCGCTGGACAAGAGTCTGCCAAACGTGGGAACAGGGTTAGTAGGGGCACCAGCGTGCGGAGATGTTATGAAGTTGCAAATACAAGTCGATGATGCGGGCGTGATCGAGAACGTGAAGTTCAAGACGTTTGGGTGCGGATCGGCGATTGCATCGTCCTCGTACATGACGGAGCTAGTCCGGGGGAAGACATTAGAGGATGCTGCCAAGATTAAGAACACGGAGATTGCACGGGAGTTAAGCTTACCTCCGGTGAAGCTGCATTGCTCGATGCTGGCGGAGGATGCGATCAAGGCGGCGATCAAGGACTACCAGACGAAGCGTAAGGGGTCGACAGTGCTGCGCTGAGGGCAGCGATTTGCGTTTGCAGTGTGTAAGTTGACCGTGTGTGTCGTTCGACGTGATACGTATTTGTATGTAATAAAGCTTAAGCATTGAAAAATTTCAGCGATGGCAGGTACTAGTGGTAGTTGAGCAGGAGAGTTGTGGGCTGCAAGATGTCTAGTACGCTGTTTGATGATGTATTTACTGTGAGTGAGGTGGACCCAGGTCGTTACAACAAAGTCTCGAGAATTGAAGCTTCTTCAACGACGCAGGAGCAGTGTAAGTTGTCGTTGGACATCAACACGGATCTGTTCCCAGTTCAGCCACAGGAGCAATTGACTGTTACCATTGCCTCGAGTTTGACAGGCGAAACGAATTCTGGCGATGCGTCTGCAACGAGAAGCTGGAGACCTCCACCACCAGGTGAGAGATCGCTCGCCGACGATTACGATTACGTGATGTACGGGATGGCATACAAGTTTGAGGAGGTGAGCAAGGATCTAATCGCCGTGTACTACTCGTTTGGCGGTCTGTTGATGAGATTGGAAGGTAACTACAGGAGTTTGAACAACGTCAAGCAGGAAAATGCATACCTTCTAATCCGTCGTTGATACGATGGGTGTATCTACATATTATTTTGTACATTAAAACTTTCGCACTATATTGAACATGATGTTGACGATAATGCCTGCAAATATGGACATCTTTTGCCGCTTGTTGAATAGCCCGTTCATCTTCATGAGTAAGAGTCCGAACACGCCGAGGAAAAAACCGATACAAATCCCTATCAGCAGATCTCTATTATGCTTGTAGTTGGCAATGGGCACCGAATTGAAACCACCGGCCGTCAGACCATTTGTGTTATTCCTCGCATCGCTCTCCATCCACTGCTCTTCCAACTGCCGTATGTCACGCTGCTGATTGTTGGCCATCTCTTCTTCCAAGTCACCGTACGCAGCACGGAACTGCTCTCTTAGTAGTTCAATCTCTTGATCGGAGAACCCGACTGCCCGCAGCCTGTCGAACCCGATCGCCTGTGTGGTGGTTCCCTCGCTGGAGGGAGCTATATCGTCCAAGGAGTCCTCGTTGGCCACTTGTTCTGGAGTCAATGTCTCAGTACCTACAATACAATGAATATAGAACCGACTTTCCTCGTTACCAGCTCTTTGCTGTATAAAATATCGGTTTAAGTCATTCGACAGGTCCGTGTGCGAGTTCAGCATCGCACCACTGCAAATGAACTTCAATCTCTTCATCCCAGTCTCATCTCGTCTATATTCTCGACACTTTTCCCTCAGCCAATGCGTGTTGATTGAGCTGTATGGCACCTGCGTAATGTCAATGGGCAAATCCTGGATGCCAACATCGGAGAACCTAATAACCACAAAGCGGGTACGACCGGTCTCGGGTTCCGGCTCTCTAGCATTGTACAAAGGCAGCAACGGTTCCTGAGACATGCTTGGCCTATTTACTCAACGTCTTGAACCCTTACGATCGTAACCATTCAGTCAGTATCGTATATACTGGAGGTAGGTCCAGCGTGGTACGGCCGGGTAACGCATCTGCACTTTTACTATAAAAGATACGCTTTGAATAGAATCTTCTCTAGTTATCACCACTTTCATTTTAAAGAAACCATAATAAAATAATTAATCGTGCGGATTAATAATCCAGGACTCTAAAACCGTGTTGCTTGAGCCGATTTACATTTGGTTCCAAGCGTCAAGTCCATCGGAGAGAGAAATTTTTCAACGTTCATCTTAATGCCCTCTTGTGTGATAGACGATTCAGCTGATTGCACAAGGGCTGGTAGAACAGACATTTCTTGACTGGTAAAAACCACATTACAGAGACTAATTCTATAAATTCTTCATTCTTCTGAAGAAGTCAGTAACTTCGGTGAACACGACCAGCAGAATACCACCACCGGGTCCCAATCTCAAGACCTTTGGCACAAAGCCCTTGTACAGAGCTCTAAAACCTTCTTCACGGTAGACGACGAACAAAGATGGCCATGACCAATTGTATTTCCTAACAACACCGGCAACGACCGCGGTGTTCTGAATTCTCGATTTCACAACATCGAACGGCGTGCTTAGCAAGGATCCAACGGTACCACCGATCGTACCTGCAATCAAATCGTTTCTCGTCTTTTGAGTCTTACTCTGTGGCTTTGGCAGCATAGCTCTAGCCTGGAAGATGATACCGAAATATCCAGCGTTCCACACCGCGTGTCTCCACATCGTAGACTCCAATCCGTTGTACATGGCCAGCACACCTTCCTTAGCGATAATCTGCTTCACCACGTCCACTGGGCCCTTGTAGTTCGACCTAGAGTCCTGCAATCTGATCTTCACCAACTCGAAGGGCACCACCACAAACGCTTCGCAGATACCGGCTGAAGCACCACTCAGCACAGACAACTGCTGGTTCAACACCGGCATACCAAAGAGGTTCTTGAATACTTTCTGGAACTCATCATTACATGCAAATTTCGTAGCTCTCTTTGGTGCCTCCATCAACACTGGCGAGGAGATACCCTTATACAGACGCGACGCGCCTTCTTTCTGCACAATCTTTCTAATACAGTCCACCACACCAGTGTAGTGTTCCTGGGCTGCAGCAGCGCTGCCTGCTGCCTGGCTCACCTGCAGCTGCATCCGTGTCTTGACCACATCCAATGGGTACATGACCAGAATCTCAGAGATACCGGCAACGGCACCGGCCACAAACTGGTAAAAAAACGGTAATGGCTGCGGCTCTGACATCTTGATACGTTACTCCAGCTAACCTAGATCCACACTTCCAATATGCCCAAATCTCACTTGAGCCATATATATATATGTCCACAACCATGGTCTGTTATCAAGGCCGATGACGCTAAGTACTGAAAAATTTTACCATGGAAAAATAATCACGAAAAAAGAGTTACAGGTAGAGTCATCTTTCGACCATTCGGACCCTGCCAATTGACCTCGTTAAGCTCAATGCCTTGCCAACGACCGAACAGTTCTTCCTGGCCGGCTGTTGCATCGCAATTGGTCTTTGTGGGGGACAAGAATGGCGGACTCGAGAATAAGATGGAGATGTAAATACAGAGTTTGGTGACTTGCAGAATACGTAGAAATGCACCAGCGATGCGATAAATAGTCGTTGTTTACCATTCACTAACGAAGCAGCAGTCGTAAATTCGCAATTTAATATGCGGTTTCTTGAGAAAAAAAGAGATAGAGAGAGATAGATCAGAATCTGGCAGAAATAGTCAAGACTTTAGTGGTGTTGATTTGTGGTTGAGCAGGATAGGATGATGAGACTAGTGACGTTCCCTGGGCAGGGCACGCCGATTTCTATTCCGGTGTTGAAATCTGTTATTCGGAACAAGGGTAAAGAGTTTGAAAGTGTGCTGGAGAGGAACGGTAGACACTCGAAAGATCTGTTGCAGTATATATTTGCGAATCCATCGAGTCCTGGAAGTATAGCGGTATGCTCTAACTTGTATTATCAGCTTTACCGGTCGTCGTCGCAGTGGTTGCCGGAGCGGGAAATACTGCTGGGACACTCTTTGGGGGAATTGACTTGTCTGAGTGCCAATTCGTTGTTTACGTTGAAGGATTTGTTTGATATAGCGAATTATCGGAATGATTTGATGGTTCGATGTACGGAGAAGTACTTGCAAGCGCACAGGATCAGCCGGTCGTCGCTGTTTGAGATGTGGGCTTTGTCGTCGCCCAAGGCGACAGATTTGCCTCAGGAAGTTAACCAGTTGCTGTCATCGTTGCCTATTCAGACGGTATCGATCGCAAACGCGAATTCGGTGAAGCAGTGTGTGGTTACTGGGCTGGTAGAGGACCTGGAGTCGCTGAGAACGGAACTTCATTTCAGATTTCCTATGTTGAGAATTACAGAGTTGACAAACCCGTACAACATCCCGTTCCACAATAAGGCGGTTCTGGGACCCACTAGGGGGCCGTTGTACGATTATATCTGGCAAATACTGAAGAAGAATCAGACTCATACGGTCACAGAGCTAGATTCTCCAATAATAGCCAATTTGGATGGCCAGATCTCTACGATGGTGCATCACGCTTTGGAAAGATTCGTCAGATGCAGCGGTAACACTGTGCAGTTCACCATGTGCTACGACACAATCAATGAGGGTCTGAAAGGGCAAGTTGACGAATCAATCAGCATTGGCCCGGGGAACGTTATTTACAACCTGATAAGAAGGAACTGCCCCAACCTGAAGAACTACGAATATTCCTCGTTAACGACTATTGAAAAATTTAATGACGATCATGATGTAATAGAATAATAGCATACTTTTTTCGGTTTTCCGAAGACTAGGCAATAGGTATGAAATTACCAACAATGCATATCGGTATGTTGTATCTGTCCCTTCTTATTGTAAAGCTGAAACAGCATGGCCTTTTCCTCCTGCCGTCCCTTGTCCTGAGATTGCAACTTGTGAGAACCGCCTTTTGGCCTTTGTCGAAAGCGATCGATCCGTATTTCTCCCAAAAGTTGACAGCACTCTCCTCCGTCATTAACTCATAGATTGCCAGCTTTCCATCTCGAAGATCATCGACAGTACAGTCGACCAACGACGCGAATTCCTTGTTGGCCCGGTAAATTTCTCCGGTACGCCTCCACAAACATGCAGGCATACTCATTGATGTAAAGACACGATCGTACGACAACAGCATCCTCTCAAAGCCCTCTTCGACGAGTACCAGATCTACATCCTTTAAAGATCTGGCGATAGCTCTGAAAGCAGGGCGAATCGTTGAGAGCGGCTTCAATATTCGCTGTTTTGACGATTGATTCATATACTTGTCCATATAGTTTTGTAGCCTCGAGTATCCTTGAGCGTAATTGTACGGTTGTAACAAACCTGCCTCCAGCTTGGCGTTTATCACCAGCTTCAGTCTGTCCTCTGGAGTCATCTCGGTTGAAGGATCTGCGGCTGTGAGGAAGAAATGCTCCTTCGGCGTGGCAGCCCCGTTGTCGTTCATCAATCGCTGATTTGGATCGTTCACACCGTTTCCATTGGTGAAAGGCACCGACTCAGTTTCTGTTCTACCTGGTAACTGCGATTGGCTCATCAACATTGGGTCTTCCAGCATGTTCAAGAACTCATTCAGAGAGCTAAATTCTGACCCAACTTGTTCCGATACAAAAGTCGGCTGTTGTGGTAACAGACTTGAAGTCCTCGTCATGGCAGGACCAGTATTGAGTTGCGGATGCGTCTCTGTAGCTCCACCAGTTTCATTCGAATCAAGATCAGTCGATGATCTCCCATTTTCACTTGCCGGTATAGGAGTAGCAGAGCTCGATAGAGCTTCATCGGTGCACAGGTGTGCGATGTCCCTCTTGATGCATCGGGCACAGGGTCTTTGATCATCGCAAATAAGATGCGATCTCCGACAAAATACACATGATCTGGAGTTCTTCTTACGCCTCTTCTCTGGACCACTCATCAGGCTAATTGAGTAACTTTCTAGCTGCCTTCAACTTGTTTTATTTATCAATGTAGCCATTGTAGTCAAGTTTTTAACGCAGGGGTATACTCAAAAATTATCAACACATCGAAGATTTAAAGACCTCTGACACATCGACCAAATGAACCCACTAAGGCTTTCGCTGCTAAGCCAGCCACTGCTGAGAATTGCTCTTCGAAGCACAACCAGATGTCGCCCATCTTTGGGGTCCAGTATGAGATATCAGTCGTCCCATGTGGATTTGAACAAGTTGACCCGGGCAGAGATCAAATACCTACGTGAACAGAAAATCAACCAGGAACGTAAGCATAAGGGCCGTACCGTGGCATTCTACTTTAGCAGTATTGCTGTGGTTTTTCTCGGACTGGCTTATGCCGCAGTACCACTCTATAGAGCCATCTGTGCTCGTACCGGCTACGGTGGTATCCCAATTACAGACAAGAGAAAGTTTACCGAGGACAAATTGATACCTGTTAATACTGAAAAGAGAATCCGTGTGGCCTTCACTAGTGAAGTTTCTCAAATTCTACCGTGGAAATTCGTTCCAGAACAACGTGAAGTGTACGTGCAGCCAGGTGAGACGGCATTGGCTTTCTACAAAGCCAAGAACAACAGCGATAAAGATATCATCGGCATGGCTACGTATAGTATCACACCGGGAGAAGCTGCGCCTTATTTCAACAAAATTCAGTGTTTCTGCTTTGAAGAACAGAAACTTTCCGCTGGAGAAGAGATCGACATGCCCGTGTTCTTCTTCATCGATCCCGATTTTGCCAGCGACCCAGCAATGAGAAACATCGACGATATCATTCTGCATTACACATTTTTCAGAGCCCATTACGCAGACGGTTCCGCCGTCACGGATGGTGCTAAGATAAACACTGAGACGGCGGTGATTAACGGTCAGTTGCTTTCACCTGTGGAAGTGGTACGTGACGATGCCTGACGGCGTATAAATGCCGATCTATACATACATGTATATATAACAAGTGGTCAATGAGTGAACTCGTTAAGAGTAATGCTTGGACTTGGTGGCGGTATCCTCAATTCCGAATCCGTCGAGCTAGCAGCATCCGACGAAGATGTCACCGTCGCAAGTGAAGGTTCCGGTTTATACAAGTAGGTGACCATATCTGTCGACGAGGACAAACTGGATTGCGAACTAGCCCGATGGAATCTCGGCAATGGTTCTTTGTAATAGTGGGCTTTCGACTGACGATCAAACTTCAACAACGTTGGTGATTCCAAAGGATTCCTCTCCGGAGACAACGAAGGGCTCCCGAGAGACAAGGAAGAAGACTTGATCCCAGTATTTGAAGGGTCCGTATTGATTGAAAGAACCGGTTTACCATCAACTCTGGCATTGGCGCCAGCGCCATCTGACTCGTTTAAGTCGTCCACAGATTTAGCCCTCGGTTTCACTAGCAAGGACTCCGCCAAGTAAATCTTGTAGGGAAGATTTTGCAAACGATGCTTCAAATGAGCGTAGACGTTTTTCGCAGCCGGTTCATCATCAAAAATGATCACAATCCTGTTCAAAAAGGCCAGTGGAGTATAGTACTGCAATTTTTGTTTCAACCCCGCAAATTCTCCTTCAAATAACTCTTTTTCCAAAGTCTCAGGCCATTTTGAGTCAAACTGTTTCTTAGGTATATCAGTGATCAGGATCTGCGTCCTGGGTTCCCTCACCTTCTTCTCTTCCTGCTCGCTCATTTCTCGCAAAAACTTCAAAACTTACACAGAGACTCGACTGCCAGCACTCGAACTAATGTCCCAACAACAGCTTATATATCCAGGGTCCTCCCCATGGACTTCTTTATCGTAGTCCCTGTAAGAGCTTATTATTCAGTTATCATGATACATACCTACGTGCAAAGCGATGCATGCCACATGCTCAATGCGCCTCGCTGGGACCCTAAACCCAAGTTGCAGTAGCCGATAACACCGCCAAGCGCCTTCTGAATGACCTTAAGTCGAGCAGTTATGGCCGACCTGGTACCTAGGGTTAAAATCCGTGCGCTTCCGAAGCCCAGCGGTATACAACGTGGCTGAGAGATCACGTGCAACATATGCGACTGTTCACACAGGATGTATGGGTGTAGAAGAAGACATAGAATCCGTGCACCACACAAAACATAAGTTTTTCTGACGGCGCGCTTCGCGCCGTCAGGTGGCCTGAAGGAATCTCTCTTCTTTCATCGACGCACATCCCGACTGAAAAATTACAACCATCGGTCCAGTCGCTGGAGAATCGATGAGAGGTAATTGATCAAGAAGTATACTAAAAGCTGAAATCGAGGTAGGTCTGCCCTGAGTCTTAAACTGCCAAGCCGTCATAACCAAGAATGCCTTTCCTAAAGATTGTCAAGACTTCTGCTTACCACTCTCGTTTCCAAACTCCTTTCAGAAGAAGAAGAGAAGGTAAGACCGATTACTATCAAAGAAAGAGATTGGTCGCTCAACACAAAGCTAAGTATGCTACTCCAAAGTACAGATTAGTCGTTAGATTCACCAACAAGGACATCATCTGTCAAATCATCTCTTCCACCATCACTGGTGACATTGTCTTGGCCGCTGCCTACTCTCACGAGTTGCCAAGATACGGTATCACTCACGGTTTGACCAACTGGTCCGCTGCTTACGCCACCGGTTTGTTGATCGCCAGAAGAACCTTGCAAAAGTTGGGTTTGGACGAGACTTACAAGGGTGTCGAGGAAGTCGAAGGTGAATACGAATTGACCGAAGCTGTCGAAGATGGCCCACGTCCTTTCAAGGTCTTCTTGGATATCGGTTTGCAAAGAACCACCACCGGTGCCAGAGTCTTTGGTGCTCTAAAGGGTGCTTCCGACGGTGGTTTGTATGTTCCACACTCCGAGAACAGATTCCCAGGTTGGGATTTCGAAGCTGAAGAGTTGGACGCTGACATGTTGAGATCTTACATCTTCGGTGGTCACGTTTCCCAATACATGGAGGAATTGGCTGACGATGATGAGGAGAGATTCTCCGAATTGTTCAAGGGCTACTTGGCCGATGACATCGATGCCGACTCTGTCGAGGACATCTACGCTTCTGCTCACGAAGCTATCAGAGAGGACCCATCTTTCAAGCCAACCGAGAAGAAATTCACCAAGGAACAATACGCTGCTGAGTCCAAGAAGTACAGACAAGTCAAGTTGACCAAGGAACAAAGACAAGAACGTGTTGCTGCCAAGATTGCTGCTTTGGCCGAAAGCCAATAAGTTATACAATCATATATGTAAACTCTTATATGTATCTTTGAATAATTTGTCACTTCTTCAAGCAACTGATCCTCTCAACCGGATACTGAAAAATTGAAGAGAAAAGTGACACATTCTTTAAGGATTTACTCAAGGGGAGGGGCTTATCAAGTGAGGCTTATTTATATGGTGGTAGATGTCCTCGACTAGATCTCACAAGAGGAAGAACAGCCACCTGTTCTTGCAACGCAAGAACTCAAGCTCCGGTGATATGTCCATCGAACTGAATAATTTCACTCTACCCGATAACCAAGATGTTGAAAGACAACCACTGCCGAGAAATCCGGAGACTCCACCAAGGTGGGAATTCCGCAACCGAAGGGTCCCGAAATTCACACTATTGGTGATTGCTGTATCCATTGCGTTGTCCTGTCTCTTGGTTATACCAATGTACCGAGGAAATGTCGGTGATACGGATAAATCTAAATCAATTGTACACAAAGATGGTCAATCGAAGTCTCATAATGTCTTTACTATTGAAAATGTCCTGAATGGCGATTTCCTGAGCCATGATACAATGTTCAGGTTTGTAAGACCACCAGGGTTGATCAAGCATCAAGACTCCGATCCGGGGTTGTACTTGACCACCTCTGAAGGAGATTCAGAGACCAAGACGCGGTTCGCTGCAAGACAGTTGTATGACCCAGACTTTGATCACGATCTTGGATCTAATCAGTTCACTTACGAGGGTGTTCAATACACTGCTCAAAATGTTGCGGTTACTTATAGACTGGACAAGATGATAATGGGGACAGAGCTGGGACCGGAATATAGACATTCATCCAAGGGTTACTATTTCATAAGAGATGTACAGATGGGTACAGTCAAACCGGTCACACCACTGTCCACGGGTGAACTAGTCAAGGTTTCTTATGTTCATTTTTCACCAAACTACAATTTCATCTATTTTGTCTACAACAATGACCTCTTCATTCAAAACGTATACGCAAATGGGGCTCCGAAACGGATAACTACCGATGGTTCAGCTAATGTTTCCAATGGTAAACCAGACTGGGTTTACGAAGAAGAAATTTTGGCCTCTGAAAAAGCGGTATGGTGGTCCCCTGATGATACAAAATTGATCTTTGCGAAGTTCAATGACACTGCAGTGGATTCTTATCCGCTACCGAAGTTCACCACCAATGAAAGATACCCACCTGTGACAGAGGTCAAGTATCCTAGACCTGGCACAGCCAACCCAGAGGTAGAGCTTTATTTGTTCGATTTGACTCAAGGTGTCCTATACATGTTAAACAAACTGACGTTAACAGATGACGAGCCAGAAATCGTTGACACCATACTTTATGATGCTGATTGGCTCGATACAGACGCCTTTATGTTTAAAGTAACGGACCGAACGTCGAAGCGAATGTCTATCAAGATCTATAATACCCGATTGAAAAGTCTGAAGACCGTCAGATCTATTGATTCTGGAGCATACAATGGCTGGATCGAAAAGGCCAAAAAGGTATTACCAATTCCACCGAATGACGCCAAAGGTCGCAAGGACTCAGGGTACGTAGATATTCAGACTGATGCTACCGGTTTCAATCATCTGTTTTATTTCGAATCATCGTCAAGCAGCGAGGGAACTCAGATTACACGCGGTGAGTGGGAAATAACTGGCGACGGAATTGTTGGCTACGAGTACGAAACTGACACGATTTACTTCACCGCAAACGAGGTTGGTTCAATGTCGCAACACCTTTATGGTGTGTCTTTGGATCCAGCAAAAGAGACTCACCTACAGATTTTGCAAGAGGCTGACAGTCAGGACTTTTATGAATTTCAACTCAGCTCAAGCGGAAGATATTCGCTTATGAAGATGCTGGGACCTGAGGAGCCTTGTGTAGCTGCCGGATTACTGGCAGACGTGTTGAACTATAAGAAACTCGACAAAGACAACGTTCTGTTAGTAACAGACAATAGAGCGCTCCGAGAGTCTCTTAAGAAGCATGCGGCTCCTTTGAAAAGTTACAAAACAGTAGTGACTGAAGACGGCGTGCCACTCGATTATGTTGAGATCAAGCCAGCTAATATGGACCCCAACAGAAAGTATCCTGTTCTAGTGAGTGTGTACGGTGGCCCCGGGTCCAGGACCTTCACTAGAAAGTTCAACGTGTTCTTTGAAGAGGCCGTAGCGTCCGGTTTAGACGCCGTTGTCCTACAAATAGAACCGAGAGGTGCTGCAGGTAAAGGTTGGAAGCACAAATCAATGGTTAAAGATAAAATCGGTCATTGGGAGGCACGCGACATAACTCACGTCACGAAATCATTTATACAACACAACGAGGCTAACATCGACAAAAGGCGGGTCGCCATTTTCGGCTGGTCTTATGGTGGCTACACCTCTTTGAAGACTGCCGAGTTCGATCAAGGAAATACTTTCGAATACGTGATGGCTGTTGCTCCTGTGACCAATTGGACACTTTACAATTCATTTTACACTGAGAGGTACATGGATCAACCTCTTGAGAATGTTATTGGTTACAACGATATTGCTGTGGTGAAAGATCTGTCAGCTTTCAAGAAGCTGCAAAGATTTTTGCTGATGCATGGCACAGCGGATGACAACGTCCATATCCAAAACACATATCAGTTTGTTGATAAACTGAATCTGCAGGGGGCTGAGAATTACGATATGCTAGTATTCCCGGATTCTGATCATTCCATTCGTCATCACAACGCTCAAAAAGTAGTCTTCGAAAGGCTGTATACATGGTTGAAGGACGCATTCTCAGGACGTTTCGAGAGCGGCAACTCGCCCTAGAAGACAAGATGAACTCATGATTAATATAATTTGCATTCAATCCAAACTTTACATACTAATTAATGCATACTTAGTCCTTAGACTACGCCTTTGTCTTTCTTTTCTTCGGAGCGGCGCCCTTGGCTGGAGCAGCCTTGGTTTTCTTCCTTGTGGGCTTGGCTTTTTGTTTGATTAGCTTGTCCTTCTTAAAATCGTTATCCTCTTGGGTCTCATCATCATCAGCTGGAGGAATTGTGTCATCTGCGTCGACTACATCTTCAAAATCTGGTTTGGCCGTCGAGACTGCTGCGCTTGTAGCAGTAGTGCTACCAGTTCGATAGATGGCTACAGGGTGAGTAGTGCTGTTATATTTCCTGGTAAAGGCAGTTTTTACTGCGGTTGGAATCTTCTTTAAGACAGCCTCCACAGCGTCCGGTCCGATGACAAAATCCATGATGTTATCCCAGTCCTCTTTAGTTAGATAGTAGTCATCCATGATGGCGATCACGGATGCAATCCCATCAGAACCTTCCTTTACAATAGGATTTAAAAGTCGACGTTTCAATGTGGGGATGTAGTCGAGCCTAAAATTTGTTCTATTAGCTGAAGTGCTCAACCTAGTATGGTATTGTAACTCTTGAAGTAGTCTTGAATACTTGCCTGCTTTTGAGTTGTGTCCCAACCACGTTGTGAAGTTGATTCTCCCTGCCATTTGACCCGCAACCAAAGAGGAAGGATAAACTGACGATAATACAGCATGAAGGGGTAACAGACTCCATAATTGTTCATTACTCCTGATTCTTTTTTCGACAAGATTAGACAATGAGATGCTGTCTGCTGCTTCTGCAACCGCCATCAGGTGCGACTGACCGGGCTTCAAATTAGAGGGTTTAGTGTTCAAGTAATTCTCCTGAATCATCAGAGGTGCGAAATCAAAGTCATCAAAATATAGGGCAATTTTATCGTTCAAGTTGAACGTTTTGGAGCCAGCTTCTGTGTAATGTCGACCGTCAAGCATTTTATGTGCTATGTCAAAAGGTTTCAGCGCAATATTCTTCTCCCAAGCAGTCGATATTTCCGTTATGTTACTGTGGTTGATCTCCTTGGAGGTCTTAGAAACTGTAGAGAGCAAGTTGACAATCTGCCGAATATCACCCCTCGTGGCCTGAACGAGTCGATCAATCACGTTGGGATCGAGCTTGAACTTTTCTCTCACTGCTATAGTCATTAATCTTGCTTTGACGCTGTTAGTATCTGGTCTTCTAAACTGAATATCAAGGCACACTCTGTCAAATGGCCTCATTTTTGGTAAATTGCGCTCATTACAGATTAATATCATTGGCGTCGATGTCTTACGACAGAAGCTTGCCAATTGTCCCACGCCACCTCTATCACCACCACTCATACCATCTACCTCATCCATGATAATGACGAATCTTTTGCCATGCGAGTGCGATTTATTGTTGAAGTAACCAAATACCGACATGTTGTCAAGTGAGTTTTTAACACCAGAATTCAGCAGGCTCTTAGACCTAACATCGGATGCATTTTGTTCCAGGATATCGTAACCAATCTCTTTAGCTACCAAGTGGGCAGCCGTTGTTTTACCAATACCAGGAGGCCCATAAAGCATGGCAGCTCTAAAAGTTCCCGTACCATCCCTACCCGCTATCTTGAAGCCATTTTTCCTGCTTTCTTCCCAATTAGTCAACCAATTCTTCAGTTTTGTCACGCTACTCTTATTACCGCAGATTTGTTGAAGATTAGTTGGTGCGTATTTCACCGTCCAAAGTTGATTTTCCTCATTGACCTTATCTGCGTCTCTAACCTGTAAACCAGCTTTACGGTCTGCGCTAATCTTTTCTGCTCTTTCCTTTTCTCTTTTGACCATCTCTTCAGCTTCACGAATTGCCTGCTTCTCCTGGTCCTCCATCTTTTGACGTGCCTTCTCAGCAGCAGCACCGCCACCACCTCCAGCTGGCATACCGGCTATCAATTGCCTGAAACCATCCTCATCAATAGCTTTAATTCCAAGTTTCCTTATATTTTCAAGCTTTTTTGGACCTGCTTCATCACCGAGAACTACGACTGACGTCCTGCTTGAGATTGATTTTGTCACACGAGCTCCATATCTCTTGGCCAGGGCTTCAGCCTGTCCTCTTTCTATGTTGGGAAGCACTCCTGTGAAAACCATTGTCAAACCCAATAGACAGTTATCTCTTCCCTCTGGGAAACCTAGGGACGAACTATCAGGTAGGTCTGAAGACGCCGCTGGGGCATTTCTGAAGTCAAACTTGACATTTTCTTTGACATGTATACTCGATAAATCCACTGAGGGTATAGTACGGAGAATATCACTTGCTGTAGCCCCCTCAGGACCTGGAGTGCTGGCCGCTTTCGAGGCGGGCGATTTCTTCACCTGAGTTGATTTCTTGACTGCAGGTGGCTTAAATTCATCCTTTTTAACTTCTCCCACCTCAACAGAACATCTGCGCCGCTTCTTTGAAGGCAATTCATCTTCATCATCCAAATCGATCACCTCATGCTTTGCAGGTTCGTTGGGGCCTCGCGACCTGATTGGCTTAGCAGCCTTTCCGCCAGACTTGGCGAAGTACTCAGTGATATTCACCATCACCAGAGGTTATTTCGTATGACAGAGAAAGGCTAATTGATCCTTGAAACCTCTTAGTCGATTCGTTTTACTCGATGATCGGTGTATTTGAGCTTGTTCACTTATTTTTTCAAGGTAAACGTCATAGCGCAAATCTGAAAAATATGGAAAATGATCTGTTTGACCAAGTTTATAGAACTTGACTCAATTTGAAGAGCTAGGAATCGAGGAGAGGTCATTGATCATTGAATGAGGATTCATGGGTAAAAACAGGAAGAAAGGTGCCAAAAAACAAAATCAAACGGCTGCAGCTGGGTCCAATTCTAACGGCGAACTGACAAGTGAACGGCAGCCTGAAAATGATCAAATTCAAGAGCTGGTTGAGGCTCAATCGCCTGATATACCCTCGAAAGAGGACGAGAATAAAACCACCACACCAGACGGACCTGCTGCCACGCCGGAAAATAGCAGTGAGGAAATTGACAAGCTTCGGGACGAAGTACAGGCTTTAAAACTTGAGCTTGCAAACCAGAAAGAATCCAAGGAGCAGGATAAGGGCACGATTGATGAATCTGCGTCAACGTTCGTTGATTCACAAGAATACAAGGACCTTAAGGCCGAGCGAGATGAGTTTGAAGCGCAATACAATAATCTGCTGAGCAGAATATCTTCAATGAAGACGGTGTTCAGTAAGATGAAGGAATCGCAGGAAGAGCTGGAGACGGTGAAAGAGCAGTTATCGGAATACGAATCCCAGAACGTAAGATTGAAAGAAAAAATCGATTTGCTGAATAAGGAGAGGAAGGATTTCGAGACTATTATTGCGACACTGAATCAAGAATTTTCAAACTTAGAAGAAGAGTGTGAAAATGCTCAAAATGATAGCATTTCTTACAAAACTGAACTAGAATCTCTAAGAGAAGAGTTTGAAAGAGAGGCAGAGAAGCATCGTACAGAACAAAAACAACTTAAAGATGAAAAGTCGCAACTGGATGATCAGCTTCAAGACATGGTAACCGTACTTGAAAGCAGCAGGCAGGACTTGTCCACGCTTAGAGCTGAAAAGGAAGATCTGGTCTTGACCGTGGGAAACTTAGAAGAAGAGAAGACTTCTTTACGAGAAAATGTCCAGTCACTGGAAGCAGAATTGGGGAAAGCTTTTACCAACTTCAAGGAGCAGTTTCAGCAGAATAGTTTGGAAGTCAATGCTCTGAAAGTTCAGCTCGACAAAAGCCAGGAATCAAACGATAATTTGTCCAAAACAATTGAGAAATTAAGAAAAGATATTGAGTCAATGAGGGAGGACGTCGCAGCTAAAAAGAAGTTGGAGCAGGAGTGTAAGGAACGAGTTTTACAGATAGGGAAGCTCAGACACGAAGCAATCATACTGAATGAGCATTTGACAAAAGCTCTGGCGATGTTAAAACAATCAAGTGACTCTGAATCCGTTGATAAAGAGCTTATCTCGAACTTGCTGATATCGTTCGTTTCCCTACCAAGGGCAGATCCCAAAAAATTCGAGGTGCTAGAGCTTATATCGAGCTTCTTGAGCTGGGATGACGATAAGAAGAGGCACGCTGGTCTTCTGCATTACAAAGATCAGGCACCAAAATCTGCAGGCTCGAGCACAGGTAACTTTGTCACTTTATGGACGGAGTTCCTAGAGAAAGAGAGTGAAAAGTGACCAGCCACATTGCAACCCCATATATACAGTCATATATATTGAAAAATTACAGCATCACCTCGAGAATCCCTGGGCAGCGGGCCGCGATCTAAGTGGTTAAAGCTATTAAGGCATTTTCCACGTTTGATTGATACTCTGAGTTGAAGGTGAAAATGTTTGAAGCTCAAGGATAAAAACTGTCGATCTATCAAGCAGCATACGATCCTACCCCAATTACCATGTTCCGAGCAGTCAAATTCATTGTCCCTCATTCACGTTCTGTCATTAGGTTTGCAAGCAATGCCACCTACACTGCAGCAGTCACTTCCTTGAAGAAAGATTTAAAACAAGCCATGATTTCCAAAGATGACGTGAAGAAGACCACCATTAGGAGTCTTCTGTCATCTATTAAGAACAAAGAAATAGATAGTAAGGGTAAAGATTTGAATGAATTCTCTCTCTCGGAGCTTTACTCCAAATTAATCAATCAACGAAACGACTCCATTAGTGAGTTCTTGAAAAATGGCAGGGAAGATTTAGTAACCAAGGAGAGACAAGAGCTCCAAATAATCGAGAAATATCTGCGCGAATTACCTGTTGCTTCCAAGGACGAGGTCGACTCTAAAGTGACCGAACTACTGAAAGAGCTACGCAGCGCTTCGCCAAACCTGCAATTGAAGGAAATATTTGCCAAAATCGATTGGAAAACACTTCCAGTGGAATGGAAAGCCTCTCCAAATTCGATTAAAAGCAGCATTGTAAGTCATTTCAAGCAGCATTTATAAACGGAACAAATCTTCAGAACTTGTAAATAAAAGATTTAGTGGTCCATCAAGATCCGTTGGCCCATCAAAAGTTTCTCCTCTTCTCTTTTTGTGATGCACTTTCGATTTTTTCTTTCTTTCTGTGTATTAATCTGCTTCACTTTTCTAAATGTCAGCTTTTAGATGACAGACGCTCCAACACAGAAATACTATTTAAGTGTCATTGGGAGAAATAAGAGATCATTCCTGCTCTACAACATTTTTGTTTTCTGTTACTACTACTGTAATTTTCTCCTATAGTTCGCTGGCCAAGGTAAAAATACTGACTATCCAATCTTTAAGCCATGCTTAACCGTTTTTCAATCAACCTGGTTTTGGGACTCATTTTAACCCATGAAGCAAATGCTTCAAGAAAGCAGTTGACCTTAACCACTGAGGAGCTAGGTGGTGACTCAACTGAAATATCGAATCATGAACCTTTAGTCGTTCACCTAGATAAGAATTCTATGTCGTCTGAAGCCTTGGAAGATTTAGCTCGCACATCCAACATCGATATTGCTAATCTGCCGGATTTCCCACAGTTTGTCAGACTAGGGGAATTCGAAAGAATGAAGTACTCTACCGATGATATTTTAGAAGAGTTGGTCAGGGAGCAGGAGCTAGACCTGAACACTGTCAAGCAAAACGAGAGGTTTCATGAGATTGAGGAGATCTTGAAGGAAATTGCTGATGAATATGCAGAACAAGATGAAAGAGAGCAATGCAGGAGAGGTCAATACAAGGATCGGAGCACAAAAGGGGATGAAATTTGTGATGGAAGCACAAAAGGTTGCTGTGAGAATGATGACGATGAGTATTGGAATGATGACAACATGGAATTTAATGATCATGACGATGTGGAGTACGATGACAAGAAATCGGTGAAGGATGTTGATGACAAAGAGGCTCAAGGTCATAAAGATGAACCAAAAGAAGACAAATTGGATGAAAAGCTTGAAGACAAGATCGATGAGAAATTAGACAAAAAGTTGAAAGAGAAACTTGATGACACAAAGAACAACGAAGAGGACATTGAGAGTGGCAGAGATGAGAAGGACGATAAAAAGAACTTCTTTTGGCAAGATGAGGAGGAAAAAGTTGATGAACAAGAGCCAGGTAATTATGTAGACGAGGATGAGGACGACTATCTCACTATCAAAGAACCACAATATGAGGAAACGTTTCGGGGAACAGAAATCAGTATTGGTGATTCATCTGCGCCAACTCAGTCCACTGCATATTCCAATGTGACGTCAACTTGGGTCTCGACTTCGTCAATGGTGTACAACACTACCTCGAGTTACACAACTAAGTACGAGTCTTCAAAGCAATCCATTACAAGCTCCAGCTATCAGGCTACGAGCGTATACTCTAGCTCAAAAGTGACAATAGGTGCTCACAAGATCAGCACCATATCCGCTGAAAGTTCCTCGAAGAGCTCTTCCAAGTCCGCCTCCGAGAAGTACAAGAGCACTACTGCAACTTCGAAACACCAGCGTAGAAACAGCGCAACGCTCTCTCCAAACTGGAAGGCTCAAAGCAACGTCTCAAATGTTACTGTTCAGGGCATTGAAAATTCATCGAGTTTCTTGATGCCTACTACCTTCCTCTTTGCCTCCCTACTTGCGGCCCTAGCGATCTTACAAACATAGTATCCAAGGTCTCGAAGAATGATTAAGATAATAGAATGTAGAAGTATATGGTAGATCCATAGCTATACGCATAATTGAAGGATTCAAATATCTTGAATAGTTTGATGATTTTTGTCTTGAATTTGTGACGCTGACACTTCGAGAAGGCGCACTGCGTACGAAGATATCGAATTAACGAGCCTAGCAATCCAAGTCAAAGGCAATCGAAGAAAAGAGGTCAACAGCCTTGCTTGAGAGAGTTCCTGACCTATTCACTGGGCCGTGAGTTATTTCAGATACATTCAAGGCTTCAAAATGGTTGCCGTATGTTTATCCTTTGTTGCTGCTAACTTTTCAAGCTCAAGTACTAACCGAACAATAACAATTGGAGCAGACTGTCAAGAGAACTGTTAGGATCAAGACGAGTCAGCATATTTTGCCGGACTTGCCTCCTGTCGAGAATTTCCCCATGCGTGAATGGAGTATCGAGATTTATCTAGTGGACGAGGAGGGCAATAAGATACCGGCTACAGTTTTTGACAAAGTGGTATATCATCTACATCCAACGTTTGCAAACCCTAACAGAACCTTCACGGAGCCACCATTTCAGATACAGGAGCAGGGATGGGGTGGATTTCCTCTAGATATCAGTCTCTTCCTCCTGGAGAAGGGTGGAGAAAGGAAAATCACCCATGATTTGAACTTCTTGCAAGAATCTTACGAAGTCGATCATGTAATTCAAGCACCAACTAATAAGCCTCTGCTGGCTGCGGAATTGGCCAAGACGGGTCCCATGGACGAGACTGGTGGTAACAGTGCCACCAAGAGAAAGACTGTCGCAGCCAATGGAGAAGTGAAGGCCAAGAAAGCCAAAACGGCGAGTACGTCAACAGTCAAGGGCAATGTTGATATTGAGAAACTTGCATTTGGTCTAACGAAGCTGAACGAAGATGATTTGGTGGGTGTTGTACAGATGGTCACAGACAATCGCACACCAGAAATGAACGTAACGAACAATGTGGAAGACGGTGAATTTATAATCGATCTTTACAGTCTTCCCGATGGTTTATTAAAAAGCTTGTGGGACTATGTGAAGAAGAACACCGAGTAACGACTTTATGCTAAACGTCGTCCCTGTAGGATTCTATGTACTAAATGAATTCTTGACTAATAAGATGTTATTGAAGAGGAATATGAACGTTGAGTCGATGAGCTGTGGCCTCGTAACTAGCTGACGAATATCAGAGAAAAACCTGTGTAGTATCAGAGTCAACTTGTCGCTGACTTAATGAGTTTTACCCAGAACACTGTATATCGGCGGTCGCCAAAGTGTAATCGAAGAGCCCTTCTCAGTGCTGATCTGACGAACAAGAAAGAGATGAGTATAGTAAGTATAAAACCTTTAAACAGGTTGAATTGGGGCCCGTTTACTGACAGACATAGCCTATCGTGAATGCTTCAATTAGAGTCAAAACGCAGCAGGTAATAATACCCGATTCTATAGCTCCAAATTCCTTACCTCTTCGGCGGTGGAGGGTAGAAATTTGCATGCTTGATGAAAGATCAGATGAGATAGAAGCCAATGTATTATCAGACTGTACTTACCATCTCCATCCAACGTTCGAGAACCCTGTGAGGAAGTTCTTCAGCCCGCCATTTGTTCTCGAAGAGGAAGGTTGGGGCCAGTTTGAGATCAAAATAGTGTGCAACTTCCTATCTGGAGTTGGGAAGATCACCATTAAGCATCCTCTACAATTTGAAGACAATGCGTATGCGATGGATTACCTAGTTCAAGTACCATACCATACACCAGAGCTACGAAGACGGTTAGAAACTCACTTTACGCTACAGCAGGAAATAAAAGAAGTACCGAGCAGATCACTGACAAGTGGACCAGCAACCTGGGTCAATCTGATACCTCTTTTGGATGGAGATGCGGTTGCGGAGATCGTTCGGATGATTGTTGCCAATCCAGCAGTTCAAAACGAGATTCTCAAGCACCCTAGGCATGAAGACTTCTTCATGGGACTCTACCAGTTACCTGACGAATTACTGGATAAAATACGAGCTTTCGTTAGCGAAAACTCTGAAAGCTGAGGCTTCCAAAGCTTCTGGATAGGTGGAGCTTCCACAAGTAAAAAATTAATACACCATATTACATAATATGTAGCGTTGATCTCATTGACCTTTCATATGTAACTAGAAGTCCATATCTTCATAGTAGAGTCCCATGACCCCGTGCATACCGCTAATCCATCAGGACTTGACTTCACTCTCGAAACGCGACTTGAATGACCTTCCAGTTTACCGACTATCTCTGCCTTCAGGACATCCCAAACCACGCAACCGAAATCTGTATAGCAGGAGTAGAGAAGTCTTCCTGATCCACTGAAATCCAAAGACACAACGCCTTGGTTATCAAGATAGTTCGCGCTCAAACAACTGCTCATACGCGATGGCGTGGAATGGCTCTTCTCCTTCACTCTGTAAGCCGCCTGCTGAGATTCATGCAGCGCGTCAGACAGCGAATAGCTAGCGATTGCGCAGTCTGATCGAAGATCAAACAGACGTATAACTCCGTCATCGCTGCCAGAAACCAAAGCGTTCCCATCTCGACAGAACTGAACCGCGTTTATGTCACTGTCGCTGCTAAAGAACGTTTGGACCACACCACCGCTTCTCACGTCCCACAAATAAAGATAACCATCAGACCCGCCACTGGCAAACACATTTGTCCCATTCTCCGACTCGGGCGGTGACATGCTGAGTGCCAACACATCACCCAGATGCTCTGCAAACTCTCGAATCCTCTTTGCTCTCGGAATATCCCAAAACGCGCAAGTCATATCACCACTCGCCGTTACAATGTGTGAATTGTCCGTAAAAGCAAGATCGGACACATAGCCAGTGTGGCCCTTAAAGATAGACACGATGTTCTGCTGCACCCTGTTTTCCTTCGACACGCGATACACCGTGCAACTGTTGTTCAAACCAGCGCTGGCCACTAGGCTCCCTCCCGGTGAAATATCACACGAAAGAACCCACTGTGAGTCCAGCGGAATTGCGTTCAATTTTAGCCCCGAACAAGCATCCCACACCAACATAAATCCATCCTGGCTTGCACTCAAAATCCTTCTAGAATCCTGACTCCACCGTACGTCCGAGATCTTGTTGTTGTGACCCCTTAGCGTAGACGTAGGCTTCAAATTGATGCTATTCAAAGGTGCAATGTTCCTACTCATCTCCACCAGATTTGCATCCTGGATCTTTCCCTTAACCTTGTTGATCTGAGAGTACAGCTGCCGTGACTCCTGGCGAGCCTCTACGATCTGCTCCTGCACCTCGTCCTCTCGTTGTTGATAATCTGCTATCTCCAGCCTCTGCTCTTCCACATATGGCTCCTTTGAACTTTTCACATACCGGGACTGGTAACGACTCATCACCACTCTCCCATACGCTCGAGACCTCGATCAATCTCAATCCCTGCCAGACCCCAGCTAGTCTACCTATCGTTCAGACCCTGTTGTGCTTACAAGTGCACCTTAACATCGCAAACTAGCTCCAGTTGAGCTGCTCTTGGTCAAACTGCCCTCTTTGGCTATTGCCATTTGGGGTTTAGGGAACCCAGCGCCTTCTAGGTCTCGACAAAAGGTATAAAAGGAGCCCAAAAATCGCGAAATCTGGAGATCTGTCAGATGTTTGAAGCCAAGTTAGGATCGAATCCCGAAGCATCGGCGTTGCCGGTGGCAAACAGCTCTGAAGCAGCGCTGGACTCCCTGGCGTGCGCGAGCGTTGGATCGTGCGCAGCGGGCCTCTTCTTGTTTCTGTAAGTTCTCTCGAGCGTTCCGGTGACTTTGAAAAGGTAGCTCGGGAGAGTTCTGCCTGTCTTGAGGTAGGCGAGCTTCCAATTGCGGGCTTTGTCCTTGAGCTGGACCTGGGTCCTGTTCTTGAGAGCTTCGTTAAGCTTTCCGCCGGGTCCGTAGAGGTCGAGAATCTTGGACCAGGAGGGCCCGACTTCCTTGAGACCCTGGACTAAGGCATCTTCCTCGGTCTTGTTCCAGATGCGCTTGGGCTTGAGCTTCTTGACGAGGTTTGCGGCGCCGATGGCGTCTGAGGCGTCTGGAGCGACTGCTGCGTCTGCTATCGAATTGGCGAACTGGTCGGGGCCCGTGGAGTCCTGGATTTGGCGTGTGGCAGGCTGTGTTTGTGCCATCATGGTCTGCTGAGCAGCAATTGAGTTGACGAGGTCGGCGGCGTCGAATTGACTTGTCGCCGACTGCGAGTTTGGTACAATGGTGGTCGCTGGTTCTTCTGAGCCGGAGGCGCCGGATGCGATGAGCACTTGTGGGTCGAAATCTGAGTAATCAAAGGAATACAGTGGCGATTTGCCACGACCTTTCCTACCCCAGATGATCAGACCGAGATTCTTGTGGCTGTAGTCGAGCAGTTCTTTGACAAAATGTCCCCAGTCGTAATCTTGCGTGAGACTCTTGTAGCTCGTGTACTGGGCCAGGTTTTCTCGACGTCGATCGCACCTTTCGATGAATTCCCTCTCGGAAGTGGTCATCAGTTGCTCCGAATCGCCCACTGTGGCCCCAATCCTTCTTGACACGAGTTGCTCTGCCATGTCACTGGAGAAGATTATTCCCAGCAACTCGTCCTGCTTGGCTCTCGGTATCTCGTCGCCGTTCGGCTCGAAATCCTTCAGGCCTGAAATAAACGCCTGGGTCTTCAAATCCAGGTACAATATCGCCTGACTTTTGAGAAATTTGGCATTGGGATCTACCGACGTGTGGCCTCCTACAAGCATGTTGGGACAGAAAATGTCCAGGAACGTCTCCTGCAACAATTCGAATCCGTAATTGAAACAGCCCAGCGCAGTCAGCAGAAACGTCAGCAAATTGGCCTTGCGAATAGCTGTCATTACGTATGCTTCATGGCCCTTCAGAAGCATTGGAGGTGGATTTTGAGGAAACCATAAACCTGGCGCCACGTCCTCCACGCCAATTAGAGGCGATCCGGTGATGTAAATCATTCTTATCTGCTCAAATAATTTCAATAAAGTGCGGAAAATTTCTGTCTCGCCAGAACTCAGGTAGCCAGTTGGATCTGTCAGTATCGCTATTACCTGCGGAGAATTCGAGTTTAGTATCAGTAGTCTCAAAAGCTGTGTCGAAACATTGTCCAGCAAGCTCAAAGACGACAACGTCAATCTTAACCTCAATGGCAAGTCGTCAAGGATACTATTGAACCGGTTCATGTTGTCAGAGAACGGTTCTGCCATATTATTATTTTATTTTTTTTTTACTGACGCACCGATGTCAGTAATTCAATTACCCCAGAGCTGAAAACCAGTAACTAGCCTGAGGTCGAATAAAGAGCCTGCAAGCGATGCTCTCGAAGGTGGAAAGTTAGGGCTTCTTGGAGCTGGAAGGGTTAGATAATTTGAGTCGATAAAATTTACAGGCTGTAAGCGATCCGGGTAAGACAACAACGACAGTAAATAGAATGACAGTAAATAATAGAGGATATTGTTACAAAACGGACAGCGAGATGGAGAGGGTAAAGGGCTTTAGACAGCTTTCTTCTGAGCCAGGATCTTGTGCTTGATTTTTGGGTTAATCTTCACCACGCCGGAAGGACCTTTGGGCTGCGCGAAGTCTCCAAGTCCGACACCTTTCTTGAGCGCAGTGTTGAAAAGGTGGTCGAAATTTGAGTTGGTCGTTGAAGGGTTGTGGTCCTTAACGTATTTTTTCAAAGCCAGACGGCTGGAACCCTTACCGTGGTTCAGTTCCATGATTGCCTGCGTGATCATTTCTTTGTAGGAGAGGTTGGGGATTACGGGCGACACAGTTTTCTTGGTGACCTTCTTGCTGGGTGGTGAGGCAGATTTCTTCGCGACTAGTTTTTCTTTAACTTTCTTCACGAGTTTTAGAGGTCCAGAAGTACCCTTTGGCTGCTCAAAATCGCCAGATTCAACACCTTTCTTGACGGCGTTATTGAAATGGAGGTCAAAAGTGGTTGAAGACCCGATCTTTGGGTATTGCTCCTTGATAAATTTCTTGAGCGCAGGACGGCTCGTTCCTTTACGGTCTTCCAAAGCTACAAGACCTTCAGTGATCAGTTCTTTGTAACTCTTAGTTGGAGTCGTTTCCACGGATTTCTTGACCGGTTTTGAGACTTTGGAAGATTTCTTGGCTGATTTCTTGGCGCCTGCTACGGATGGCATCTCTGATTGCGATACTTACAGTTGGTTAGGAGGTAAACAATGGGTTCAAATTTGATGTGGAGGGTCAAGGATTATATACTGCCCTTGCAGATAAGGGAAAAAAGATGAACCACATAAGAAGAGATACGAAGAGGACGTAAAGGTAAAAAACACATCCCGGAACGGCTCTAGATGCGTCTTCGAGGCCGGCACCAGTGCCAAGCATCGATTCCGGACCTTTGATTATCATCTTGTTGG